>KK502414.1:0-600000 GCA_000688735.1 Glossina austeni | reverse complement strand
TTGTCGATTTTTAACCTGAAATGCACATTAAAGAAGTAAGCTAATTATATCCGGTTGCGACCGAATCATAGAAAAGACTAAAAAGGGGGAGAAAGCAAATTTCCAAACAGTACAATGTCGCATAAGATCATTTTCATCTCTATAGGATTGTAGATGAACGATGATAGTAGCAATAAATGAGTCTCAACTCAATAACCTTAACGCCTTAGTAAATTCGGTTTAAAATTTACTGGACCTATGTTCGGTATGGACCGTATGCGAACGAAAAATAGAATACGTTATTATTGTATTTTTTATTCTAATCTATAGATATACATATAGTGTATATGTATATATAGAATATATATATCTATAAATATATTTATTCATTTTGTTCACCTTTATGCTTTAATTTTTTTAATTTCTAATTTTTAATTAATTTTTTTTGGATTTTAAACTTCTCATTACATAAATACATTAATATTTTAGGTGGTTTTCTTATCATAGTAGGTAATTTTACTTTCTCAGCCAATAAGAGCAGTGCTGTGCCGTTCTCGAACTGCTTATAGATATATTTTTCCAACACTTGCTTTAACGGAAAAATGAATCGTTTTAAGCGAGGAAAACAAAATTTAATTAAACAAGCAATTTTTCGTTATATTTGGCTATAAAAAGTTATCGTCGTTGTTAAGACTTCTTAGAAGATCATAAAAATAATTTTTAAAAGTATTGCGAGTTGGTTTGTCTCAATTACATTTTTTTTTTATTCAAAGCAAATTACATTTGAGAGCTAACAGACTAAAAAAACAAACAAAGAAAAGACGTTTGTTAAAAGTTTTGTTTCCGATGGGAGAAAACGTGGAAGAACGATAATATTTCGCAATGCTATTAACTGACGATTTTCTGCTACAAGGTGCAACTTTTGATGCATTTCTCACATGCAGGATCGCACGTTTTACTTTTCATGTGTTGCGAAGTGACAGGACAAGCGGCAAGAAGATGTATAATTCGATAAGCGAATTTGAAAATGTTTTAAATAAACAAAAACTCTTTGTAAAGATGCCTGTCAATGCATTAGAGAAGTTTGAAATTAACAGATAAAACGTGAGTTGCTACGCCAGGTACGTAAACATAAAATCGGAATTTTCGTAGAGAACATTTACCTTTATTGTATCAAAACGACAAAAAATGCTTTAATCCAAGTATTGCCCATCGTTGGGCAGGCATTTTTCTAATGGATCTACCAAGTTATAATGCCAGGTCAAAGACGCAGTTGCTCTTTGGAGGCAAAGTGGTCATGGAGCCGTTTTCGTATATTTTCATAAGAATTGAAGTGCCGCGCGCTGCGTGAACTATAAGGAAGTAGCAATGGGCAAAATACCAGTTTAGTGAGTAAGTCGCACTTACCAATGGAGTGCTCCAACATGTCTTGTTGTTGTGCGGATGGATGGACCGATGTCATGTAAAATAATAATTTCATATTACCGTTTCGATATTTCGGTGGAAAGATTCAAATTGATTACTTGTTGCTGGTGGCATTTGGTATTAAATGTTTCACCACATTTTAATAGCTAGCTCAAAATAGAGCTTCTTTTTGTTCCCAATTAAGGTACGATCCAAACTTGGCTTTCTTTTCTCTCTTTTTATTGGACACATAATTCGATATTTTCGTGGTCAAAAAGGATTTTTGAGTTTCAAAAATGTGTTGGTATTATTGCTAGCTATCCAAGCTGCAACTTCAGACATGTACGTCATCTATAGGCGGTGTTGGAAGCATCTGCTGGCAAATTCCGGTTTCATATTTACATATTTAGCATAAACTACGTAAATTAAAAACAATGCGATTTTAACTATCCTTTTTACTATCCTTTTTTTATAATCCTTATCACGCTTTTGCCATTATATATGAGACTTTTTAAGAAAAATATTCAAGGAAATAAATAAACACAGTTAACGAGATTATTTCCTTAATTTATAATTTATGTGTGTGCATGCAAGTTGCACACAATTCTCTTTTTAATTCTTTTATATGGACATTGCGTGCAGCAAAGACAATTCAATTGAAAAATATGAAATTAAGCAACAACTTAAGTTAAGTTTAGCATGCATGCAACACATACAAAAAAATAATATGCAGTTTTGTGTCATTATAATCATCCCATCATCCTACCGTCTTTTCTATTGTTGCAAGTACACACACATACATGTAGCACAGACACACACTCATCAACTCCATCTCTCTTACATAACCGAATGTCCGACCATACTCATAGTACTGCCGGTGATATGAGTACATACATAAATTCTGGAATTAACTCCCCATATATTTTCATTATAGGCGACACAGAAAGTCGTGTTTTATTTCGTCACAAGTGGATTTTAATAATAAAATGTGTCTAATTTTACCGCGCGCAATCACACTAAAGCAACGGACAGACAGTTTGCAGACATACACTGCAGACAACCGGAGGAGTCGTATGTGACGCAAAATATATATATGTATATATACAATCTCAGATCCAAATATCTGTGGTTATACGCTACAGGATGACAAAATGATGGTGTATGATGGCAATGACAGCAGCGCGCAACACACAAACATAACAATACTAAAAACACCAACACAAAGTGAGAATATAAACGCAGTAAATATGTTTAAGCATTTGTATGTATTTGTTGCATGTTGTCAGAGAATATTTGCACTTTACTTGTGGGGGTCGCGAAAAGTCTCATGATATATGCCATTACAGGCGAGATTACAACGTTGCTGAAACCTGTGTGCCACCAATACTACTACTAATACTGCCACTGCCACCACTACTACTATCTACCACTACTACTAATACTAGACAAAGCTGAAATACTACTACCATAACAACGACTACTTGTTGGCTCGCTGCGTAAAGAGTCGCAGAACTGTTAATGGCAACAAGCTGTTCGGTTGGCTTCCTCTTCAGCCTGGCTTATGAGTAAATGTACTTACGGCATGCTGCATACATAAAATTTCTGAGTTTTTTTTTTCCAGTAAAATAACATAATTTTGCTTAGCATTGTTGCAGCCAACCATTTCACACTTATTTGGGATTTGTTTTGTCTTTCCCCCCGCGTTGTTGCCAGTCATCATGCAGATATATGCGATGCAGGAAGGGATTTTTGTTGTTATAAAAACATAGGCAACAGGTCCACCTTTACATACATACGTTTTTTTTTTCTTTTCTTACGGTTTCTATCTAAGCTTGCACTGCTCGATGAGATCCCATGCATAGTGTCAATGCTTCATTTATACATTTCTCTTGTCATCTTAGGTTGATTGCAAATTACGAGCATATGTCAACTCGATGTATACAAATATAAAATTAACACAGACGAAAAAGCCAAACAAAACAGAAAAAAAGTCAGTCAAGCATATTCGCCTCAAGAATACCCATCGCCGTGAATTCAATCTAATTTAGCCAGGAAAAATGTCGGCGATGGGCATACAATGCTAATTATGTTTATAGTAGTAATTGAGCACATCATCAGGCTGTCTAAGATTTCTACTTTTGGGTAAGTGTTGAAGCGCACCCTCCACTGGAACCGGGGGGTCTTGAGCGCCTACTATTGATTTTCAATGCGATACGGTGAATGCCAAATTTTGACATCGAGATCGAGAATATACATGTGTTTGTAATGATTGTCGTCCTAAGTGCTATCTTTCTCATGCTAACCAAGACGACACACCTAATTAGCTTACTTCCCGTTTGCCACTGAATGTAAAAAGCGTAAGCATACTTGCAATTTAAGTGTTGTTGTAATTGTTTGCTGCGTCACATTTTCTTGTAATATTGGCTTTTGTTGTTTATGCATATAACTGTAATAAACGAAATATTGTACTATTATCACACACAAGAAAAGCAGTATTCACACTCACGCACTTACATAATGGATATGCTATTATTAGCTTCTTTTTTTGTTTTGGTGACTTTTCTTTTGACATGTGGACAACATGTTTTTTTTCTGTATCACCTAAATTGACATTTTTTATTGCCGGTTATATAATAAAGATATTTATATAAATCGAATGAGAATGAAAAGAGGCAATAACGTAACGATATTTTGATGTTTACGCAGCAGACACAATTCATTCATACATTCGCATCTCTACCTACGACGAAATTTTTATATTCAAAGCCAAAGGATGGATAAGTTCCTTATCGGTTTTTTTTCAATGTCGGTAAATTCTGTTGTGGTCTATAAGCGTTTGCTCAGTGAAATATCGTTCATTTATCTCTGTACTCCTGGAAACTTGCAAGCCGCTTAATTTGATGTAAAAAATTGAAGGCTCCCACTAAATATTCGATATCCAACTTGAAAATGAGTTTACTGTATAGTCAAAAAGTACCTTACAGTAGGCCAATAAGCAAAACAGAGTTTCGGTACTAATTAAAAATTTCAATCTATTATCATCAATAATTTAAACCATCTTAAGGAATTATTTTTTCAAATGTTTCGCATAGCAGCGGTCCACAAGGGCACAATAACACATTTATAATTAACAAACTCCGTCTCGATATTTAGTGTATTACCTTGAGAGGTTGGATATCAAAGTTCTCCGTAGCGAAAGTTATGTACAGCTTCGAGTGACAGCATGACCATCTACGAAAAAAAATAATTTCATGATTTTATAGAACCCGCGAAGATAGGTTTCCCAAATTCATTTACTTTATATTTTCTTCACAGTGTCATGTCATGTCAATTTAGGCCCCATAGAAATGTGCTTGAGAATATTCTGTCTGAATGTTTGCCACTCGTCTGTCAGTTCATACTGAAATACGACTACGACCTTCAAATTTTTTCTAAAATGATTAGTTTTACATTTTTTGGTATCGATTTTATTTCCGGACGAAATATCGAGTAGATGTATCTTTCACCTTTCTTGCAGTTGAATTTTTTCCATTTAATTTGACCAAATGATTATTTTTTTTAGGGAAGTCGCACATCTCCGGCGATGATACGGAAAGAGAAATAGAAGGGGAACGGCCGCAGCCTAGTGTGCATGTGCCCTGTGCTCACTACAGCTTCGATCAAGTATTTTTCGCACTGATATTGGAATCCGCAAAAACACCGACTTGGTAGTTGCGACTCTTGGGTACCCGGCCTTGCGGCAATCATTTTAGGATATATTTTTGCGCTTTAATCTTTTAGTTGGAGATGTTTTTGCTAGGTATTAATATATCTTTTTTGCTTCTCACAGGCGAATTTCAGACGGGTAAGTTTCCGTGGAATTTAAGATAGCTCTCGTAATTTTTATTATACCATTATTATTATTAAATTAGCCAGAGATTTCAATTATAAGACGAAAATATTGAAGCACAAAGCTCTCGGCCTTATTGACAGCAATTGAGATTTGAACGCACGATCATTGAGTTGCTAGACAAGATCTTTTGCTCACTCGGCCACTCGGTCGCCTATTGTAGGCGCAGCTTTTGGCGAACTATTATCAAACTGTGTGCATGATTGCAAATCGTCAATTCCCGTAAGCCCAAACGTTGCAAAAGCAAACTACAGAGAGTGTTGTAGTTCTTATACCGATTAAGAATTTGTATACTTTATGGAATATCTGGTAGATATTTCTGAGTATCACACGCAACGTAAAATGGGTGATTGCTACTCAAAAAAAAAAAGGAAGAAAAATTATGAATATAAAATGCAATATTCGCAATGATGGAAAGTATTCGAAGACGCCGAGTAAATGATAGTAAATTCACCTCTCATTGCTACACATAGAACATGGTTATTGATATCGACACCGCCAATTTTTTGGCAACGATTGTATCATAGTTTTTAACCAGAAATTCAGTCAGCGTAATAGAAGAGGAAATATTTTGCTTACCGGCTCCGGATCCTAATCATGAAAATTCATTGAACGAGTTGACGACCTTCATTCAACTAGCAACTAGAAACTTGGCTAGCATAGTTGTACCGGGCTACTCTTAAGGCGGCAAGACTTGGATTTGGTTAATAATTGGTGAATAATAGGCGAAGAAATACGTGCAATAACAAATTACAAAAGATTTTTCCATTTTCAACAGAAACTAGTGGTGGAAGAAAGAGAGCTATGGCAGCCGGCTATAACAATCGCTTTTCTACTTTTCACCATCATAAATGTCTAAAAACTTCTATTATATTCACTTACTTGTTAAGTTAGACCTGATTGTATATTTACGCATTAATCGTTAAACATTTCGTTCACAATGTTGTAGAGAAGAAACAATTCTGTGTTCGCGGGTTCAAATCTCAATGCGATTCAACCATACTTTGTCGTAGCTTTAGTAAGTGCTCAGTTGGTAAAGGCTGCTAAGATGCGGCCACTCCTTATCTTTTTCTCTTTGCTCACTTCTTTCTGGCAATCACTCTACTACACATGTAGCGGACATCCTTTGTGCCAAGTTACAAAAAAAAAGATTAAATCTGCTTGTGAATTTTTACAAAAGTTAAACAATGTTTTACCTTTCACCTGCGCGCGAAAAATGTGTCTCTAGTAGATGACATACAATTCAAGGTAAAACGAAATGATACTGGACCGTGAGTATATTTTCATAAAAAAAGATTAAAAACCAAACATTTTAAATATGAATCAAATGCCATATATCTGCATGTGAATGTATGTGAAAATGTTAATGAAAATGTTAAAAGTTTATTTATTTACGTCTGTCTACGTAATTTTAATAAAGATTTGAAAAGGTCTCCAATGCGGGAAAAAAATACGAAATAAATCTAATTAAATTCATGTAGATTAGAGAACAAAAAACAACAACATCGAACAAAAAAATTATTAAAACAAAAACAATAGAAAAATCAATCAATGAACATGCAGCGTTTGCAAGGCAATTATGTTTAAATTGGCAAATGGTTTACAAGTGCCACCAAAAATGGTCATTCTACGGCAGAACCACCACGTAGTTGTTGGTTATTCTTTTTCATTTTTTTTTTCACAAAACAACACTAACCGCCAACGACACATGTGCAGTGGGGCAAATAAACAGCAACAAACTTATAAAAGATCGAAATAACAATACTAAGACCATTACTGCTAAAGAAACATGATGGAATTTCTTCGTTGGCTTTACACATAATCCGCTTGTTGTTGCTAATACCAATATAATGGGATATCGTTTATGCAGAGGCTTAGTTAGTTAGAGACTAACCGATGGGCTGCCTGAGTGACTGAATGACGGCACAGAGTGATTGGTTTGGTATCTTTCAGAATAGTTTCAATTAAACTCAATTTGTATTGTTTTGGTCGAGGCTAGAAAAACGGCGAACACGCACTTATAATCCACCGAAACGATATACACCGAAAAAGGTTGTACAAGCAAGCGTCTCTTACTTGAACTCCATTCGTTATCACGCATACACGGCGGCCTGCTTAGATTTTTGTTTTCTAAATGTATACAAAGCAAAAAAAAAAAACAAATGCGAAGGCTAGAGAAGGTTACAAGACGAACGTCGAATACCTGTCACTTAGGCCAGCGAATGTAGCCGAGCAGCATAATTTGAAAAAACTTCTAAGTAAAGAACATTCTCTTGCTATGCAATAATAAAAGAAATGAGTCCTTTAGACCGATTGTGGTTAGCCTTTAGCGTTGTATGGAGAGCCTTAGGTAAGGCAATTTCAATTGCATGAGAGGATATCGTTATTTGTATATATTCAAGTCATAATCAAACATACTTAAGCTTACAGATGATTTTATGGACGGCTGGAAGCACCACTTAAAACGCCTTCAACTGACATCCTTTGCAGGATTGCAATTAATGCAGATGCAATTGCATTGCAAACATGCTAACGAAATTAGTTTACCATCAATTTGTAAGTATTGAGCTTAAAAAAAAAGAATAAAAGTAAATAAAAGACAAAACGAAAAGACGCGTTTTGCTTTTTGTTGTTTCCTTCGCAAAATTGATGCTCGTTGATCGAAATTGAAACCGACATAAATAAAACAAGATCAATCAATTGATTTATTTTGACAAGTTACAACAACAAGAACAAATACAAAAACAAAAGTTTAAAGTAACAACGAAAATCTTAACTCCATCCTTGGAATAGTGTATGCTGCTGCTGCTGCTGCTGTTGTTGTTGTTGTTGTTATTATTATTATTGTTGATTTTCTGCTGGTATGCCTCCGGCGCTTTTTGTCGCTTGGGATCTTAGTGCTTATATCCAACGTTTAAGTTAATTTGCGTTCTTTTTTTCTTCTCCTCTGTCCTCCTTACGTATCGTGAATTCACTTGAGAATGTTCGCAATTTGTTTCTGTTTGACTTTTCTAAAATCAGGTTGTTTTCTGTCGGCGTCTACGTCTCTGGGTACGTGGGTACGTGTAAATGCGAACATATGCTTTGGACAACATATGTTACAATCGCGATTTGTTTGGCAATTTGTTTAGTTTAAATAAATAAAGTTTTCCCCAAATTTGCCACAAATTTATTATATTTAATTTAATTTTATTTATTTGATATTCTTGCTTTCAATACAAACATCCACACACAAACAGATAGAATAGTGTATCTTATACGGTCGATAATTTACATAATAAATTGCTACGATATTGTCTTGCCAAAACAACACTAACAACTACAACGATACTATTACATTGAGGCATATTGTGTTCTTTTTTTAAATTAGTTGAAAATGAGCGAATAACCGAATAAAAAAATCGGATTAAATATCAATGATTTGAACAAAATCTAAAGTTAAGAGTGAAGTAAGGAAGGAAGAAAGTTGTGCTTGCTATAAATACATGAAAATAATGATTTGCCAAATATATACTACTATGTATATATATATATGTATACATATATATAGATGTATATATATATATATATTTATGCACAAATTTGTTTTTTATACCTTGCTCCACTTGTGCTACAAGGGTATATTAAGTTTGTATAGGTGTACGCAACACGTAGAAAGACTTGGCATAGATTCTACTTTTATTATCGGCCATAATCACTTGTTGCATCGATTTAAGCTTGTCTGTCCGTCTCACTCTCTTTTGTGTTCAACCTACTGGCCGCAGTTTTTAAGATATTTTGCTGAAATTTGCTCCACCGACATATTTTGGTCCAAGGACGAACGCTGTTGAAAACGATTCGAATCGAACCATTTCTTTGACCACTTTCCATATAATATATTATTTTAAATAGCCGTTAAATGAATAAGTGCTTGTTTCTGATTATCAACGCGTTATAGGTATAAAGGGACATCCCATAGCCATATTAAAAAAAAAAACCAATGATGAAGATCTAACGTTAAATGAAAAATTTTATCGCGTGTACAATTAATTTATTTAGCAATGAACATAATTAAGGTCTTAATTGAGTTTACTTCACTTATAGGTCCAACAGAACTATGCAACTTGTTGTCTAATAAGTAATATTTATCTGCATAACAGAAAATGTTGAGATATGATTAATGTGCACAGGCCTCTTCGTGATAACTTAGCGGAAAAGCTAGAAAACTTTTAAGACCCTTAAAAAGTTACACCTAAAAAAATTTAAGTTTTCCTTATGCTAATTTCAATTCAAGATAAATATCGTCATTTCCTCTCAGTCGTTTTCTCCCCAGTAATATACAATAATAAATTTCTTTTAGGCATTTCTTTTTGCTAAATTTGGGATGATATAAATGCCCTCTTGCATTTACCAAGAGGGTCGATGACGATTAAAGCCAATTAATTGGATCTAGACTTCATGCAAAGGTATTTCAATTTGGAAGCGATACTTCTTAAGACTGGAATTTCCAGTTTCAAATATATTGTTTTATGTGCTCTCAAGTGCAAAAATATCCAGTACGATATGAGGTTTCGTCAGGCAATAACTCCCAAATGTTTGGAAATCATTGAAAAATTTTACCAAAGTGGCAGTTCCGTTGCCTTCAGTTGCAAATGGTATTTCTCCGGCCATAATATTGAGGCCGTAGAAGTTGAAAAACATGTGCTTTCATCAGCAGAATAGCGTTACTTGTCACACAGTCGAAGTTACGCTTGATTTTCCAAGAAAGAAATTTAGCCAAGGGAGTTTGTGAATGAATTGGCCTTTGCGATCGTAAGTCCCATGGATGCTTTTCTTTGGAACTGCATCAAAGCCTAAGCTATGCTGCTTCGAAGAAAATCTAGAACGCCCACTTTGCCGAGCGAACAAAGCAGGAAGCATAGCAGGCGCTTTATGAATGGTAAATAATGAGTGAATGATAACGGCGCTGACAGCGCCCGCAGCGGAAAAAATGTGGTGTAAACAATGATTTTGTCAAGCGGGATATCCTTATGCCATTTGTATTCTATAGCACCAGTTTAGGATTAAACGCCGGTTTCAAGCCGAAAGGTGGTAAAACCCAAATGGAAGCTTAATGAAGAAAAGAAGAAAACAGTTGATGATCATCAATCGATATTAGACGAGTCTCGCATCGAATGGGTAATCTGTTGATTTCCAGTGAGACTTGGATTCGCTATGAACAATCGCAGCTTCCCAAAGGCGGTTTCCCGGTTAGACTCTGGCAGGTGTCAAACGTGCCAAAGTTACTTTCAAAAAGATTACGGATATTGTATTCTAAAAAGAAGATTAGGGCGTTCTTACTAACCAAATAAAACGTTCGATTAATCAGAGCCCGATGATTCAATTATGCTTTTTATTTAGAATAGAAAAAAACGCTACTATTTAATGGAATTTATTTTAAATATATTTTTAAAATATACAATGAGAACTATGATGCTTGAATATATAAACACTTAACCTATACTGGTTAATATCAACTACGTTCATTATGGTTATTACCTTGAAATTGTTTGTGAATTGTAAACTTGTTAAAATTCACTTTAACTCAATTCAATTGTGTTGAAATTCAAAATCTGTTGATTGCCATAAATAAACCAGCAATTATTCCCTTCCACCATAGCATGGGCCCATATATTTTTGACTATGTGTACCCGTGTAGTGTTGTACGCGCTGCGAACTGCAATGAGAAGCATTATGCTTTTTTTTTTTTTTATTTTTTATTAACCGTTCTCGCTCCTATGTCGACTATATGCCGACATCGAATTTCCTACATCAACCTCTATGTCGCGCTAGAGTTAACATTATATTATTTAAAATTAGTTTTTCTTCTTTTTCTTTCTTTACCGAATACTTAAACTTGTCCTTTTATTGAGATCACTTTTTACGCCTTTTTTGCAAATTAATTAATAATGGGTAAGAATTGGCGATTGATAAAAAAAATTAGGGGTGCAAAAGGTTAAAAATGTCAAAAGAGATCTTTTGAGAATGTTCCATGTCAGAGCAGGTACAGACGACGTAACCACCAGACTAACAATATGTCAGAGATAACGCGAGCCGTAGCAATCTTGGTACGAAAAGTATGAAAAAAATGTGAAAAGCCGTGTCTCGTTTCTCGCCGTTATAAAAATTTGTCGATGACAATTTTTTATTCGCTTCTACATCTAATATTAAAATTGATGATTGGATTAAATAACGCCCGCTAGTTAATTTTGCTTACATTTTAGATCTTTTTTTTCCTGTTTCTAGGGTATGTCTTCTCAAGCATCGCAACGCATTGAATCGAATTGTCGAGTAAAGCGTTTACTAATACTGTAGAAGTAAAGCTGATTATATATACCTACGTGCACGCAGGTGTATACGTTTGCAGCAAGTTTGTAGATTACCAGATATTTATATGTGTAAAATAATTCGTGTAGAAAAATGCTCATAAATTTATGTTCGAGATTTGAAGTTAATTAAAATACATGAATCAATAAAGTACAACAAAAACAAGAAAAAATTATTACATAATACATAAGTTTTGTTGAAATAAAATCCGGTCTTATGAGATGATTCCCTGCTTTAAGCTTTCGAGTAGCGTGCTGTTGTTATTTATTTCAGAGTTAACGAGATCCTTTTGAATCTGTTCCTATTATTTAATACACTTGGCTAGTGGAAAACATCCATAAAGGGAAATTGTGCTTGTTTGGGATTAAGCAGATCAACTAGAAAACAGGCTTTACCTGCTACACCTTCGAATAAGCTAAGTAAGGCTTGCATGTACTTGTCCTCCTTGAAAATGAGATAAGCTTTGGCCAGCAAATAAACGGCTCCCGGTGCACCATGACACCAATGTACCAAACGCGTCTTACGATCACTTTTCAAGTTCTCTAATGCAACTGGGAAGTTGCCTTCGTCATCTTGCAAAGCTAAAAAGTAATCAACAGACTTCTTAACATCCCTCAGGTCAGCACTTGGGGCGGATATAGGATCTGTTCTAAACCATGGGCTCTCTAAAAGCATATGTAAGATAGCACAAAGACCATGAGCTCGTCCCAAATATTCTCTGCCACGCCATTGATACATTAGAGGCAAGGGCGCTTTAAATTGTTCGGCATATTTACGACCATTAGCTATAATCAGTTGACAAATGGAAATTAAATCATCATCGGTAACTTCCTTTCTTGGCATTATATCATTCAACCAATAACAGCCGGCCAAATAGCCAGCACGACCTAACAACATCTCGTCCCAGCCATATTGGGTTCGCGAAAGGGCCTTGCTAGATGTAATACCCACTTTGAAGTTCATCAAATCGTCACTTAGCTCTTGCATTAATTTTAGGCCGTGAGATACACGTGAGATAGGCATAAATGCCTGCATTGCCATACAAAAACGAGAAAGGCTCGGCAGAAGGTTTCTTATAACGGTGCGTGTTCGCTTTGGCATTGCATATGAAATGATGAGCATGCTTTAAAGCCGGATATAAGGCTTGTGTCTGTGACGATCGAGACATTTTCCAAAACATGTAAGTAATGCCGGCATTGCCTATATATAAATCACCGCGCATTTCCTCATCATCGCAACCAGGACTTTCAGAATTTCATCTACATATACCGCAATAAGATTTTTGACATGTTTTTCATCGAACTCATATGGTGTACTCCGAGGATCTACATAATCAGGAAACGGATTTGTGAAATAACGTTTCTCCTTTTCTTCTTTGGCCAATAATTGCAAACTGGAGTTTGGGGTTTTGGTGGCACTTGTGTTGCACAGGCGAGAGTGATCTATTTTAGAGGTAAATTTCAAAAGACCTGGGGTGTGGCAAACTGCAACATAGGAGGCACCAAAGTAGTCGCAAATGTTATGTAAACGATCCGCAATGACTTGATGTCGTACTAATGCATTATCTTGCATTCTAACTTGACGGCTAAGTCGCAAATCGCAATAACACAAAGCGCCTAAGCCTATATCGGCTTGCCGAGCACATGTAGCTTCGCCTGTTGAAAAAGTACTCTCTGATGGTGGCGCCTTCCAACTTTCCTTTAAACTTTGCATTTCTTTGTTTTCAGTTCTTGGAGTTGACGATGAAATGCCAAGTCCCCGCACGTAATCACATTTGTAGCACATTTGTATTCTGTGGTTTTACTAGACGATCAGTTAATAAAGAGTTTTAAGTTTTGTACTGATACTAGCACTTACCAAGCGGTTAAGAAGTGTAACAGCAAATCGGAGTAACATTTTCTAGTTCTCATAAAATTAGTCCGAGTCTTTTAATTTGAATTGAGTTTTTTTTTTCCAGGAATTTTAGCTTTCAGAAAATTCTAGTAGCATTTTATTATTACGTACATAAATTGGTTAAGCAATGCGATTGTATTTGTGCATATATTTGTAGTTATATTGAATTTGAAGTTGAAATTTTAAAACTTTTTAAAAATCATTAAAAAGTAACTTAGGTTATAAGAATGCAGATATTTTTGAACGCTATTGCATACTGCATATATGAACAGGGTTTCTCAATGCTATAAACATTTATATAATATATATTTAAGCAGGTACACGTGTATTATATATATCCTCTATATATACATTGTGTTTCTTCGTTTACGAATATGTGATTAATATTTGAAATTTTAATTAGAATGAGTTTGCTTATGAAATAGTTTTAAAAATGTAGTAAATTTATGAAACGTAATGCAACGTTTTAATTGATTTAAGTGAATGCAATTAGTTTATAACTTTTAGTCTGTTTTTCAGCGAATAATTGTTGGCGTACATTGAATAATTAGCAAATGTTTATTTGTACTTAAAAAGCACTTACTTAGAGGTAAGAGTAACTAACGAAACCTTCTTCAGCCAAATATAAATCATAGAAATCATATTTTGGCAAGTAATGCCCTTTGCTCTTCATTGTGTTTATGAATTATTTCTTTAATATAGCTTCGTATAAGGCCTTTGCTGATGATTTGTAGATTTTATTTGTTGTATATTCATTTATTTACTTATTTATTTGCTTATGCATGAAACTCAATTAAAATAAGTCAACAGCCGCGTTCACTTGACTTTTAGAAGTAAAATCTAGAAGTAAATTATTATTAAAAACTAGTACAAAGTATATAAGAAGTAACGACAAAAAAAAATTAAATAACAAGTCATGCATAAACAAATGAGAAAGAAAACAAAGAAAACAAAGCATGTACCTATCGTCCCATGAATATTTCAAACCTGGTGGAATTAATCGTATGGTAAGAGACGGTGTGAAAATATATCCAGTTATGTTCTAAGGTTTCTAGGGTGCTCTTTCGTTAATTTTATTAAAGTCAGACTTCTTGTCAACTTCGACAACATTATTCTACGGCAGTAGTAGGTCTGCTCGCAACAACCTTCTGTTGATTCGCCCAGTTATGTGCTCTTTGGTCAAATCCTTCCAGGTAAGTGGTATAAGAGCTTATAATGCTTTTCAGCAGTTGCGACAATTAGATCCTCTTACGTCACTTAAAAACGAAGGTTTTAACCTTTGCCGCTAATAATGAGACTAGATTAGAATCGTACCGGGATAGAGGTCTGGTTGTGGTTTGTGTTGTTTCCTTTCATAATAGTCTAGTCATATTCTTACTTCTAGTTTCTTCTTTATTTTTTATTGTATTTTTCTTCTTTGTTGTTTATTCCTTTTTTATTTTTTATTTTTTATTTTCTATTTTTATTTATTTATTTTTTTCTCTTTACCTTCAATTTTCCTTTCGTCTCCTTTAGCTTGTTTAAGAACATTTTGTATTATTTTACTTTATTATTGCACCTTCGGTAGAAATTGGAATTTGTTATCGTAGGCCTTAATGGCTTCGAGGTTACGTAAGCGTCAATGAATAAAAAAAATAAATAAGGTCCGTCACGTCACTTTTATAAATAAATAAATTAATAAGTTTCCCCATACAAAGTATTAATGAATTATATCTTAAAAAACAGTTAACTTTATTGTGATTTGACACAAAGCGGTGTGGGAAAACCACAACCAAAGTGTCAATTAGGGCTATAAAATTCGTGGACATGTAGTTAACTTTCAATTGAGTCATATTTCCATTTCCACATTCTACATTCACAAGTGAAGCCATTTTTAATTTAAAAATACTTTTTTTTTCCTTTAGAGTGAAAAAAATGGAAACATTGTCCTCCTAAACACTAGCTACAAGGACGGTCTGAAAGTCTTAAAAGTTGAGCAAACATTGAAAAGTATGTTTAATCTTTTTAAGAATCTGTAATGAATAACAGCACAATGCAACTTGGCTCCAAAAAGACCCATACATTACAGGTAGTAAAGGGAATCCAAGTCAAAGCAAAGAGTAAAATTTTATTAATATTTCTAAAGTCGTTTAATAATTATTTGCATAATTCGAACCACTTTTCATTTTCTCAAGAAAGAGATTTTCATGTGTTAACTTTAGCTTACAAGCATTTTAGCTGGATATTTAAAAGACTTTATCACCTGCAAGGACGGCAAAGTGTTCTTGAGATGGTAAATCCTAACTTGGATTAGTCGATGAGATCTTAACTGAAAACGTGGATGCGAGAAAACTATTGGCAAGATAGATGCCACCTTTGCTTACGATGTAGCGATTGGAAGATTTGAAAAGTAAAACTAGGATCACTACGCACGCGTATTTCTTATGTAATCCAAAATAGAATTCCATACACTTTTCTATTATTTCCATCGCATCGTACGATGCAAATATCAGTAATTGAATATGTAGGTGGTCCCAGATACGCATACCTAACAACACTCAAAAGAATTTTTTACCGTTTTCAAAAAAGCGATTGCATTTGGATTCCACAAATATACTAAGTGGTGGTAATAAAACCAAAAAATGTACTTAATTAATATGATCACTCCCAAAGTGAGACAGTGTTAAAATCACCAAAATCATTTAACTTTTGGTGCGATTTGGTGGAAAATTTTCAGCATTCATCAAAGATTCAAGACTCGTGAAATATATTTTCGGCGAATTCATGACGTGGAAATTTTTCGCTCATCCGCGAGGTATATCGAGACAATGCTTCAGTCGTAGCTATAGTGGGTACTTAATCAGTAAAGACATAATATCTACCGAGTGGGAAATTACGTACGCTACCCTTCCTCTCTCTTCCTTATTTCTTTGTAATCGTAAGCTTGCACAAAAAAGTAATCGTAAGTAAGCAAAAAATCGAAACTAGTTAGTTATTGACTTGGTGGAGGAACTACATGTGTACCACATGACCCTTAAATTATTTCACATTGAGATGAAAACTTTGTGGCTGTGCTAAAATGATCTGAAGACAGTCTATGTGAATTCTACATAAAATTCGGGGACATGAACTTAGGTGGTTAGGCGTACATCTCGGTAATTGGACACTACTTTAACTCAGTTGATGTAACAATTTTTTCTGTAAAACAACTGGTGACATAAACTAAAAAAAAAAATTTAATGAAAATATTTTGATTTTCTAAAATAAATGAATTTAAGCAGTTTCTAAGAATAAATATTCAACAGAATCCAGATATTGAAAAAACCGAAGGTTAAGTGTTGAGTATCCAAAGCATACAATAAAGTTTTCTAGTTTGCTTTTACTTGACTTGCGTTTCGTACCGATGCGTAAAAATATATTTATTTGTAAATGACTTAAAAATAATTTATATACCACCATAAAAATAAGACAGAATATCAGTAAATATAAATTTTAATGTAATACAACAAATAATAAAAAAAAATCCAATGTCTAACAACGTTACCTACCACAGAATCTTTGCTATCTTCTCCTATCCGACATAATTTTTTACAGACTAAACTATAAAATTCACCTGTATTTAAAAATGACCGACTACATAGGAGAAGTACGTAGAAAAGATGCGCAAATGCATACATGAATTCTTAGATAATAACCGCATATGATCGATAATAAATTAAATGTTGTATACCTCTTACAAACATTTGACAAGTGCATGTCCATATCGTAGAAAGAGAAATAAACTCTTCGTTGTATTCGTATTGTGGTCTGTCTGTCTCGTTATTCTTTTCTCCTGGTCTCTATGCAAAATGTGAAATGAAAGTATTCCCATTAACTTTAAATGGCACTATTGTAACATAAATCGTGGCAATGGTATATAAAATCTGCAAGTACATATCAAATGGATTATTGAGTTAAGATGGGTTGAGTAGAGTTGGAGTAGAGTGGAGTTTTATATATTAAGTGAAGGTGGTCGTCGGTTGCTAAAATTGTAAAATAAAGTAAAAGAGCCTTAAGGAAATCGTCCGCAGTTAAGCGATCATGACGATAGAAGATAGAGAATAAGAACATAATAATATGTATATTTTGTATTATGGAGAGAACATTTCTACATATATGTTCGTAACGACGATGATGACGATGATGATGATGATCAAGAAATTTAACAAGACAGCATCAAATTAACGATCTTGTCATATGACTGCATAAAATATTTGCTATTCATTCGAAAGGTTAAGAAACGAAGAAAAAAAAAAGAAGAGAGTTAGAGTTCAGTTGTTTTCTGTCTATCTTTTTATGATGTCTAAACTGTCGTAATAAAATTTTGTGATCTCTGTGTATAAAAATGTGAAAAAAAGAAGTATTTTCTAGCAAAAAATTTTACACAAAGCAATTAGATGCTGTTCAGTTAGAGCAAATTCTTCCTACAGAAACTCTAGACGTGAAATAAATTTTACGCCATTTTATAATTTTTATGTCTTCTTTACCTAAATTGAACTTTATTTCTTTACATTTTTTACTCTAATCCGGTGAACTTGTTGCTTTTTTCTCTCTTTTACTCCGCATGAAGAGCAATCAGTTTACGATTTCATACAAAAGACTTAATTTTTTTGAAACTGTTATGATTAACAAAACTATGGACTTTGGATGTATAAGACAAAGTCGAAATCAAATTTGAATAGAAAATTGGTCACATCAGAGCACTTTTTTTAAATCGCGCTTACAACGTCTCTCGGACTTACCTTTAGAAGACGCTTGCTTTAATCTTTTTAGCCTTTTTTTAGTGACATTTCTTCATATCGCTTATCGCTTATACAGCTGGAAGAAGAACATAGCAGAATGATCTTCTCGCTCTGGTAGCCATGAACAGAAAAAGGAAGTAAATATAGATTACTTCCGCCGACACCTCATCTTAACTACGACTGGCAATGCCGATCTATTGAGTACTAATTCATCCTTGGTTACCTCTTACGACCTGCCGGGTGTGCCAATTACTCTTGTTTACAGTTAAACTTGCGCTAACGCTCAGATACGCTCAATAGCTTAAACTAAACTTAAAGCTACATGTGGAACTAAAAGAATGGACAATTTTTGTTCGCACATACTATTTGCAAAACTTTCTGCCAATTTGCAACTCCCTCCATATGTCCATCACTGATGGTCCAAAAGAATTACGGAAGAGGGACACTGGCCGTGATCGCAGTTCGGCTAGTGTATACCTAGATGTTTCTGCCTTCACGGATGTCTCAGGGTGTTACATAGGTACAACTTCGTGGAAGCTTAACCCTTCAGTAACCGTGAGCACAGGAAATGTGAAAACGCCCCGAGGGTGATTAGTTCTCGAGTACCGGAATGATACACTGCACTGAAGCTTTGACTTCATGGTCTCGTGGCAAACGGAGTGTGAAAACGTGCGCCTTCCTCTCCGAAGGTGATTAACCCTCGAGAAATACAAATAAGAGATGGAAGAGTTATATACGACTTTGCGCTGGGAAGTGCTGCCCGTCACATTTTAGGGTGCTCTTGCATTTACACCGTAACCATATTATTATTGTACACTAATATCATATAATAATTGTAGCAAAAAAACATATATAAACGACTACAAATTGAATGTTTTCAAGATATTTCTCTCTCTTTTTATAAGCTAACGTTGGGCATAAATTAATTCAATCCAAACATAATTTTTTAATTCTGTCATTAGTAAGTAGGCTTTGTGTGTCTTTAGAAAGAGGAGTGATGATTTAAGCATAGAATATGAAATTAAACATTAATTTTTATTATGGTAACATTAAAAACAGCTAAAAAAAGGGAAAAAATAAATACGGTTTAAATGACAGGTTTCGATTGCGGTTAATGTTCGACCAAAACTAGTTTCGCAATCGACCTATTGGCCGTACCTGCTCTATATCACCATGATGTGTCTAAGTAAAGTGCATAAGTTTTACGATGATCTCAATTTTTAACATTGGAGCACGTTCGTTTCATTGAAGTCATTCTTGGTTAAATTTTCAAAGATCATCATCATCATTATTGTCGTGAAATTCCATTGGAGCACAATCATTGGAGACTTCGAAAGCCGACATTAAACCAAGCATCAAACTAATAAATCATACTCATGTTGCATTCCCAAAGCCACCATCAAACATTTCGTTTCATTTTTTTCTTCGTTTTGTTGTTGTTGCATTTTTAGCACACAAGGTAAAGAAAATTGTATATACGTTGATACTTGTGTTCATTTTTTTGTTTTTATTTTTTTATCTCTCTCTCCTTCTTATGGACAGTACTTGAAGCTCTTTTTCCACTAGTGTCTCCCGTCTAAACCAACGACATATTGGTATGGTTTAAATACGCGATTCATTGTGTTTAGTTTACCGTTTAATACGTTTTACTGATACATATATGTTTGAGTTTATTTCTTATTGTCTTGGTTAACCGATCGCAAATGGCCTTAACATTGCGCCATTAAATTGCGTTTAAATAAATACACACACGTAAATTTATAAATGCACAAGTTACGCTGGTAATAGCAAACGGGATAAGCATTGGCAAAAGAAATGATGCACACATACTAGATTGACATTATGAGAAATAATATAAAGAATATAGAAAATATATTGCCTCATAGAGAAGAAGTAAGATTCGAAAAACGTTGAAGAGTTTTTACGTATTTAAAACTCAGACAAATGATAAGAAATTTGTTGTCTTTTTTTTTTTTTTTTTTGAAAGAGTCTAAGTAATAGTTCTCGGATTCTCTACTATACGCTTATAGTTCATCCAGCTTGATCCAGCAGAATTAACGAGGGCTGCGGATCTGTTCTACTGCTGTAATCGATTTGAAAGCTTTTCTTGAAATACTTTTGAAACGCCAAACAAATTTTAATACCCTACTATTAAGTGAGTATGAACTAACTTCAAAGCTTTTAATTCACTTGAGAAGTTATTTCGGATAGAGTGAACAGGTAGTTGAACATATTCTAGTTTCATAAAGAGAAAAAAAAAAACTTTAGTCATATAAAACGAAATAAGCGGCTTCGTTAATGCAACTGAAAAACGGAGGATAAGACATAACTTACACACATAACGAAAGATCAAACGAACAAGCAGAGCAAGCGCTTGTGATCGTATTATTTTTGATGATATGTTGTGTTGTTACACAAATGCCACAACTCCGGCTAGCATCCAATTTTACATTTATGGTTTTAAAAAGAAATAACCCACAAAATTTTAGTGAGATCTAAACTTAGCGAAAGAAAAAAACTAAAGTAAAACTAAAACTTTACAAACAAATATAAAAAATAATACGATTGTACATCATTTGCATCGTTGGTTTCTCTTTTTTACTATTTTTTTTCCCAAGATTACAAAGAAAACAGAAGAAAGAAAGAAAAAAAAAAAACAAGACACAAGTCTGTTTAAATGCCACCACCTATTAAGTTCAGTGGTCGCCTCTATGACACAAATGACCCCTGCAGTCATTACTCACCTGTAATACCAAACTTTTTCTATGCTCTTGTATTCATTTATTGCAGTAACTATTAGCAGCTAATGACCGACTTTTATGAGACATCAGTCTCAGTTATAAAAATCCTTTTGTCTCTTTAATTTATACTAAACTATCTTTGACTGCATATGCGTTGAACTTGTAAATATGCAGGCCATTTATGATCGCACACGTCTAGGTATGTTGATGAGTTAGTGCATATTCGTAAAAGTAACGTTGCATTATACTCATACCCATGTTCATGTTCATATTCATATACACGTGTATGTGCATGTGTATGCATACATGTAAGTATGAAAGAAATCATAAACGTTCTGCGTAAAGAACATTTCGCAAAATGAAAATTTATGACTTTACTGCCACAGTACTATTGTTGGCCGTTCTTCTTTTTGCTGCATTTTTCAATTGCTGATGTATTTTAGTTTTGCAAAGCTTCTGTTATTTCACACCAACTTACCATGCACAATGCCGTATACGAGTAAGTGTGTATAGCTTGCCAATGCCAATGCGGTGTCTGTTTTCAAATAATTATAGTGCAATGGCTGCTTTTGCCTTTATATACAGGTATGGTCTCTATTAGGCTTTACGTTTAATGTTTAATGCTTATATGTGTGTTCAAAACAATCATAACCATCATTAGCTTTTATGAGTTTCTAACTCTTTTGCGGAAGCCAGTGTTTTGCTCAGTCTCTCAACTTTTTCTTCACGTATGCGTTCTATGAACATCGTTTGTTTCTCCTTAAAATATTTTTCTTTTTTCTTTTCTTTTGGTATTATTATGTAATTTCTAAAAATCCTTAAATGTTTTTTTGCTTGTTGTTTTACAATATTTAATGTTGGCTATAAAGAAATAGAAATGTTGTAGTAAAGACGTTTTTCTTTCGTTTTGTTTTACTTAATGATTTACAAAGTGTTTCCATTGTTTTAGTGATAAATTACATGAATTTTAGGGAACGCCTCTGAGGCTATGGCAGGTATTAATTGAAATTACCTAAAAGCCTTTTCAACCGCATTTAATTAATATGGGAGAAGTAAAAAAGTATAGAAAATAAAAGTAATAGTTATTTATTTAAGGCTTGAGAGGAAATTGTAAAGATTCTTTACATCAACCAACGAAGCATGGGTGTGTATATTATTTAAGAATTTTTGAGTATTTTCTCGGTTTTTTTGAGCAATTTCTCATCCCACTTATTAAGTCCGATTGCTAGCGAAGGTATATATACTTATATACTTTTGGAAAAGTTATAGGCGGCTTATACGTTACAATACTCAAATAAGTACACAGTTTAGATTGAGAAAACTAAAAAGAACAACTTTCTTGCCTGAAAAAGACAAGAGTTTATTTGTATAAAAAAAAAACCGTATAAAAATATATCGAAGTCCATGCAATGTTTTACGCAACGCTGTGTTACGCTGAAGGGGTTTGTTAATCTTGCTTTCTGTATGTACCGTTAAACATTTTCAATGCATATGTACATATTAAATGTTGAGATCCGTTAACGAGATGTATGTGTGCTTACCTTACATATTGGGGTAAGAGTTTCGCTTTATATTTAATGAAATTTTTAAGGTATTTGACAATTCTTACATACGAACACACAACTGCAGCAGACACAATGTTATTATTATCTGACAATTTCAAATTGTTTGTCTAATTTTTTATTTGAATTTGTAATAAATATTTTATCTTTCTCTTCTGTTAAAAAGAGCAACAGAAACAACCTCTTCTTTGTTTCGGAAGTCTTTAAAAAACAGAAAACAAAAAATAACCCAACTCAATAGTAAAGAACATATTGATATTATGCAAGTATTTTGCATAAAACTGATTGATTGTATGCACATGAACACGAGCTAGCTAGCTTATACATATGTATGAATTCGTATCGCGTTCAACTAGTCAATTCTAGGTGTTGTTCAATGAAACTAGATCATTGATCTTTAACTATTTTGTACATTTCTATGTACATTCTTCTTCGAGTTAGGTTGATGACATTCAGTTGGAAAAGAAATCGTTGTTATGCATTATTAAGATAAATGCATATAAATGGACGCTATCATGCAACGTATTAAAAGTTTCTTTCCTAGTGAATTAACATTTGTGCTTCTTTTTCTCTTTTGTTGCAACTAAAGCAACCTTTGCCTATTCATTAGGAAAATACAAAAATGTTCCATTTTGTAAAATATTTTTCTATACATTTACTGCATTCTCGAACTCTCTCTCACCTCCGCACTTTTAAAGCCTACAATAGATTGACGATAACGAGCACCATATGTGATTACATCATTTTTTACCTTAAACTTAAGAGCATTCTA
Organism: Glossina austeni; assembly: GCA_000688735.1. Lineage (NCBI taxonomy): Eukaryota > Metazoa > Arthropoda > Insecta > Diptera > Glossinidae > Glossina > Glossina austeni. The sequence goes on along the minus strand of KK502414.1, from coordinate 576,655 downwards.
TTGAAAATGTGTTAGCAAGAAGTCACTTATGTTAATTAGTAAGGTTGGGTTAGCGTCCAAAAACAGAATACTATTGAATCTCATATCAAATATTCTGATGTACATAAAAAAAAAAAAAGTCAATGACAGTTGCATCTTTTTAAATGTCATTCTGAAAAATTGTTTAAAAAATACATATATATTTTTTTTCTTTTTCAAGAAATAATAAAAGAAATTACAGCTTTGTATGTTGAGGGAATGACTTGAAATGTAAATTAATTTCCCTATGTTTTTATTTAAAATTTTTGTGTTTTAACGATCTCAACAGTGATTGATCGACGAGCTTTATACAATATTTGAACTTTTATTTTACTCAATCTTTCTTTGTGAACATCTCTATGCAAATTTTTATGCCGCTCAGAACAAGTTGTTTGCTTATAGTAAGGCCAGACGAATTTTTAATGAAATGATTTTCAAAGTTGAGTGCCCCGTTACGTATATGAGCGAACATCGGCGCACGCGACGTAACAACTTATCCAGGTGTGTAAGATGTAACACATACGTGGTGATGATGAACACATTAGATATGCAAACGCGAAGGCAATTAGTTTACACTGTTCTTTAATTTTATTGCATTTGTCTGCAAGAAGAGAACTTTTCTTTCCGCATTATTATTAATGATTGTCATCAAGAATTTTGCTTCTGTAATTTCTCAAGAAATAGTATTAATTTACTCTTTTATATATTTTTATTTATTATTACATTTACCGAATCAATCTGTTTTTGCTTTTCTGTTATATTGTCTGACTACTAAACTATTCACAGATTGTCCTCTGATCTTGCTCGGCTATTTTCAAAATGTCATACTATTCATCCCAGCGAATTTTCGGTTCTTGATTTGCGGAATAGAAGAAGAAGGCAAAGAAAATATCATACGTTTTTTGTGGAAATGATCGAAAATTGTTGTAATCATATTTAAACATTCCTTGTTGATTATGTTTAAGATTTTTCCTTTTGAAAATTGTGAAATGTAATGCGAATGATTTTGATTAAGTCCGCCCGTTATAGGGCAAGTTTGTCTGTAGGAATTTCAACCTTTCCATCTCAACCTTAAAACCGCCTACGACGGAGTATCCCTACAGCGGCTCCCGCACTTTGAAAATCGGAACCCGCCAAAGTCTTATAAGTTATCAATACTTATCAATAGTTATTAACCTATCTAATGGAAATTAAAAATAAATAAAAAATGAAATTTGGAAGCGATCAGTATCAAAATGTTGCGGTTTTATTTTTTATATCATATAGTTATGAACTCCACAGCACTTAATAAATTAATGGGATTTCGTGAAATATGAAAAGTTAAAAATTTTACAAAGCAAATGTTTTCCATATTAATGTCACTGTCTTAATAGTCCTTTCACTTAACTAGTTAACTGTTACGATTGTTTTGGAAAACGCGCATTTAAATTACGTCGCAAAAACTCAGCGATGGCGAGTATACATAGATTTCAGTGAAACGACTTTTATTATTTGCTTTCAATACTCATGTTTATTTATTCACTTAAATGAACATAAATCTTTTGCATATGAAAGAAAAAGGACATGTAAAATTAATTTATTACTTCAACTTGCTGTTAGACAAAGGTACAACGTGCTATGGAACTGCGCAAGTTGAATGCCATTATAGCGATTCTTTTCGAATATTTTCTAAAATACATTTTCATGGCAAATAAACTTTCAAAGCCAAGTCTTATGTGGATATTCGACAAGGAATCGGAAAACTTGAGAAAACCTGGCGAGGCAACGTAAACGGCTTACTCAATATTCCCCAATTATCTCGTATTGATAGCAAGGAAACAATCCTACTAGACCTAAAAATATTCCAAACATCTTGAAGTTTGCGAATATCATTTGAGCATTCAGTGAAATTGCACTTTAAACTGACAATTGTTACGACTTATTACTCATCACGTCATAAATAACATAACATAAATTTTTTACATTTTTCATGACGAACGTACTCCTCAAAAACAACAGAAAAAACAAGGAAAACCTTTAGGAGTACATCCGATATATATATAATGTATTCTATATATATATATAGACAGAAAAATAGATGCGAAGTGTATATTTTGGTTTTATACCACACGAATTGTAAAAGGTAGCTTCGTATTGAGAACCTTTAGGGTCAAATTTCATGTAGTAATAAAAAAGAATTATGGAAAAAACGGAATAAAAAGTACGGTATAATATCCCAGTAGAGGTCTGCTACAAATTAGTTTCATCTGCGCCTAAACGAATCGGAGCTGTCTCTAAAAACAGTAATGGTTATAGCGGCTATTGAGTGTCTGAATTAATGCGCATAAAAGTGATTACTTTTAAATACACGATTTTATGGTGTTTTCACGATTTTCTATATATACATTTTTTACTGTCCACCTGGAAGCATCTGCTATTTTTGAACTCAACGTCTTGTAAGTTTTTGTTTACACTTAACATTACTCTAAAACAATTTTTAAATAGAGAAGTGGTCCCACTTTGTAAATAAATGACAGATATAATATATACAATAAGAGAAAATTGGAAAAGAATAGTCAATACGAACTTAAAACAACTTACACCTACTTTTCTGTCCACCTGTGCATATAATATAAGATATTATAAATATGTATATGTATATAAAATTCATAAAAGATGGTCTAAGTAATAACGAAAAAAGTCCGCCATGAACAATGCACTTTACTCTCTAAATAATTCTACATAGCCCTTATATAGAGTTTTTCTTTTTAATTTATAATAAAAACTAATTGCTTAAAAGTATCAAATATTCTTCAGCCCGCAAAACAACGCCCGAAAGTTAGTTTTTGTATGTGTACAGGACTTTTAGGAAGACCAGAGGTGTTTTCTTTTCACTAAAGGGGCAACATCTCTGAGTTTCATCCTATATCCCCGATACGTAATCGTGGGTTCACTATTTACGTAACAATTTATAACAGTTTTTGTACGCAGTACAACTACGTATGCAGGTGTTGTATTCCACAAATAACGGCAAAGTGCTAACTTGAATGGAAAGAAAATTTGATCCAATTTTAAATCCAAAGCTTGTTTAATTTATGTTTACTTTCGGAAACACAAAATGAATATAAACAAAAGAAGAAAAGCAACTATTATTATTACTATTATAATTTAGTTATACCAAAAGAAAAAAGAAGAGCAACTAGAACAAACCACAATCCACCCACTTTCGTTTTAAATGAGCAAAAACTATATCTGGTTTCCACGTGAGAGCTTAGTTTGTTCATGAGACATATCAACAAATAAATCGGGTTGGTCCAAACTTGATACACTTAACTTATATGTCAAATCACTCCCTTCTCTCGTAAAATATTAAAAATTGAATCGTTTTCTCTTTCATATAAAAGATTACCTAGTGTGGTAGGCAGGCCTGATACTAAAGGTAATGGGAAAACATTAAATTATTTTATATAGATATTAAAATAAAGAAACGATATTCGAGAGCTTTAAATATATTTATATATATATAAATTTATATTTATAAATATGTATACATAAATAAATTTTATATATATAATTAATATTAATAATAACATATTTATATAAAATCATCTTCAAAAAAATGTATATGTATTGTATTTATACAAGGGTAATATTTTACAATATTCCTTCTTCATAAGTACAAAGAAAAGAAAGTGAAGTACAATTTGTGGTCTGTCGGTAGTAGCAATCGAACCCGTTATTTAGAATGGCAACTAGGTGTCTTAACCACTAGGCTACACGACGACCATGTCGGCGTGAACAATTTCAATTTAAAAGAAAAGTTAAAACTTTTATACAAAGGAATTACACATCACGAGTTTAAGCATACGAAGCATTTTAGACTTGTAGCGTAACCGACAAGGGAAAGGCCGTGGTTAGGCGATGACGTTGGGTTCACAGCTCCAGAGAGCAACTTTTATTTTATTATTTTTTTAATAATTTTTCCTTCTTTTGTTTTTATTTATTAATTTTGTTTTATTTTTTCAAATTTTTTTTAGTAAACCAAAAACTTGCATTAAAAGGATGCGTTGGTTTTTCAGCCCCATCACACTCAATATTTTCACGTGATTAATTATCTCAAGGTTTAGGCAAGTGGCTACCAAATTGTTAATGAACAGTCTACAGTGACTATCTACGCCAGAAATCATTTTAACTTACGAATATTATAATTCTACGGTTAGAAATTTTTCAACTCATTTCATCTTCGATTGCGATTGCTGCTAATTTAAAAGTATCTGTTTCAAAACCACAGTTTAATGAATTTTGTTAAACAAAAACAGGTACAGTATATAATTTGTCCTTGCAGGGATCAGTTTCATTCGACTTTTGATGACTAACATGTAAATTGCACTGAGAATTAATCAAATAAAACGCAATAATGTCAATGTAACCATCCAACGGACAGATGAAAGAGCAAATGCTTTCAATTATTATACTTTGAATAAGCTGATTAGACACAAACCATTTGACTTATTTAATATTTGCTGTTTAAGGTTATTTTCTTCACTTTGAAAGTTAAAAAGAAGAAAAGCAAAATATATATGTATGTATAATATATGATGACAAAATGCATCATATACAGAATGTTAATTCGAAGGCGATTTGTTAACATCCACAGGCTTTCCTCCTTTATCAGAGATGCGAAGGAAGAAGCCAAAACAGCCTGGAATTGTCAATGAAACATCTGCTTTACAAGAACTTGCGCTGGGGTACGCTAGATTCTATTATTTTATTTCCTAAAACTTTCGGTATCTTATCTACTTTGAAATGTTGCTAGTTTACTTTTTACTCCTAGTAATTGCATTAGTTGTTCACTGAAATATAATGTTAAAGAAATATTATACATTTTGCAAAGCTGCCTCAGCAATTTTTCCAACTTAAATAACTACCTTGTCTTTACAAACGAATCAATTTGTGATGCCGTTACCCTGACTTTTCAATGTCTTCATTATAACTACATTAAAGATGTATTTTATGAATCTTATGATATGGATTTCTGTGATGTCCGGCCATTTCAACTCAACGTGTGCCGAGCACATGCTTTTTGTTTCTTCTGTTTTCGCTTTTATTTCCTTTCTTTGTTATTTAATATAAAAGTAGAAAATAAAAATTAATTTCATTTTTACACCTCATTGAAAGGTTATGAATGTTTACATTTTTGTAAATAAGGGCTGAGGCCAAAAATACCAAGCAGAAAAGATATTTTTTTATTAGACTCGAAAGAAACAAAACATTAATTTTAGTCATGGTGTTATTCGATGAGCATTACGTTAATGTCGCGTTGAATGTAAAGAAAGAGATTACTTACGCTTGAAAGTTGACAAAGAACAACTTAATTCTTTTATTGTGAATCAAAATTTATAAATTTTAAGCATTTTTTTTTCTTTTACTAATTTCTTACTTCATAACAATAAATTCTGGTCCAATATAAAGTGAACACCATATGAAGTTTGTATATTAATTAGTATTAGATTCTTAATCAATTTAGAAGATCTTGTCGGTCCATCGGTGGATCTTTCAATTAATTCTTCTTTCAATCCGATTCGGGTATGGAAGTTTTAAAATTGAAATTATCACATAATTGCTTTCGAGATTTCATAAAATTTTTGGACGTACATTTAGTAAACAATTATTTGCAATTTTTGCACAAACAGGCATTAGCCACAGTGAATATTGAGGGCTCTGATTGGTTAATTAACATATTCATAATCATCAAAATATTGCCTCTTTTATGTATACCTGTTATGTCACTTGTTTTCTTTTTTATATTCAACACTTTTTGTGGGTGCTAGGGTGTAGTACGTTTGCGCGGATGCATGCAGCACGCAGGCGGGCTTGAGATAGATCCGCCTTTTATTATGCCGATCGATTCAGGATCACTTTATTAACAGACTTAAGTTTGTGTATCCATATGCCCGTTTTGTTGTCTTGTGTTCAACCTACAGGTGGTAATTTTTGAGGAGTTTTGGTGAAATGTGCAGGGTTTGGCCCGCCCAAGGACGAACGCTATTGAAAATGCTTTCTTTCGGAAAACTTATGCAGACGGTCAACACATCATCGCCTGACAGGAAAAACTCGTTAATGCCATCAACAATCAATCGGTATTTTATCGTAATTGTATGTCTTTACCTATATATATGCGTTTGTGTATATATCAATCGGTATTTTATCGTAATTGTATGTCTTTACCTATATATATATGCGTTTGTGTATATATTAATATATATGTGCATATACATGCAATTATGTAGTTTGAAAGTTGTAAATAGGCATTTAGGCTCGTTTAATGGACATTGTGCGTGTTTCTTGCGTTGGGTTGTCAAGAATTATAGATCTTTTAATGTTACGTCATAATAAGTTTTTCCTGTCAATCGACGATATGAATACTAAAACTAAATCATACGTGTATATTTCTTAATCGGCACGTAGACAAAGATTAGTGTCAGCTACTAAGCAACTTGAAAATAGGCAAACTAGATAGGCATGTAAATGTTATGCAGAACTGCAAGTATACCGCGGATATTAATAAATTCATTCAAAAAAATTACTCTTGCTCTAAGGTAAGTTATGTACATTGCAAGCTGGCATTACAGAGCAGCTTTAGCGGAATATTCTGCTCCATTTCGAGAATCGCAAAGAAGTTCCCTCAAGGCATAAAAGTTGGGATATGTCACACATCTTTAATAGTTCATTGTAACGGAGCAATTAGCATTATATGGTAAAAATGGGGTTACTTGTTTTGTAAATTTATATAAAAAACAAATAGAAACATTATAGTAGGCCACGTCGCACTATTAAATGCCATGCATCACCCAACAATGATCGTATAGGAAGTCTTCCGACCCGAACTATTTTTAATAGCGTTTACGTCAGTTGTAAGTTGAACGAAAGAAAATAAAATGGACAGACGGACAGGCAAGCTTAGGTCGATTCAGAAAGTGGTTCCGAAAGTGGTTGCAAATCGATCGACATAGTAAAAAGTAGGTCCATATCAGATTCTTAAGAAAAGGCTTTAACAGCAAGTATTAACACAAGTCTTTTGGTACGACCAACAGTTTTAAGGATAACATGGAGACCTGTAAGCTTTCGCAAGACATTTTTTTTTGCTTGACTTTTCCGTATCGTTGCAAGCCACTAGATACTAATAAAACACATTGCAAAAATATGAATCAAGCTCGAGCAAGCCTTAAATCATTTCCTCCAGAAATTGAATATCTTTTTGGCCTTTCTTAAACGACAGAGAGCAGCCAAATTTCAATTTAAGGTAATAGCCCTATAATGCTCGGGAATCTTACTTTGGAACTTGTTTTACAATATCAAAGCAGTCTAATGAAAATTAAGATAGTCAATTAGTTGTTTTTATATCTGGTTACCAGAAAAACGCGTTTAAAGTTTCAATGAGGTCATTGTTTTTAATTTACGATAAGTGCAGTGTGGCAGAAGAAGGTATGAAGAAAGTAAAAAGTAAGTAAAAAGATAGCGAAGCGTCATTTATTCAATAATAGCAAACCTGGCATTATTTTATTACCCACTTGTTACATAATTATCATTGAATAAAATTTACATTTAATTTAATTAATTTAGTATAAAATAAAGCAAACTAAAGTGGCACGCATATTGTTTTATGTGTATCCACAAAAAAAAAAAAAAAAATTAAATGAAACACATAAATAAAACAAAGGAGACTTTTGAAACAAAATTTAAACTTTTAGTGCTTGGAAAAAGCCATTTAACTCGTTGCTAAACTTAAGTTTTGCATTTGCACACTACTAACACGTCTCGATGCTCGTGCAATGCTTTTGTTAGTTGTTGTCCGTTTGTTGTTTACTATAGTTAGTGTTGTTTATGTGCGACATTTGTACAATTGGCAACTAACATGATGGCTAACAATAACAACAATAACATTTGTATTATTGTTACTTGTGCCGTTTGCTGGTTTTTTTATTTAAGGTGCGTGGCGAATGCCCAAAACAAAACTAACGTATGTATACTCGTCCACAATTTTTTCTCTTTTTTTTGCTTTTCTTATGTTGCTTGCTCATACCCATATACAAGGAAATAATGTACAGAAAATAAGGTAAATAAGAAAATTGTACGGACTTTAGAGGGAATCTTAGATGCCTTTCATTTAAGGCTTTTAATACGTAATTTGAGTTATTAGGCATAAATAGTGGGCATTATATTACATATGGTAAGTGCTCATGGGTAGATGCGTAAAACTGTTTTTCGGTACTCCAAAATGCTCCAAAAATTCCTGTAAAATATTTGAAACATTTCTTAAATTTTTTCTATCTATAAGTGTGTCCAGAAAATGAGCTTAAAGCAAACAGTTAATTTATGTTTATTCTTTAGAGGAACAGATACCGAAAAAGGGTTTTTCGACATCAGGGTTTTTCGACATCAGGGTTTTATTCGACATCATTTCGAACTATATTTCGAAGTGCTGCAAACGAAATGATAAAATTGGTATGCCATCAACATTTGGCAGGTCGGTATTAAACAGCATCTGAACCGTGCCAGGTATAGGCAACTAGTATAAATGTGTCCAAATGCTACACCTGCAATTGTATCAAATTTTCGTTTTTTAACATTTGCGTTAGTAGAGTGAAGAGTACAGATACGTGTAAATGTGCATTTATTGCAATATTTTATAGTTAGCAGTAGTAAAAGTAACCATACTAGACAAATAGGGAAATAAAGATGCCGTCTGCAGAGAATGAGTGTACGCTAAATTGTTTCCTTCGCATGTAACACTTCTTGCAGAGCCATTTTATTTTACTGAATACACATACAGACTTACAATAAGTCTATTTTAGTAGGTAATGGAACATTCTAATAGGGTCAATGCGGGTAGGTACCACAATTGATTCTAATAGCGTTAATGCTAACACGCGATCGCGAGTCCTATTAGGATTAATTTTAAGGGGCAACAGTGGATTTTAACAGGACCTAACAGGGGCTAATCTTAATGTGGAACGTTGGATTCTAATAGAGCCTCCTGCGCTGGGCGAGTGTATTCTAATAGAGCATATTCGATATCGATTTTGATTTTCATAGCAATTCGTAGATCGAAATGCGGTCCGGATTAAATGTCGTACGATACTGTAAGATGAAGTGCCACATTCCTCCTTAACGGCTCAAATGCAGAGTGGTTTGCAGGTTGGAAAACATCAAACCATTAGGATGTGGCCGATAGAAATGAAGCATCTTAACCATAAACGTGCTAAAGTTCTTCTAGCGATTTTCTCCGTGTTTGGCTTATTTTCAAGTTGAATTTACTTTTAATTCAATGAAAAAGTGCCACAATCTCTTTTTTTAACACGCTGTTTAGAGAGTTAATGGTACCAGAATTAGGTGAATCTAAACGGAGTTTTGGGAAAAGCGCAGCGATTTTTTTTCTTTTCTATTAGTAGTGTATACATAAGTAAACGCAGCAAACTTTTGCCAATGAGGGAATTATTAGTAGTATAAAGGTATTACTAGTATGTCATTCTAGTACTAGAAAATTAAAATTGTCTTTGTATTTGTGTCAATTTGAAATCTCCTTTCCAAGAGTGAAGTCTGCGAAACGTTGCAATTTCCATCAATAATAAACGCAACTTCTAACTCGTCGGTCATTGGGAAACCTCCCTATTGGCGCCGACTTGAAGTTGATGTTGGCTTTATGTTAAGCTGGTCAATGAGGAACCCTCGCCGCTTCCTTCACTTGAGGAAATCAATATTAATACTCGGCAGCGAATGTCGACACACCACATCCCAATTGACTTACCGTTTTATCGCTTCAACTATGAAATACTTAACCCCTTTTGTGTTATTTGTGAAAATACTAACAATTATTATCTTGTATTTTCTTTTTTTAGTTCGGGTAGCCGAATCAAAATGTTAATAATCCTTTCTGCCGCCTACTGGTCGCGTAAGTAAATAAATAAATAAAACGTCAATTATGAGTAGCAATCAATTAAATTATGAAGTGAAGTAACTTAAATGCTCTTAAAGTGATAATAAAGTTTTACTTCCATATAGTGATTAATCCTCATCCTGAATGAGAATTTTCCCTCCTCACCAGAGTTATATTAAGTCTTAAACACTTGTACCTGACAGAAGAGAACAAGTGATATCCACACATAACAACAAGTGCTAATAAACTATTAGATTCAAAGGAACAGAACAAAAAAATCGATCTGCGTGAACACAGTTTTCTGCCTGCAAATTCAACAATGCAAAGCAACTTTGTTTCTTACTTCTAATTGGAGGAATTTCGTTTCTATCGCGTTTTTATTAAGTTTTATGTAGTGTGACATGTAAAAGCCTAAAAGAAGCGAAGGTCTAACCGTGTTATGGACAGCGCCTTCGTGATGTCAAAGAAAAATTTGACATTAGTCAATGAAAGTCAATGCTTTAGTTTAAAATAAAACCAAGTAAAAGTATTATAGTCGGGCAGAGCCGATCTTTAAATACCCTACAACAGTTCGTTTAATATAATTCTTCATTTATTGCCATTATAAAATGATGACAACTATATTTTGTTGCCATGGAACGATAAACTTTTCATAGCAAGCCTTATATTGGAGAAGATTCCGGACATGGACTTGTTTAGTCAGAGTTTGGCAAAGGTAATTATTGCTTGTCAAATAAAGCCTTAAAATTACACTATGTGGCCTTGTAAAGGTTTAACTTTTAATGAAATACTTACAAAGGGTGCTTTCCAGAAAGCGGATCTATGTAATTCATTTCATTCAATAAACATTTGCTGTTTTTGCCACCCAAAGGCTTATTTTTCATAGCAAAGGTTATATGGAAGAGTGCTCAAATATTGGCCCATTTTATCCAAGTTTTTCACATCACTTTAGTTTGTCGATATGTTATTATTTAATAATTTTTGTCGTGAAATTAAAAAGTGCCAAAGTTTTTCCTATAACAAATTTTTCAAAATGACACAAAAATAAAGGACTGGCCGCAAAAATTAACTGATCTAATTTATTTTCCATGAGACTTCTCTTCAGGTTAAAGCACGTGAATTTCTCGTAAGCACGTAATTTTCTCATAATGTGTCAAAAATTGCGATCAGTAGGTTATGTAAAATACATGGATGGATAGGCAGACCAACTTAAATGCGTACTGAACCGATCGTTATTATAAAAGGCGCGTTCCTTTTAAGTCCACCAGTGATGTAGGGTAAAGAAAGAAAATTTTCCAGTAAGAAAGTAGTGCAAAAAAGTGTACTAAAAACAAAAAGTAAAGTTAGTGAAACAAAAAATCCTTAGCTGAAGTCAAGAACAGCAACCAATCGCAATATCACCGAAATGCAACAGTTTAACAAAGTATTGACATGAGCTACAAAAAAAAACCAAATGCACGTTTGACCTAATGGAGACAATAAGAGAAAGACCACACAAAGACAAAGACAAAAAGGCAAACTGTGCTTGCCCGATGGAAGCGAAGAGATGACACAGTTGCCAAAAACTATTTTAATGCCACTATGGGTGGGTGAAGGTATAGTAGAATCGCAGCCAGACTGTTAATACACCCCCTCCATATAGTGTTCGCCATGAGATTTCTTGTGCTCTGCAAGAGTAGTCGAATAGGTAAGAATCAGGAGTCGGCGTTCGTGGGTTCAAATGCCAGTGCGGTAGTGTTATGTTTGGTCTTTGCTACAGTGAGTGTTCATAGGTATAGACATATCAGTTACCGATTAAGGACAAATCCACTAAGCTAACGTCGCTTCTCCATTTGTCTGTACGTGTGTCTGCTGTTTCAGGATAAAATTATTTCTTGTGAAAAAATTGATATAGAGACTTGAAACTTTGCGCAAAGAGACTGTCTGAAGAGAGAACCTTGGTCCCCCACAAGCCCGACCAAAGTAGCTGAATACTGGAAAAAGGAAATAAAAGCTGAAAGCGGTGAATAGTACGCTCAATAACGTAATAAATATCGACTTAAAATTGAAGATAACATATATCGAAATAAACATAACGATCAGTGCAACAACCGGCCAATTAAGTAACGAAAGAAAACTTTGCATTTATTAAGTTGATGGGTATCCAAGAATCCCACCAAAGGAATTATAGTTTTTTTTTTTTCTTTCAACAACAAGGCATGTACTATGTTCATAAATTCGTTAATAGGTTTGTATAATATTGTTTTCAGTAGAATGACAGTTCCACACATATATGTTATAATTACATTTTTTTTAATTAGTTAAACTTGCGTCGAAACAACACTTTTTCATTTCGACAAGTGGCTATTATTTTATCTTATTAATAAAATCAAGCTCGCAAAGTCAGTGCTTAGCTGTAGTTGTAACAGAATCAAATATTTTTCTTTAAACACAAACAAAACGAAATAAAACCAAGAAAAAAAATTCTAGGGAAACGGTTATATTTCTTCTTAAGTTCATTTAAAGTTCAGATGAGTCGCACTTGTTCTCTTATTCAATAATTCAATTCACGCTTCTTCCAAAATAAACAAAAAGCATATGACATTCGTGGTTCAAAAACATTCAGATAAACACACACACACACATACACACACGCACACACAATACAATATTACGCATTACTTTCAAGTCAATTTAGTAATTCATGGATTTATGAGGCCAAAGCAAGTTGACATTTAAAAGCCACCGTTTATATCGTTGGCTTTTTAACAACATTTCAATTTGTTTTGTACATATTCACAGAAGAAAAAATAAATCATGTAGTTTACTACACGTTGTTACGCAGCTCTGTATTTCTTTTATGGCCTTCTTTATTTTACTTCATTTTTTTTTTCATAATATTTCATATATGTATATTTATATATATAAGTCATTTCAAATATAATATATTTTCTCAAATGTTCACATAGTACACCTGAAGGCAAATGTTTTTAACTTGTTAAGTCTTTTCACATTAACGTATAATGATTTAAATCAGAATTCTATAGAAATTTCCTTATGATGTTGAAACAAGTGAATTTAATTAGATAAACATCACGACAAAAAGACAAAAAAAAAAAAAGAAACAAAAGCATAGCATAACGAGCTGAGAATGTGTACAGAATGATTATGAAATGTTATGTTTGTGTTTTGCATGATGATGATGATGATGATGATCATGAATAACAATCTCATATAAAATTTTTATGATATATTTACAGTTATATAAAAAAGAGATGTATACGGTTTAGTGTTAATTTAAAGTATTTCATAAGAGAGGTTATACCAAAAATAAAAGGTTTAAACAAGAAACTGGATATAAAAGTATCTTAATTAACTAACGTCACCGTCGACAAGACTTCTGTGTGTAGATAAAATTTAAAGCCATAAACTCAGTGCATAAAATTCAGCAAGCAATATTTAGCTAGCAGAGTAAATATTTGCAATCGGATACAATTTGTTTTCAATTTTGAAATTTCTTTTACATCATTGCGTTACATTACGTTGAAAAAATGCATTCTGCAGTATGTTACGGAAGCATTTACGTTAAAAAGTCTTGAGGCTTTTAATTACCAATAGTAAAAGATAAAGAGATGAATAATATGTCGGATTGCAATAACTGTAGGCAGTGCCTGAAAATATTTTTTAAAAAGAGGAGGGTCTTCATGTTACATATCGCGTCCACATAGTTATCAATGTCTGTATCACTACATGCTTTGATATGTCGAAGTTTCGTTGTATTTGTTATTCTTCTGAGTTCGTTTGTGCTCAGATGGTCCGCTTTTATAAGTATTTGCTGCGAAAATATGACTACAATAGACTTGAGAATTTTACTTGCAGACCTAAATGGTTTGATTCAGAATCTCAACCACGAGAGACTCATCGATCTCCATTGTTCGGATCTAAAAATGAAAAGTCTTTTTTATCTGTGGATTGCAGCATGATCTAGAGGATTATATATGGAAGGACGGTATAGGGAAATGTCTCTCATATAGGTTAAGCTATCCTTTCTGAACAGTAAGCTGCATGTTACAAAAACACATCTCTCGCAATTTAACTGGCTTTTGAGCACCGATTTGGTCGGAATGTAATAAAATTTTTATTGACATTCCGGTTAAATATAAGAGCTGTGCAATGGCGAGATAATTCTAAAGCACTCAGTGTTACTCTTTCTTTATCATTATCATCATCATCGCAACTGGTTTGCCGTTAAACGTTAATGAATTTTAAAGTTTATTTTAAATATAAAACCGTGATATATAAGCGAGAAAAACTATGCTTTTTGAGAACAGCCACGCCATTAATTTGATTTCTAAAACCTTTAAAATGTTTTTTATTTACTTGAAGATTTGCCTTTTTTATATGCAAGTATTGAAAAAATTTTTTCAATTCAAAATTCAGAAAAATCTTTTTGGTTTTAGAGAACACCAAGTGATGTTACCCGGTAAAATAACACTGGTAATCAATTGTTTGTTCTTCTTATAAGAGCCGGATATTGAGATTAAACAGAACTAGACTACATACCATATTTGGCTGCCTTGTTCGTCAGTTAACCGGTGGGTTCAAAGAAGTTAAGGAATAAACGTAATACGTTCTGCAGAAAGTATGACTTTTAAAATTTTTTAACTCCACCTCACCTTTGGCTTAGGGGTCTCTTTCAACGTTTCTTCTTGAAAATTAATGCAATTAATCAACTTTTTACAATCAAACTTAATTGACATTTTACAGCATATGTAATCCACAGACTACTGAAGTAAAACTCACAATAAGAAACAAGTTTGACCACACACATATCTTTACCAAAGAATTTATTAATTAAATTTCAAATATTCATTTTTGAAAAATTCCTTTTTTTTAATGAAACAAGAATTCTATTTATTTTCAAAGTAATTTGATGCGTTTCTTTTCTTCGGCCTGTGTTTATTCCTTTTGAGAGAAAGAAACAGATTTGAGATTATTTAAAAATTGAACACCAAATAAATAAATAAAAGAAAAAAAATGTATTCCTTTTTCTTCTCTGTAAAAAGTACTAAATACCAAAGGAACTACAAAATAATTGCACAAAAGGTTTTTTTCGCTTTAAAAGTTAAGCAAAAAACACAAAGCAATTAAAAAAAATTAGATGAATACTAAACCGAATTTTGGATACCCATCCCTTGGATAAGTAACAAACCAATCAAGTTTTGCTTTAGCCTTTATTTGATTTCTGTGGTGAGGAGCCATGAACCTCTCAAATCGTTTTTCGTAGCATTGGAAATGATGTTTGCAAAACTCGAAAGCTGGTGCACTTGGGGGGTGCCTTGTAGGATTTTAATATCAGTATTAATATTTGAGGAAAAGAATCTCATACTTTTTCTTTTTTCTTTCCCGGAAAATAACCACACTTACTGGGCGAACGTGAAGACCCGCAAAAATTATATGTACATATACAACCGAGCTAATCACCAACTTAATTAAGGTGTCTGTCTGTCTTTCTACCCAACATATTGAATCATTTGTTGTTGATAGAAAAAGAAGAAGAATCAACTTTTTCTTTTAAAATGTTCTTCAATAATGACTCGTTTCAATTATATCGGGGAAAAATCCCACATTAATAATTTCTACTTCAGTTGAGTACTCGATCTTTATAATGCTCTATTGTACCAAGTGAGCAGAAATGTACACATCACTTTTGTAAAACACCAGTTAATTGCTCTTCTTTCTTGGTGTTATCAATGCTTATATATCTTTGGGAGTTTAGTACTTGAACCAAACAGATATTTATCACAACAACAACCAATGCTGTAGAGGATTATCTCTGTAACATTGTTATGGAAAGTAAGTAAAAAGCAGAAATAAGTAACAATGATATAGTACTCGAACCGAATGGAATGCTTATTAAACCGGGAAGGGATGCTTTGCAAGATTTTCTCTGTTTCATTGTTTTGAACTCAACGTAAGTCTCGCTTGCTTGGAGTGCCTGATTTGCATAAAGTCAGATATCGTCCACCGACATGCTTTCAGGATTCGATTTCACTAAGCAGACAATGAATTCTCGAATAAGCCTTGAAAGGTCCATGAGACTTAAGACGGTAAGCCAAGCAGAGAGAATACTTGTGGCTGCAGATGTTTATGCCGTATTTTTCCAACAGAATGCACAATCAAGTGAAAACTAAGACCTCAAAAATATTAAGCTTTGTCTCAACATGTGTACGAGTTTAAACTGAGTGCATAAACTAAGTAGACGGGGTTTAAAAGTTTAAAGGCTCAGTGCTTCTTAGATCCATATTACCCATATTACTGAGTAATTGCACCCTTCGGTTGGACTTTGCATGAGTAACTAGAACGTGCATGAACGTGCATGATTTCCTGAACGTTCAGTTTATTTTAGATTAAATGTTGGTAAGTAGCTGCAGTAAGATCGTTGGCTTTCGGATGGATAATTTCGTAAACAAAAATCATATGGTATTTTCAGTAGCTGGAGATTTTTCTGAACACTAACTCCATATCTCCCAGGACACAGAATATATGGACGAGGAAGCCTAATCAAGTTTGTAGTATCTACCTTACCTATTTTTTCGAATTTTACAAAGGAAACAATAAACATGGTAGACTTACTTCTTTTTATTCTCTAATGATAGTTTAAGGAGAAAAAAAAGAAATAACAATACGATCCGCCCAACAATCGTAAGTTGGACAAAGATTGGTAGTGAATTTCAAAAAACCGAAAGGAACACTGAGACAATAAGTAATATATGATAAAAATGAAAAAAAAAAAAAAACCAAAATTACCTGTTGCTGTGTGTGAAGTTTCGAACAAGGCAGGCAGGCAGGCACGTAAGAAAACATGGTTTGAACCTGTTGCTGTTGGCCATTGTTAGCAAGCAATAAATGTGGATGCTAACAACAATTGCCATTTATGTTCGGATTTATGTGGTATATTGTTTACATGACGTCTTTGTTAGGCAGAAACACACACACGCATACACGCATATACGTATATATGCTCGCGCGCACAAGCGTTGGGTATTCATATGGCGTGCCGTGTGAATTTTGTTTCCAGTTTTCAATTTCAGTAAAGTAAGTTTTGATCTTATTTTTTCCCCACCGTATGGGGATTTAGAAGACAGAAAGGCCACCAACGCCGTGATTCTGCTGAAATTCTTTGAAAACAATTTTAATTATAAATTCATTTTTAATAAGTTTTTTGTGTTAATTTAATACTTTTTCTTTGTAAATAATAAATACAAATGGAAAAAGTTTTCGCTTTGGCTTTGTGTGTTTGCAAATTTATAAATAACTGTTTATTTCTCTTAACACGCTGCCTATTATTGTAAGCAAAAGAATTAATTTACCTGCTTTTCATTAGTGATGCATATTCCAGCAATAAATGGTGTTGTCATAAAGCAACAACAATAATAAGAACAACGACAGCAGCAGCAACAACAACAACAGAGAGGAACAATGGCAAAGAGATTTTTATACACAATAAAAAAAAAAAAATACCGACTCAGAAATGATGAGTTAAGAGCTCTCGTTTGTTTATTAATTTTTTTGTTTTCTGTTTTCATTTTCGTTTTTTCTTTTTTTTCTTCGGTTTTCATTCTTTAACAAACCGCTTTAATTACACCAAACAACGACATAAAAGGATTATGAATATGAAAACCGCAAAGACATAGTACTAGTAACAAAAGAAAAAAATATAAGAAAGATTCGCGCTGTATCGCATGAGACAGGCGAACAAAACATTTTTAAAATGTTGCTAACAAAAACAGTGTTGCTTAACGAACCAGCTTAAGTTTTTTTTTTCATTTTTCGTTTTTGAAAATTAAACAAACAACAACAGACAAAACACCGTAACGAAACAACGACGAAACCAGTGAACTGATTAATCAACAGTGTTCACATATAGCGATTGAGACTTGTAACAATTAACCTGCTATCATAAAAGGCCAAAAAATAAGTTATTTGAGAAAGAACACACACGCGCACACATGCACACACAAAACAATAATACACTGCTGCTGGTAAAGTTGAAGAATTATGAAAAATTAACTTTAAACATCACGCGGCGAGAAGCAGCAGCAGCGACAGCAGCAACAGCAACGGCTTAAAAAGGCCGCAATTTTTAAAAATCATTTATAACATTTTGAACACGCTCGTGCTTGTTTTAAAATATTCTTTTAAAATATGCCTAAGATTATGCTCTTTTGCTTGTCTCTCGAAACATTTGTGAACAATTCGTATGCTCTTTCATAACATCAACAGCAACGAAAAATCATATATGATACGAAATGTCAACCGATCGTTTTTTTTTTTGTTAAATAATATACGCAGATCTTTGAAATAATTCATTTTTTAGTTTTTTTTTGTTTTTTTTTTTTTGCTTAACTTTTAATATACGTCAAGTCATTCTGTTTTATTAAATGCAGGTACCGAGGCCTTCAATATATTCAATTGGTTTGGTTACGCTATAGCTTCAACAGGTGAGTTATGTTTACGATTGGTTTTCTTTTTTTATTATTGTTTTTTTATATTTGTTAATGTTTTAAAAAAGCAATTGAATATAACGTAATTTAGCCGAGTCATAACTGGAGGTGGGATTATAACGTAAACAATGAAAGATCATTAAGAAGCAGGTTCAAAAATGACGCTATAAAAATATTAAGAGCCTTGGCAAGCTATTTAAGACGTGTACGTTTTCGTATCAAAGATTTTGCAATCAAAGTCTTCCCTCATGTTTGTATACATATATATAATAATATTTAGAGAAAAATTGAATGGTAGACTACAAATCCTGCCGCATAAACGTCTTTTAGCTTTGAAGCTTTGAGGCTCAAAACTTGAAAAACAGAACCAGATTTCAAGTTCGTTAGCAGATTTACTCTATTGGGAAAAACTTCAATCGAAGGAATTTTATCTTGGGGCCGGTTTCCTTTTCCGTTATCGAGCTATTGCTCAATAGGAAAGACAAGTAAGAAAATTATATTCGCTCATGGTCGAATCTTTTATACCCATCACCGACTAAAAAAAAGGAAAAAATTAAATCTTCATACTCGATAGCATTGACTGAGCACGATTGATTTTTTCTATTTTCAGAATACAAGTGGAAATTCATACGGTATAGGTGATGTACTTTTTGAGTAAAAAGCAAAAACACAAAAAGAAAAGGTGTTCACAGTTTTTGTTGCATAGGCGTGTGGTATTAAAATAAAAATGATATTTTGATACACGATAATATTGAATAGACATGGTCAATTTTCGGTATCCTTAGACACATACTGCAGCATCGCTCTGGACCTGGAGGCAATGCGAATTTCCACTGCTTTCAGGATAAGAAGGGGACTGCCGTTACTGCCGACTAACGGGTTAAATAATGATGAAGTAGAGAGGTTAAACTTCAGGGAGCGTAACACGCTTTTAAAGGAGCGTGTCCATGGCTTATGGCAATCTCGTTGGGAAAACAGTTCAAAAGGCAGAGCAACTTTTGAGTTTATCCGTGATCTCGTGTCTCGTTTGTAGAAAACCATCCAGATTTTAGCTTTAGGCTTCATCTGGGGTTTCGGCTTACGGGCCACGGATCGCTTAATAAGAGGTCTGTCGGGAACTGGGGTTTGCCTATGCGGCATGTCCGAAGATTGGCTGCACGTTTTGTGTGTATACTCCAGGTACTCGGATCTCAGAGACTTGGAAGCAAGAGGTATTCGACAGACGAATGAGAACTTTGATCTCAGTCTGGCTCTCTCTACTTCTGAGACGGTGGCAGCTTTGGGCGCGTTTGCTTCGCAGGTGTGCATCAGACGCAGCGCCGGCAGACGTGATCTGGACAACTTTGTCTGATCCTCTTCCCTGCTCCTCTTGTACGATGACAATGACTAAATGACTGGGGATTAGGAGCTGCATGGAGCTCTTAACTCTTGCCAGAGGCTTCCTCTTTCTGGTGGGGAAATCCGTTTCCACGTTTCCCCTACATCGCTATTGATGTAAACTCGGTCTTCGGACTCGGTCTTCGGACTCTGCTCCTCAACAAGAGGTTGAGATAGACCTCGCTCCGTTCAGTGAGAATACTATGATCATGCGCATAGTATAGACTGGTTTTCTACTTCGAATGACGAGTTCGGGTCTCATGCCGAGTTCGGGTCTTATGGGACCTCGAAAGTCCGACCGGAGACTTTTTAAAATTCTTCTATAATTCTTTCCTCTTACTTCTGGTACCACGGGTGGCAGGAGCCCCCAAAGCATTTCTTCTAGCTAGCTTTGGCCTGATCAAGGCAACGGCCCACAGCGGGGTTTTCGTGGTGGCTGTGGTTAGCCCAAAAATCGCGGGAAGAGCTTTTGCTCGGTGTGGAGTTGCATTGCAACCAGGTGCCTTACCCACAGAAAGGCAGAGGTTTTAGATAGTGCCTCGCCCTCACCAGAGGGTAGATGCGACCATAACGTATCCCGTCTGGTACTCGAAGACCTAATCTTCCTCATGGCAGCGTGTGCGCCGACTTCGGCTCCGTATGTTGCGAGGATTATTAGCCTCGGGGTGTTCGAGTGTTTCACACTCCGTGTGCCATTGGGCACCGTGGGGTTAAACCTTCGCGGTAGTGTACCCACGTTAAACCCTCAGAGACATTTGCAGCATCGCCCATAAAATATGAGTTCAAATTTTTTTGCATTTATCCGCTCTAGTTTAGATTTAATAAACAAAAAATCAATTTTTAATTCCTTTTAAAAACACAGATGTTCTTAATTTATGTGGTACCGTATGAGTTTCCTTCAATCGATTTGGACCATTTTCAATACTTTTACAACAAACATCAAACAGCCGGAGGGACTGACATGAATAAATCGATTCAGACTTTAATAAATTTTCTTAAAGACCTATAACATTTGCAAGAGAAAGAACGAGATGTATCTTGTCAAAAAAAAAAGAAACAAGTAAGAGCACTATATTCAGCCATCACCGCCTAATATTGATCAATAATATGTAGGAGCTTCTGAAGCTTCTTTCTGCAACCGTTTTGATAAAAGAGCGAAATTTCAATATTTTATAATACTTCAGGACAAGCGATAGAATATAAAGGCCAATTTTTATCGCCGTATCTGCTGGCGTTTCTAAGTAACAATTATCATTTAGTATGTAATAACAACGGCACGTAAGTAGTAATGACGTTTTATGTTGTTCCATCAGTTTAATTAATATATAAAAACAAGTAAAAAAGTCATATATAGGCGTCCCTCTCTTAGCGCGGTTAATTCCAACTGTAGTATATTGATACCGTACTACACGAAACTTTTTTCTTTATTTACTTAAACTAAGATATAAAAGAGTACAATAGAATTTAGTATATATATATATATATTGAAATCTGCAGCGTCTTTTATCGAATCCGTGTTGTACGATGTTTTAAAATGATGCGAATCATGGCAACGCGTCAAATCGAAACCAAACCTTAAATTGTAAAATTTTGTGATGAAAATTTTATTATAACAATTCATTTCAAACAAACATATGAAGAAAATGTAAGCGCCTAAGCGGTGGACGCCTGTAAATAATGAAACGTGCTCCAATATTCGTAGTACCGTGCCCTTGCAGGCCCCGAATTAAAATGTTTTGTCTACTATAATTTTTCAAGTGTTTTTCGAATGTAATCTTAGCCCTCATCTTTTATTTGCTTATAAGAGTTTCATTGCTATCAATCTAAGCTGCTGAGTTCTATAATACGTCACATGAAGGCGGATCACGTTGCCGAGGTATGGAGATACAATAGATTTGTCATTTCCCCTATGATTTCGATCCCCATCATATGGCGCACGAATACATTTTGCTTCCCCCGTTAAAACCCTTTGTAGTTAAAATTTCAAATAAAAAAAATTAAAAAACAAGTAAGAAGGTTATACTCGACTGTGATCGAATCTTTTACAAGTATAACCGTTATCGTAAAAGGCAGAGTAAAAAAAAGAAAAAAACTAAACTTCTATAGTCTGTAATGTTGGCTGGGCATGGCTGACTTTTCTGTAAGATAAATGTAAAGTTTGCATCCAGTGTCTAATATCTCAGTTTATGCGACAGAAGGGCCGACAAACATGTTTAGCATGGTTTAGATTAGATGCTAATCAATAAAATGGATACTCTATAAGATTTTTGGAAATTGCTTTTAAGTGCTGCAAACGTTTCAACAAAACGAATATACTCCTAACGCTTCCCTGATGAATATAAAGAAATTGTCAGAGCTTCATTCCTTGAAGGTTTCATTGAAGCCAAATGAAGCTCAAAATTATTCGCAAGCGCGACTATACTTAAAGCCTTCCTTTCTCTTGTCAATGGAATTCCGCTTACTTTGGTATTATTGCATGTATCACGAAAACTAAAGGCACGGAAAAGTCGCTTATTCCGGAGATAAAATAAATAGCAAAATATTTCTAAACTTTTACTGTATAAAGTATTTTGTTGATCATAGCATCAACATTGTTCCTTATAAACTAATAACTTTATACCAATTTACCACGAAATTGAAGTGTCATCTCTCGTACAGTGCCCTCGTCACTTAATTATACAACATATTTGTGTTAACAGATAATATAATCTTGACTTTTTCGAGTCGTTCCTTTTTATATTATTATCTCAAACGCTCTTCAAGCTATTATATAAGAAATAAAGTAAAGTCTATACGCAGATCTCAAGAATAGAGAAATACTTTTCTAAACAAAAAAATTAATAATTAACACAGAAAAGACCACTTCTGTGGTAAAAGATATACGAATATTTTTTTGATTATTTATCTGCTAAATGACACGGTTCCTCCGCTGGATGTCCTTTGCATCATCGTATCGATTATACAGTCTGTACGTCTGTTTGCTAAATGCTTGCGTTGGTCTTCTTCTTCACAATAGGTCCAACGTGACTACATTTCTTAGTATATAAACTATATATTTTATTTTGAAAAATATCATACATTTTTAAATTAATCAACCGTTGCTATACGTCTAACATTGCGTGCCGATAGCAAAAAGCGTTACCGGAGTATAAAGATTAGTAATAAAATTTATAATAAGATAAAAATAATGGCGGATGCGTGAATTGAGCGACGATATCTGTTGCAGTGTAATTTATCTTTGCTTTCTTTCGTCGGGTATTTATTGTCTTAGTGCCGTTTGTTAAATACCGAACTGATTAATGTTGTTGATATTAATTTTTTACGTCTCCCTTTGTATATCTCTCTGAAAGCAGTTCGTACTAATACCGCCGATTTCAAACGCAGTGAACTTCTAGTAGATATTAAATGAGTAAACATTAAAAAAATCTTGGAAATGAAAAATATTGGATTTTTAAAAGTCAATATGTTCATCATTTTTCCAAAAGATTGTGGCGTGGGAAGAATATTCGTCGAACGGATAGCGCTTTTACTCACTGTGGAACGGAAAGATAATAATGCCTAGCGTATTATGCATGAATGCTATTATGAATAAAAGTTCGATCCGCGATTCTGCCCTCAGTGTCTTCAAGACGTGCTCTCAACCATCCCTTTATCTGCTTGAAAATCCCTGAGAGATTCTCCAGAGGAAATGGTTTGAATTAAAAGATGGATGATTGAACTTCTTGTAGGACTCTTGAAGCAGATTATGTTAATATATAAGGTAAGATATTGCAAAAAAAAATTTTTTTTTCCCACTCTCGGGAATTATTGGCTGATGTATTGTAAGCGAAATTGATTGTGTTGCAACGTTTTGATCATCTTTTGCAGAGGCTTTCTGTCACTTGCGACTAACTTTTGGCATATTAAAATATTTAAATTGTTTTCTTTTGAAATATTTTCAAAGTAATTATAAATTTAAAATTATTCGTCCATAGTTATCTCGCAAACAGGTGCAAGCAAACTCCTATAATCTACGTAATCAATCAGTACATTAGTATTAATTTGTAACACATACACAGATTTTAATCAACATCGCTAGCCAAATATTTTTCCTACCTTTCGAACAATGTGTTGGTACAAATGCTTGAAACAATTTTCCCCTTTTTATAGTGGAGCATTGGAATCAAAGCGATGCTCAACAACTGCCTCATCGACGCATAAAAGTGATAATCGCAAGGGCTCGAGTCTCATAAGCATCAACGCAAAGAAGTGGCATTCGGAAAGATTCGAGTCCGCTGAACAAGTGTCGTGGGCTTTTATTTTTCAACTGCTTATTGCTGCTAGACGTGCCAGCTATAAAAGAAAAAATTGCAATCTCAGATATGTGTGTTATTTACATGTGCTGTTAGCCATTTGTTTCTTAAATGATCACTTCATGGTTGTATACTGATATGTTTTATATGCATATTAAATAAGCATGAACAACTAACCTATCATATTGTATTGCTCTCTTAGTACAAGTGCAGCTCGATTTACTCGGTTTGATTACTAAAAATTGCTACTTTTAGGTTTCGAGAAGAATTTCCAGTAAATTCGGAGGTTTTGAATATGTGTTTTGCGGTGCAGGTTCTGTTTTGCTGTTACTATATTCACTGGAAAAGTTTTCGCCCATTTGAATACATTGAAAAGAACTTAGAGACGCAGGGTTATCGCTAATAGTGGGCGTATTAGTAAACCAGTTGAAACCATTTTTAGACTGGATCTATAATTGTAAAGAATATCTGGATCACTTTTTAGGAAATATATCAGAATAAGAAAAATTTATCAATTTTTTTTCTGGGTTGCAATTGATCTCTTTTTGTGGGCATGTTTTTGGCAGACCACATTCACCCGCTCGCTCTGCTTTCTTAATTTATTGAGGAATACATTATACGTGTCAAATTTCAACAACCTACCTAAGTTTATGCGACTGTAGCAATTTCACAAAACAATAAATCAAATTAACCCTTTCTACTAAGTAAAAGTTGTTGTAGATATAAAGCGTCGATGCTTTTATTTTTGATAACATCTGAGTAACAACTTTTTGCCTTGTTAAAGTATAGTTTATCTACCAAACTACAATAAATTAAACAAATTGGTAAAAAAAAATTGCAACAAGTGAAAGAAAAGAGGGACACTTTTAAAATTGTCAAATTGCGCTCGATAATAACAAGTGTTCATCTTATGCTTATTCCTTAGAATTCCTTATAAATAATAATCTTTACCGGTGAATATAATTTTATTTCAAATAATAAGTTATCATTATGGCCAACGATCTTCGTGCAACATCAACTACGTTTTTAGACAGATCATTTGCCGAATATTATTTTTAAAAACTCAAATAGTCTTAGCGCACTAAAGCAGAGAAAGATATAAGAGTTAGCAGTATTCCTTAACATATATTCACAGGAAATTTTTTTTCGCCGGTGAGCAACAGCTGTGGTATCTATAATGCGAAGCGACATATTTATGCACTAAACATGGCTGTGCTTGTTCTAAATTTTTAAAGGGTTTTCTGTACCTATTCCAATCTTCAATTATCAATAATCCTGTAAGTCGCATAGTAAAGTACACATGGGCTCAAGAGAAGTTAAAGGCTGCTTGGCGGAGATTTACCGTTCCCAGCGTTTGATGAAAAAAAGGTTCTTTTACCAATTCTTCTATTTAAGACAAGAAAAGTTGTGCTTACCAAAGTCAACGATAATCATTTCTTCTTCCTCAAACTTTTTTCCTTCCGCTTTTCATTATTATAAGGTTTTAAAGTGTATATAGAGTGTACAGAAAAAATAAAAAAGGAAAGGAAACTAAAGAAAAAACCAAACTCCAATCTCTCAAAAAAATAAATAAATACAAAATAAATGCCACACTTGATTTTGAGAAATTGTTTTGCATCTCGCTAAAATAACGACCACCCACACCTTAGCGATAAAAACGCATGCACATACCGTGTATATGGTAACAATATAAGTTTCATGCATAGGTATGGTAAAAAGCGTCAATTTCGCATATCATGCGATAAGTCCTCTTATATCGTTTCAGTGGAAAAGCTAAGAAAAACAAAAGCAAAAAATGGAAATTCATTGAATAAATATTATCATATGGAAATTTTTAGAGCAATTACCCATTCCTATGGGTCGTCAAAATGAAAAAAAAGGAATAAAAATAAAATAAAACAACGACAACAAAACATAGATCTACAAACTTATATAAACAATAAAAGAGTGTTTAGGTTTAAAACGTAAACATCTAAGCCATAGCGCAAGAAATGTGAAGATCACAACAAGTGACCCGACAACATATAGATACGTTCAGGGAAGTAGAGAGAGGGAGAGGAAGAGAGAATAAGCTCTTGTGACTAGCGAGGTAGACCATCAGGATGATGATTGTGCAACGCAAGGTTTATGCACACATAAGATACATAGTAGTGGCAAGAAAAGCACGGAACAACATATGTATGCCTATAACTTAACTAAAGTTTGGCGAATGCGTGGTATTGTTGGTGTTTGGTTGTAAGGATCTACACAACATTTGCTTTATAAGCGTTATAGGTATGTTATTATATGTGTATAAAATGCAAAGTAAACTTATTTTTCAATTTCATGGTTTCCCTAAAAGTCAACAAACAAACAGATAAACAAACAAGTAGCAATAGCAACAACAATAGGTCATTGCGAATACATAGTTGTAGTTTACCGCCTCCACGCTTTTACTGGCACAAACAACTTACCTTCTACTTCTTACCAATCTATTGATGATTGTCGTATTCTTTATATTGATTTGTTTTTCTTTTTCATTTTTTTACCGCCATGTGCAGGGAACCTGTTAACTGCTGGCTGTGAAAACGCAGTCGTTAACTTAAAGAAAAGTCTTAAAGCTTTTCTTCAATATTTCACTTTATGGATATGTTTTACTTCGATCTTGCATGCCCATCCATATTTTCTTCTACAAACAATAATTATTTTGCTTTTCAAAGCTTATGCACTATAACTGTCAGCCCAGCTCCTGTTTCATGTTTTTTTTCTCTCGTGCAAAGCAAGATCTTATAAAATTTCGCCAATATTAATATGTATATGTACGTATGTACATGTTTGTTAGATATTATATACATATATTTTATTTCATGGTAATTTCATAAATGCTACTTGCCTTTTTGTGGGTGTGGTTGTTGTCTTCATCATTGTTATTGCCCGGTTTGTAAAATGTTTATAAATTTACCTTCAAGTCCTGTCATGAGAGTTAAATGCACGCTGATGGTCTTTCTTTTCTTTTTTACGTTCAAATTTATAAAGTGACTGATGATTTCCGCATTGCAACATTCAGAGTACTAGTTGATATCAAAAGATCGTTTCTTTCTTTTAGCCAAGTTCATATATCGGTATCTATTCGCAAAGCTATTATGCTACTGGTTTTCTTATTTTTTTTTTTATTATTAACTTTACTTACTACTCTTGCTTGATTGTATTTAGAAGAAAGAGGGCGTGTATTACTGCTACTACGTTGTGTTCTTTTTGTTTTCTTTTTTTCGTTTGCAGTTCAAGCACAATAATCTATGTTTTATTGCTGTCAAATAATATTAAAAAGTCAAATTTGGACAGTTTCGTTGCTACTGCAGTTGAAAATATGTTGAAAAATATTATTTAGTACATAGCTATGTGTGTACATTTATAAACGTCAGGTAATCTAAAATTTATTGGGTCCGAAAATATAAAAAGCATTAGTTTGCTCTCAAACATCAATGCCTTGCAGTATGAATTGAATGACAGAAATTTTTGACCTTCTCAGACTTTAATACAAGCTCTTCGTTTTTTTTTGAATTTTATGCTAATAAAGAATATAATAAGGAATTGGTAAAATTTTCGTGAGGTATTTTTTGATCGAAATTCAAGAAGCAATAGTGTCTATTTAGGAAAGAGACAATCAAAATAAAAGAGTTTCGAAGGCGTTAACACGTCTTTTTGACCATACCATAAACATAGGAAGAAACAAGATAGTTCTGCATTTATCCAAACGATTCACGATGACGTTACCTTACTATACCAGGACCTATCGCATTGAAAATAGCTTAGCGTTGCAAGTCCGGTTGGATAAGCGGTAGGCATGGCACATGACTATTTCGATGCAAATTTAAATTTCAAGTCATTTTCACTTCAGCACAAATTTGTAATGAACAACAATCTATAAAGCATCACGTGCTAAGTTCGGGGGACGGCATAAAGAAGCGGGATGAATGTCAATGAAACCTTATAATTTTCAAATAATACTAACATGGGCGTACTTCTAGACTCTTAAAAACTTTTAATGAAGATCTTCCTAAGCAAGCACTGATCGGTGAAAAAGAAAATTCCGTTAAATAATGCTGCGTGAGGATACTTTTGCTTCCATTCTCATAGAAATTACGATTATCTCAAAACATTGCTCGGAATATTAGAGTTCAGTCGCTACTAAAGACTTCAAAGGAGTAGAGATTATTTTTTTCTTTTGCTTTTGGAAGAAACATCTATTCCCTTTTTATCTTTAATATGTTTACTTTCACACTTGTATCAATGTAGACTTTCTTTTCAATATGAATTCATAGTTGGCTATTGTCCACGTATAGGTAATGTGCCATAATATGTGTGAAAGTTTTGTAAGCAGATGCTTATGATGGCCTTTATAGATGGCCACGCTCGTAGTATTCGCCCTATTAACCGATTAACTGTATATGATGAATGTATATGTCGTAATCCGTCTGTCCGCTCTTGTCTGGTTTCCTAATGAAATTTTATCATTATTAAGCTGTATTTGCTATAGCAATGTATCTTAAAAAATATTTTGGCATTTTGTCAGATCGTTTCATTACAACTTAACTTCATATCACATATACTCTGTGTTTGACAAGTACACGAGAATCTCGGGAAAGAGTTCGACACAGTGAACTAGTTAAACGTTGAGAATGTAGCAGATGCAAAAAAATGTGGTCTAAGTCAAGAAAATTTCATTTTGTTCTTTTTCGTTATTACCAAACAATAAACACATCACTTGTCGGCGATAAATAACACTTTTTTGCTTTTTCTTGTTTGAAAATGGTTTTTTACTTTTTCATCTGGAAAGCAGTCGTCACAAGAAAATCTTGCAAACATTATCAAAATAATGAAATAAAGAACTCTGTGAAAGTTATTTAATCATTCCGGTAAAATAGACACTCCTTGGCAAAAGTATGCTGGGTATCTGCATTTCTGTTTGGTATTACCAAGTTTTGTGACTAATTAAATTTATTGCAATTTTTACATTCTACTCTGTAGGGAGTTACAAAATAAAAAGACGGTCTTCATCCAATTAAAATAAATTAAACATAAATTAGAATTAAAATTTTATCGATTAACCATGGGTTAAAATAGCAAACACAACAATACACACTATACGTGCTATAAATGTATATGTAAAAACAAGGACACTGTAGTCATGTAGGGTCGATCGTTATGTATCGTGCACCATGTCGCCTAATACAATTATTGACACCATTCTGGTATTAATACATCAAAAAAGACATTACCAACAACGTTATTGTCGTGCAAAAAAACTTTTCACCAACGCACTTATATTGGAAGATGCCCGAAGCATCAGATGATTCGATCCAAATTTAGCAAACTGAATTTTCTTTCCAAAAATCTTATACTCCGTCGTAGGAAACTAGAAATTAGACTTTCTCTCACATTTTTTACACGATAATCCCTATATATAGGGTTAGGGTCTAGAATATAGATCAATCTGATCAAAATTCCCTTCCGTTAACGGTTTGCTAAATTGTTGCATGGCCCCATTTTCATCACAAATGCTAAAAAATTAAACCTTTTTCTGAAAGGCTAACGATTCATCTGAAATCTTCTATGGGAAGGGGATCCAACAAATAGACCAATCTGGTTCAAATTTCCTCCACTTAATTTTTATATCAAATTACTATAATGAGCAAGTTTTGGTCGCAAAACATTCACAATTGGCCTTTTTTAGTCATGTAAGGGTTTACATTTCCTGAGAATTTTCATAGGCGGTGATATCCCAATAATAGACCTACGTGGTCTAAACACGGGAGGGTTGACTTCGTCCCAAATTTTATCAAAGTATCTTAAAAATTGCGACATGCAGTTTGAACAAAATGACAAAATGGAAAGACAAACAGACCGATTACGAATCGGTCGGTATAATAAATGCCCTTCTGAATGTTACATACGTCCGTACAAACTTAATACACCCTGTTTCACAAGTGATATAGGATATAAATATGTTTCCCGTACGTTTAGTTAGTGTAAGTAGTATTTCTAAACATGTGCATGTTAAGAATAACTGTTCTAATCGACCGATAGGAAACAATTCTGCGCTGAACATTTAAGTGGCTCTGACAAATATCTGGAAAAAGGCGTTTAAAAATACCTTCCCAGAATTCCAAGCAAAACATTTCATTTCAAAAACATTTGAAAAAATTGCCGGTAGTTTCGGAGGGCGTTTCAGTTTCTTTTACATTTGCGGAGTACATGTAAACAAATAACACCCATTTGTATGCTTTGCATTCTTTATCGACTAAGAAATATTTGTGCCAAATTTCAGCTTGATATCTTTATTTCTATAGTTGCGGCAATTTCCAAAATCTTCACAAACACTCTAAACGAATTATTCTTTAAATTGACCAATTCTCCTAGAAATAAACAGATGCAAAGCGGCCATCATTCTAGTGGTAACACTATAAGGCTAGTTATTTAATTTAGTTAAGTTATTATTTACATATAGGGCGGTCGAAAAAGTGATCCGATGCGAATCATTTTCATTAACGTTCATTGTTGGTCCAAAACACAGTGTAAAAAATCACTAAAATGCCTCACAAACAACACTGCTTCGTTTCAGAAGCATTTTCTGAATTTGTCGATATAACAAAAGATGGGGTTGTCTTAAGTTATTCTGGGTATTGCGTACGTCCGTACAAACTTGTAATCTTGTGGTGTAGGGTATAAAAAGAATAAAATCGTTTCTGTTTATCCTTTTCGAAAACTTTTCTTACTTTTCTTCATCTCGGAAACCAACTTTTTTCAAATTTAAAACTTCGAATAATTTTATGGTTAATTTAAAGGTTGATCTTGTTTCAAATAATTAACTGTACAAGTTTCGAATTTTCCCAATTCTATTAAGGATCTTTTTGTAAACCACGATAATGTTGCAACATTAAGCCGAAAGGTCGTCTAAAAACACAAGTAATTTTCGAGTACTAACATATTGTACATTAAAGTAAATTAATAAGAGAAACAATAACTGTGAATAGTTCAACAAAAGCAATAGTTGCGCAAAAAAATCATCAAAAAGGAGATCAAGAAAATCACGATTTTTTCTTAGGATTTCTCCTCTTTTTCTTTTTTTTACATCGTTATTGCTAATAAGGCTGCGTGGGAATTGTTTTATTTATGCTTTTCTTCTCCTGTTGCGTGTCAATGAGAGTTTTTTGATTTTTATTATAAAACATTTGATTGAGTTCAGAGAGCTTAAAAGACAACATTTGTACATGAAATACGAATGCTTTCAGTCAGGTAGGTATATACAAACACAAAAGAAAACGGAGACGGAGAGATACCTCATCGAACCATAAATATGACAAAATTGTGATGTTTTTTAAGAGATATGCGCGACCACCAAACACTATTGAAACGATTTTGATGCAGTACAGAAAACCAATTGCGCAGGGGTTTTCTAGGGCAAAAATATTTTTATAACAAATTGATGAAAAGCACGAATAAACAAACCAACACTATATACATTGCGAGAGAAAAAATTGAAAGAAAATGTAAAGCAAAATATACTTCGTACCACATTTTAAATGAAAACAAGTGTACCAAATGAATAAGGCTTAGAGTACAATAAAAGTCTTCTTCTTTCATATGCCAAAAAGGTCTAATCTGTGATATTTTATGATAAAAATTTGTTCTTAGCAAATCAACGATAGGGAATTTGGATCAGATAGATGTATTTTTTAGACCGCACTATATATAGGGGCTCGCAAGAAACTAAACCTTTCTATTATGGTTTGTTACAACAGAAGGTTACACTGATTGAAAACTGGAAGTTTAGATTAAACCAGTTATCGAACTTTCTTCGTGGACACCTTATTGTAAATTACGAAAAAGAGATCTCCATCTCCATCTCCATCTCCATCTCGAAAATTATTATGATATTTCAAATTTCATATAAGCTAAAAATAATTGTTTTTTATTGATACTTTTGCATTCTTTTCTTTTCTTTTGCTTTGCAGCATACAAATCGTTCTTTCTGTTGCAAATATTATAGGTCTATAGGAAAATTTATAATGTTCATGAACAGAGGACGAAGTGATGTGAGATAATTATTGTAATTTGCGAAACACTTTCTTACTTGAGACACAGGCTGAAGATTAGTATAAAATAAAACTCCTTACTTCATTTTAATAAAACGTTTTCATTTTTTGCAAACGAACAGACGCGGATAACTAACCATAAGTGAAAAGTTAGTAGTCAGCTGGTAGTCAGATACATATATATATTATATATATGTGATTTGTAAAAGTTCCGAACAAAAGCACAAAATTAATCCACCTATCAATGTGTATGTCTAATGAAAAAAAAGGAAATAAATAAAAAAACAAAAAAAAAAACGAATGAAAAGAGCAGACGACAGGTTCATCTTGAGGTAAAGGATTTGTGTTTTTATAAAGACGAAATTCATTTATTATTACGTTTATATGTGAGCAAAAAATATCGCAGACTGTGAGAATATTTTGTCGAAAGCCGGGCTGGTTAAATGTATGAATCGGTTATTATGCAAACAAATATATATGTGCAACAAATTTATGGGAACGCCTCTGTTACTGCCGTTTCTCTTGTAGATGAGGATCACTTTTTAGGCCATTTCTTTAATGTATTGTTAACGCTACCTGCTTCAATTTAACGTTTTTTTCCTTTTCTTTAGTGTACACACCGTGTCAAATGAGTTCAACCTCTATAAATTGCTATGCCAGCACAACAAGTGAATGACAGGATAATGAGTCCTGTGTTTGTGCAAAAACTGATCTCTTCTTTGTTTTTCGCTTGTAAATACGTATGTATTTAAAAAAAAAAAAGAAAAGAAGAAAGACTGTCTGTACTTTCGTCTTCTCGGGAATCCCATTTTTTGTTCAAATGTATGTGTGCCAGCGTAATGTATAATGTGTTTTGTATTAATGTTTTGGTGCAGGTTGTTGGTTCAACTTCAGTACGTTTTCCCCGTTGTTATTTCAAAAACAAAACTTTTTTTTTTTCTTTAAACGTTTTTAAGAATTCCAATTTTGTCGGTCGTTTCGTTGAATTTCAATTTGTGCGTGTTATTTGACGGAATCTGTTTAAGATTTTCAGTGGGAACAAGTGCAATCGTTTGTGTTGAGAAAGAATTTCGTCTTTCAACAGATCTACTTGTAGCTCATGGGAATTCCTTGTTTCGCTTTTTGTTCTTTTTTTGTTTTTCTTCTCCATTCTCCATATATACAGTCGTTGCATTTGCAACAAGTAACGTGCATTAAAATGTTGGCAAAAACGTGTTTTTATATTTTAATATTAAATAAAATTCATTTATAACAACACAACAACAACATGTTCCATTTGCCTGATACCTTTCACATTATTTCTTTCGAGATTTCACGCTTACGCTTCTTATCAGCAAAAAACGAAGTGAAATGATGTATCAAATCCTTAGAAAAAGTCTCGCTTTTTAATAAGCTCAGCAAATCTCGAATAAATGTAAATCAAGTGGCGCCAAATCAAAAATTTGTGGATTTACTTCGCAAATAAACTCCAATAATATTTGTGGTATTCGGGAAACGATGGGACATTAAATTACATTTATTTTCCACCTACAGCAGCTTCATCCGCAGCTTTTCTATTGCACCATCGAGTCTTATCGTAGAAGTTATATAGAATCTACAAGGTCTGGTTAGAGGCTCCTCTTGCTTTTCTTTTTACTGCTAAGAATGCGAGAAACCTTCGCCATTTTTTGGTTTTATTTGACAGTGGGAATGCCCCGCTCGACGCGGTCAGGGGCCCCTAGAATAATCTTCTGCTTCAGCGTGGCAGTGGGAATGGCGTGCTGCGGCAGTTTTTTACTGATTGTGATTGGCCTAAATGGCGGAAAGAGCGATTGTTTGGTGTGAAGCGGCAGTGCAGGCGGAATGGCCCGCTCTCACTAGAGAGGAATACACGTTCATATATCTATTACCAGGAATTAATCACTCTCGGAGCGATATGTTCCCCTTCCATATATAATCGGACATCATGTGGTTAAGCTGTCGTGGCAAGAACTCATGTTAAGTTTCTAGAGACATGTGAAATCAACCAACAAAATCATAACTGATTTCATCTTCCAGGAAGCAATTCAAACTGCGCGAAACTCCATATTCTCATACCCCTTTAGGACCAGCGCGCCTTTTGATGTTGTTTTGTGCTCTCTTCCATAACTGAGGCCATTCAGCTTATCAAGCGAGTCTGCTTCTTTTTATGAAAAAATCAAATAATGAGATTCTAAGCGAATCTAAGACACGTAAGCTATCTCATGCTATTTTACTAAATCTCTACTCTTCATTGATTTCCGAACTTTTAATTTCTTAAATAGGATGTGGATTGAAAAATTTTCAAATTAGAATTTTCTTAAGCAGCACATTTACGGTTAAGCTTTCGACATTCACAATAGGATTGTATTGGCCATAGTCCCGAAAATATTAAGACTTCACGCCTTAGAAAATTTTATAAAGCATTTATTGTTTGAGGAGTCTATTATGATCTTTAACATCAAAAAAAAAAATGCTTGCGTACCGTATTGCGTTTCCCAAAATCGAAGTCATTTTTAAAACTTAGCATTTACCAACAAAGACGCCGACAGTATTTAGAAACCTTGCATGACTCTCTCTTCGAAACAAGACCGAAAATTGCTGCCAAGTAATTGAGTTAAAATTATCTAAAAATCCTAACTTTCTACGTCTATTAAATGCTACTCTCTATCATTCGCAATAAAAAGGCCTCGAAAAACATAAACAAATTCAATGTTTTTTTTTTATGCTGCACTTTAATTATTCAAATTGACTCTTATTCATTGAGTACGATAAATATTACCTGCTATTGGTTCGCCCGATTGGTACTTACTTACTGAATTCTTTCATATGAAATGAATTGTGTGAATCGACATCAGAATTATGGACATACTGCTCATCGAATGCTGATAATTTTGGTCGTTTGTAAACCAAAAATGCATAACGCATTAAATCACTATGAGCTGAGGGACCCACGCAAGGACAAATAATTTCAGCCTTATCCATCGTTGAACCAGGTACGTTGACTACTAACCAACGCAACTATTCGTACCAATAGAGATTCTTAGGGCAGCCCTCATAAACCGTATAAATAATCGTATAAATAAATCTTTAATATCAGCAGACCATTCCAAATGCGGTTCATCTTTAGCTTGTGTAGGAATAAAGTGGTTGCTCCCACCAACAAGAACGTGGTTAGAAAATTCTGTCCATATTTAAATACAAATACAAATTAATTCTTATTCAAAATTTTTTTGGTTAGAAAATTTGTTAAATACCTTTAAAAATTCCTCTGGTGCTGTGTCCAACATATCCGGAACAATTTTGTGTTATTTTAATAGCTTATCATCGTCCCGATTTGCCCAAACGAAAACTAATAGTAAGACGGCTACTAGCGATTTCAAATGTATGATTAACTCAGTCGCCCTATAATAAACGATTCACTTACTGATTTATATGTTTTTATGTTTCATATCTTTTTGTTAGCGAATTACTTTTTTATGCGTTTATTAAAACATTTTTATTTCGTGCAATTTTTTTTCTTCACTTTTAATGATGTATATAAAAATGTTCAGTGATAATTTGATAATTATTTAAATAACTTAATTCATATTATTAATAAAAAAAAGTGAACAAATTAGTTATGAGCACGCGATTTCATACAAGAACTCTTTTGTATTAAAAATTCAATAAGGTTCTGATTTTGATATCTAAATGATTTGTATGTTCGAACACTCTACGAAGTAGGCGTGTTCTTAATAAATTGACTCATTTTCATGCAGTCTGGAATTTACACATTTTAGCTTTAAGATAGGGTGACTTTCATGTCATTATTAAGTGAAGAAGTCTAGCACTAACGACCTACCTTCTTCTATAGATTTTATGAAAAAGCAACAATCGAAAAAATTGAGATGAGAAGATGAAATTTGGCCCAAGGGGTCTGCAATAACTCGAAAAGGTGGAAGGATCTACCGACAAATAGTCCTATTATAAACCAAAATTTAAAGGTATATCAAAAGAAAGCGACATTTTTTTCTGATTTTCATCAATAAGGACGAACCAGGTACATTTCAGCCTTTTGCCTTAGTTAATGCTACTGTAGCTGTCCCCAAAAAAAAGTTGGATGAAAATTACTTTATAGTCGGCGAAGCCTAGCTTTGAATACTGTGCATCACTTTACCTAATACTCACAATTTTTTGATAGTATATCAAAGAAATTGAGCAACTACCTTGAGTAATATGATGTAACATGTAATATGAATAAAGTGAAACAACTAAAAACACTACAGTCGGGCATTGCCAACTATAAAATACCTTACACCACTTCGCTTAATACAATACAATTTTTTAATTGGTTTTACGATAAAACACTAAAAATTGCACTTTGTTTCCATTGCTCTACTCATGTACTTTATGTGGCCCCGAATAGAAATTTAAGGATTTTTAAAAATCTTCAAATATATGAAAACAAAATTATATTTCGGTGTAGAATTACTGGTCTTATATTCTTCGATCTCATACAATTCAAGTGCACAAATGTTTTCAACAAGCGCAGACTTTAGCTTTAAAATTTACTTGTTACCCTTTGACTATTAAATTTAAATGAAAACATTTTAAAGAAAGTTCATCGTAGGGTTGAGAACTTCTATTTCCAACGCTTTAGCTTCCAATGTTTCCATTATTTCCATTACTAAAGCACCTTGCATAAATATTTATTTTCTGCATAGGAATTCTTTTTTTTTATTTTGGGTAATAATGATAGTCATCTCAGTTTCCACCACCCAACTAGTGACTTGTTCCTCTTCAATAAATTTCCATGCAAACGCGTGCACATGGTATAAAATATTAAAACAACCTGTATGATGCCTAGAACTGGCCCGTATAGTGTACAGGATATGAATGAAACTTGGAAGTATGCAAGTATGGCACGAGCTGCTAATACTAATTATTTAAATTTCATTTACAAGAATAGAACGCAAAAAACTGTGGGGTAAAATAAGAAAGGAAAACAAAAAAAAGGAAAACAAACGAAGTCTGTATATGACCCGACAAGAGGCGGTCAACCATCAAATGGTCAAAGGTATAACTATTTTTTGTTTTTTTTAAAACGGCTCGAGTCTGTCGCCTGCCGGTTAGACTTTTGTCATAGGCTTTCAATTTAAAATTTTTTTTTATTTTTTATGTTATGTTGTTTGGGTTGTGTAGACTTCCTCCGCGTGCACCAGTAACTTTCTTTCTAATTGTCTAAAACGCACGACAAATGGTTAGATTTTATTGTGCTTTGCAGTCAGTGAGTAATGATGATGACGACAATATAGTGGCGGTGTTGTTAGAGTGTGTTCGAGCCGCGTCAAGGATCGTGCTTAGCCTAGCATGTCACATCACAGAAATTTCGTGCTTAACTTGGCCGCAACAGCACAACTAAAGTATGACCAAACAATGCAATGAGGGTGCGCAGGCGCATATTAAGTAACTGTCTTACTTTGTTGTTGCATTGTTATTTTTGTTGTTGTTATTGTGGTTTTCTTTGAATTGTTAGATTATTCGATGTTATTTTCCTTACATTTTTGTTGTTTTCTTGTTTGCTTTTCAGCCTGCTTTATTTGGGGAGTTGCCATGGAGACATGTGTTGAAGTATATGTTTTGACTTATTTTGTGACTCGTTTCCTTTTTATACTCCTGATCTTTGCCTCGTCTTGGCTGACGCTTTGTTTTGACCTGCGCTACCCATATTCATTTATTTAAAATTTCTATTATCCATTGGTGTCGGCACATTTGACTTTTAAGCTTTTAGTTAGCAAAATTAAAAAAAAGAAAAAAAACGTTACAACCTAAATGGAAGAAAACGCTGTTACGCTTACAATCAAGTACAGAGCTAAGAAGTACGCTATATTTTAAGTAATTATTTTTGATATATGCGTGAAAGAAATTAAAAAAATTACTTCATCAGTATTACCATGCATGGAAGGAGCAGTGAATTAAATTTTATATATTTTGTATATTTCTCAAGTGTGACCATATTGATTGTTCAGTCAGTAAAGGCATCATACTAACCGATTGAGCACACATCCACTAGAATGCGGTCACCACTTGCCTACGTCTTCCTTTCCCCTCTCTTCTTTCTAACCGTCAAAGTGTTGCACGAATATGGGACATCCCCTAACTAATTGGTCGTATTCGAAAGAAACAACAGACCTTCAAATTTGAACTTGCCTACGATATTCTAATGTCACACATCAACTACTGCAGTGGTTGCAGTGGTTACGAGATTTTCTCCACATGTTCTTTCAAAACTAAAATCAGCTCTTCATTGTTTTGAGCGGTTCGTCTGTAATGCCCGCCTCAGGGATCATGTATCCTTTTATGTTTCCTCAAAATTTTCGTTTGAAAAGTACCCTAGATTTAAGCTTCTACAAACTTCGTTTATCTATTTAAAATTTATTAGACTTCAACGACCGGCCGGTCGCAGATCTTCTTGACACCGACTCTGTTTTAGTTTAGACTGACGCGCGACTGTTTTAGTTTAGACTGTGCTTTTCTTATGTTTCTAGAGCAAAGTAACTGGTATTACCCTAACACTAAATAACAAAGTGCTGCTCATAACCATGACAACCGACTATCCTAAACTTCGCCGACAAAAAATCTTGGTCAGGAGAAAGTTAATCATTGCACTTGCTTAATAAGCGATTCAATTTAGTCGATCTGGTAAAAATCATTCCCACCACAACGACCTCGGTCGTTCGTTGTTCGCCCGCCAAGTTTCCAGCTGTTAGCAGCGGCTTTCATCTTTTCAAGCAAAAATTACTTACTTTGAATAATCTATAAGTACACATTGATGAGAGTGTCTTGTTTTTTATAGGTTATAGGGACAAAAACAGGTTTGAGTGTGGAATGCAAAAACAGTCTATTTACGAATGCAACTTTTACAAGCTTTGTAGTTCCTCGTCTTCTTCTAATGCAATTCAGTAAATCAACAACAGACGATTCACAGTGCCGAGTAAAAAAGGTTTAATGAACGCAAAATGTTTTTTTTCGAGCCTTAATAAAGTTGGCGGTTAGCTTAATTGTAGATGGATATGTTCTGCGTGCTATCACCTACTTCACGTAACCATCTTTTGCATATTTTGAAAGAAGCGATCTTTCTCAAGTTTTACAATTATATTCTTATTTCATTATATATTGTTTTATTTTCATAACATTTTGAAATTCATTATATAATTTCTGGGATTATGTTTATCTCTCAAATAATTTTTAGGTAAGCTTCATAGTTACGAGCTACCTACACCGACTTTCTTATTCTTCTTGTTCCTCTTCTGTGAGTCGAATAAAAAACATTCTTCCTTCTTTCGTATTTTCTTTTGTTTAGCGTACGCCGTTCCCACAAAAGTGAAATTGAACCTAGAGAGTCTGAACTTTTCAGGTTAGGTTGATAATTTTGTATAAAAAAAAAATTTGTTTGATCCCACGAGTTTATTGAAAAGTACGCAAGCGCAAAATACTTTTCGGAAGATCCTCTCTTTACAATTGATTAGAAAGCATGCTCTGCGGAAAAATTATCTTTTCCTTTCATTTCCCTAACATTTATATTTCATTTCGCTGAAACAGAGAAAATGTTTAAAAAAAAAAATAATGTTTAAAATAAGGAGTCGTTTTTATAAAATTCTTATTAATCTTCTCCTTCTTCTTCTTTCTTAGATATTCTTTTTTGAAACTATTGCTTTTGTGTTCACTATTAATATGCCACTGAGAGTTTCCTTAAGGGCGTCAATTAACAAAATGCAGGAAATGCATTCCATTGTTATTTATATGCATTTTGATCAACTACTTCCTGGAATGTGCTATTTTCATTGCTTCTTGCTTATCAATTGAATATTCGCAACTCAAAGATGGGTTAGGCTTACCTTGTCATTTCGTGTGTAAATTTCAGAAACGTGCTTTAGGTGGCAATTAATGGTAAATTTATTCTCGAGTAGCCTTAGAACATTAAATAGTTTGGCCAGATCGTATTTTACTCCATTGTCCCTCTCATGCTCATTTGTCTGTCAGATCTGTTCTCTTCTGTTAGTTATTGAAACTGCTTAACTTACGAAATTTGAAGTAGAGTTACTGAAATTGGATTTAGACCTTTTTACTCCGATACCACCGACCACCGATAAAATATGCAAATAGGTTTTGTATGCCAACAATCATTTCTTCATTTATTAAAAAACTGGAAAGAAAGTAATTTTAAAGCAAATTTTTTAATTATAAACAAAAAATATCCTAACCTATAATTTCCTATAAAAAATTATTGGAGCTATATAAGCATTTATGGGCTTTGAAATTTAACCATTTGTTTATAAGGAATTCAGAGCGAAAAATTCGATATCAGGTTTTCGAAGTGAAGGGTATTTGCGAATCGGCCTTACTTGCATTTTCTATTGTTTTTTGAATTTCAGAAGACTTTAAGAAATTGCAAAGAGACTACAGGTGTCATGTTATAGTATCATTTTGCAAATTTGGTTTCAAAAAAACCCCTTTTCCAAAATTGAAACCTGCAATTAGATATGAAACACTAGATCCAATAAGTGTAGCTCTTTGTTATTATTTTAAGAATAACTGACTTTCAAAGCAGCAATCAATGCATGCTACAAATAATATCAACCACTTACGAATAGTTTCTATCTAAAGAGAAAATTTTTATGTAAACACATTTTGTAAGAATATTGTTGCGTAAATTCTATTGAAAGTTTACCACAAGGAAAATTTGCAAAATTTGTAAAATATACTACAAATGTCTAAAGGATGGAAGGATAATTTTCCTTCCGCTATAATTCAGAAAATCAACAATAGACAATTTACTGTGCTGAGCAGAAAAGAATGAAAGAATATCTTTTATGAATGAAATAAATTTGATTTTTTATCGTAAATAAAATTGAAACACGAGTAAATAGAGGGGCACAAATTTAATCTTAACATTCGAGAATGCTTGTTCGTCTGCATTTCAGCAAATCAACAACGGAATATTCACTGCGTTGAGTTTTCCAAATTTCGCATGTTGCTGAAGTGGTTGAATGGTCCATAGCTGAAAGTCACTTTGTACATGTTTAAATAAATTTATATTGTTTTGTTCGGGAAGTTTGAAAGGCTTTTTAGAATAACTGGCGCGTGTTTCAATCTTTTTAATCCTTGCTTTCCTTTATTATTGAAAAATTTACAACAGAGGCACAAGCGCTGGATAAAACTCACTTAACTAGTTTTCTGCTATCTTTTACTTAACTATGCAACAGGAGATAACAGAACGGACAGACAAATGTCACCTTTAACAAAATCCTTATTATCCTGTGGCAATTACGACTGTTGCAACTACAACAACCTTTTTAGCTTATGAATAAGCAATTGTGTTTGGCAAGCAGGGTCTCGTTTTTCGTCTTCCTTTTTTCAACTTCCGTCCTACGCTTGCGATTCTTCGGCTGCCGCTTTTTATAACAGCTCTTAATAACCACATCAATCGGCAATTGACAAATGAACTTAAGTTTGAAGACTAAGTATGTCTAAAAAATTCAAAATATGACCAAACCTTCTAACAGGTACCAAATCACAGACGACGCCAGCCAAAATATCATCTTCTTGTGGTCATTCGTTTACGATTTACAAGGGTTTTAGCGACACTACTTTCGCTTTTCTTCTTTTATTTTAACTTTCTACTGATTATGCTTCACTTCTTGGTGGAAGACAGTACAGTTCAAACTCAGCGTTGACTTGCAAAGTGTTTTGCCAGACCTGCAATTAAAAGCAGTGGGCGCCGGAAAAGTATTATTAAAATAGAAAATTTCCAATCTCTTTGAAAATTACTCCCACACTCCTCTACAAAATTTGGACATGAAAACGCTGTTTTTTAAACGTGTAGGCCGCTTACTGACAGAACCACGTGCACCGGGTCGCCAATTGGAACCTAAATTGAATGACCTAAAGAGCGAATGGCTATTCTCCCTGTATTCTCGAGAGATGAGCTCCAGGAGCTTTTAGATGCTTGCAAACAATAAAAGGTTGCTTAAGACCAAAAGATTTGCTTTAAATAATGAGATCTTTGCGAAAACTGAAGCGCAATCTGAAGAAGGAAAAGCGTTAGACTATTTGCAACTCTATTAAATTTAATAAATACTTGCGGGAACTTGCAATCTTTAAGAGATACATATCTTAAGAATTCGCAAGCGTTTCGATCAAACATGTTCCCTTATCGATTAAGACGACTGGAGACTCAACCGTTCAATTACTTCCATTTTTTTCGTTTTTGCTCGCAATAATATAATTTTAGGCAAAAATGTCTTGTGCAATAACTCGGCTATGCATACACGCACTGCAGGTGTGTTATGATTTAAATATTTGCTTATAATAAATGTTTAACGAAAAGTATACAGAAATACCCTTAAATCAACAAAACTATTTCCGTGCTTTTGTAGAGAATATATTCATTTACATTCATCATAACCATACATAAAGAAAAGAGAATTTAAAAGTTATTGTCGTTTCAGTTAATTGAAAATAAAAAGTGAATGCGATTTATATCGAAACCCTGTGAAAGAGTAAAGTGCTCTTCATACGCATATAATCCATGACTTCATTATTTAACTTGAACTGAATAAATGAGAGGTGTTTATACACGGTATGTACAAGATATTCAATACGTGACATTCTAAAGAACAAAAAAAAAGAAGGGGTTTGAGTAGTATTTGTATATAACGTTTAACTATTGGCACAGCTGCTGTTTTGTCTGCAAGGCCCTTCAAGTACAAGATATTTATATAATAAATAAAACATAAAGAGGTTCAAGATAAAATAAAAAGCAAAACTCAATGAGAATATAATATGAGAAATAATGAGGCGGACATATACGCACATGCACATACGTATCCATATCTCCATAATGTTTGTTTAAAGTGTTAAGGAATCTTTATGATGTAGTTAGTAAAACATATGCAAAAAAAGCGAATATAGAACTCGTTCGTTGTCTTGTATAAACACAACTGCAGCAGTAATGTGTACGCTACGAATAAATGTTTAAATACAATCAAATAATCAGCATATAAAAAACAAAAAACAAATGTCCATATAGACTTAGGCTCATATTGTTTCCCTTTACATTATTAAGATATTTTTCCAATTATATATACATTTATAGATATGTACATATCAAGAACAAATACACCTTGCCTTTATTCTACAAGTAACAAACTGGAAACTGGAAGGAAGCTTCCTTCCGCTTCTTTGGAAAATCGCCTATAAAAAAGGGGTGCTTTACCGAATTCATCCCTAATTTCTTTAGGGCACATTATATTTACATTTATAATAGAATATGCAACGTTTTTTTTGTTTTTTTTCAATACTTTCAGTGAGTTGCACATGTTATACAATTTTTGTTATTTCTTGTTTCGCTTGCCAGTGACATATGCCTCGTGCTATGTATTTAAAGGAATTTTCATGTTAATGAATTTCTTGTATATTGCGTTACAGAACTTTATGGTTCGATGGATTTTCAAAGGGATGACGGCATACTTTTAATTACTGGTAGCTTTTTGTCTATAAACAGGTTAATATTTATAATAATATTCTTAACAAATGTGTAACTCAC
This sequence comes from Glossina austeni, assembly GCA_000688735.1. NCBI lineage: Eukaryota > Metazoa > Arthropoda > Insecta > Diptera > Glossinidae > Glossina > Glossina austeni. The sequence continues at coordinate 532,904 of KK502414.1, read as the reverse complement.
CGAAGTCTGCATTTGGTTTTAAGCGATTTTGTCTCAGCTACCACCATGAGTTTGCAAAGCGGAAAGATTTCAAAAAATTGTGTATATGGTACGATTGCGAATAACAGTGAAAGCATGTCATATGCTCTTCGTGATATCCATTTCCAATCTTCGAGATGATATTTTTATAAAATTTGCAAATACTTCGTAGCTATCTAAAGGGAACAATTTTCACTGCGCTATAATGTAATATTACTAAGTTGACTTTGTATTATCTTGTATTGTTTCTAAAATATTCTTAGTTCTCGGTTTCATTTCATTTCATTATGCCCTATATCAACTATGGTACAAGAGCGGATTTGTGCAATAATCAGAAGGACTTGCGTTGGACCCACCTTTTATTACACCGCTCAATTCAGAGTTACTTTCTGAATCGATTTAAGCGTGTCCGCCGGTCCATCCGTACGTTGGTCGGTCCGTATTTTTCCTTGTGTTCAACCTACTGGCCGCAATTTTTGAGATATTTTGAAAAAATTTGATAAATCGACATGTTTTGGCTTAAATATTAACCCTATTGAAAATAATTCGATTTGGACGACTTTTTCAAACGACTTCCCTTACAACGCGTTATTTTGAAAAGTTGCTATGTGAATAGCTTTTCGGTGGCGTAGGGTATTTGATCGTGTGCCTCAGACCACTATGGTGTTTCTAACAGTTGGAGTTAATTTACGATTCATTTCATCTACTATTAGTATTGTAATTATAAAGCCGTAGGCCAATGAATATAGATGGCATACAATTATCATGTACGAGAGAGGTTATCGCATAAGTATAATTTGACTGAAGAGTTACTGATATGATCAGGTGAGCCATCATTCCTACTATCGACAAGCGAAATTTCCGTGCTTAAGAATGTGGTCAATTTTCTTATAAACGTATTCAGAGACTCATTAAACTATTTCACTGTCAAGAGTTACTTTTTACCTGGCTTGGCTTTGAAATAATTTTTCATGGTGAAGAATTCCCAGAACAGGAAAAAAATCGTTTTCGATATATATTGAATTATTAATATCTATCATCAACTTTTGTCAAATATTTTATCGTAATAATATAATATAAAGGATCGCATATAATATTTAACAACATTTTGCAGTTAATTACAGATGTTGAACACAGTATTTATATACTCCCCAGTTTATTTACATACGGTTTTTTGATGATTGCGGGGAGGTGTTCGTCTGATTTAGTTGATTTTCAGATAGCATAATTTTCTAAACTAAAACTTGTATAGTAAGATACTGGACCGATCTTACTAACTTTTAAAATTAATCTATGGACAGTGGTAAGATATGACTTAAGAGCGATTTCTGCTTGACAAAATTTTGACTATCAAATTGAAGCGAAATCACAAACAACAAAAATTCCTTGTGACTTATGACGCCTCTGCGATGTTTCTCAGTATACGAGTATGAAGCATTTAAAATCATTGTTGCAAAGTAGTTTGGTCGTTATTTTTTTATAACTATATATGACTGTATTTTGTGCATTCCTCGAATGAAGATATATTGCTTGACTAAGAATGGATTAATTCTAAAATCAATATAGTAGATGTGGTAGATAACGCGGCCTTGTGGACTAATTTTTTCTTAATAATACCCGCGTTATAAGTGTCAAATAAAAGGGTTTGGAGAGCGGAATGCGAAAGCCACAACGGTGAGTATGCGACGAGAAGAAGATGGCGTGAAAAAAGCGTATGATATATGCAGGTGGCCGTGATCTAATAGAGATATTAGCAGAAAATATGGAAATTTTTACCCAATATTTTTGGGCAAACACATTTACCCATTTTTGAACTTCTTGCAATTCCTCTGTTCTTAAAAGTCGGTTTGTGTCATTTTTCAAACTTGATTCAAAACATGATCCATAACTTTATATATATAAATATGTATATATTTTTTTTAATAAAATTCGGCTATATTTAAAATACTCTTGTTACAAATTTTAATTATTGAAATATTTATCATTATCATCTATGGGGTTTAGTTTTTTATTGGGTAACTCGTTAATGTCCTTACGGTGAAAACTTCGTGCTATCAAAGCGAAATAGTTATTAACCTATTTTCACACCTCTGATACTTTACAGAGCTGGTGAAATGCTAACTACGACTGCATCAATCTGAATTAGTACTAATAGGAGAAGAGAAGTGTGGAGACCAGGTGGAAGATCACTTTCTGAGTTATTTTTGCTAGAGACGGGCGAGCGCAACCGAATTTCATTGTTTTTGAGACGAAAATTTGTGGCGAGAAATCTTGCAAATTATCTTGTACCCAAGCAACCCACTGCAAACCACTATGTAGCTGTTACCGTATTTTCTCTAGCAGACTGTGACCTGCATTTTTTTTCAATTTAATCGAACTAAAAACAGAAAAAACGCAGTACCGTAAACGACATACATCTCTTTACCCACTGATATACACTGAACGACCGCCCGTAAATAGCTTAAATTTATATGTTACATGCATCAATGTCTAAGTTAGAAACACTTAAAATTCCAAAGAAATCGAACGACTAATGTACGTTTTATGAAGTAACCAATTTCAATTCACGGAATGTATCAGCGCACCGAATAAATATGTATTGGTCCACTTAGCTTGTTAGTCATTGAAAATTTCATCGCGCGATACTTACAGCTCATAACGACGATGTAAAATGAATAGCACATAACAATTTGAAACTTGGGAAATTTAAGAATTCCAAAAAAAGAAGATGTATGCTACAAAAATACAAAAAAAAAGAAATAACGAAAAAATAAATAGAAAAACAAAATAATATACTTTTGTACTTCTGCAGTAGGTATCAAATAATATATATTTCTTACTAAAAACAGTTAGGCATAAGAGATATTCAGCAGTCGTAAAATCTAACAAATTCACCCATATTCAACGAATTTAATATATAAGTCTCTTTCAATTCTTTTATATAAAATCTTAGTTTTATTAAAAAAATGAAGATTTCATTTATTCGTATGACAAGTATTCCTTAAAGATATGAATGATTTAAAGCAGAAAAATGTGAACAAGATTTATAGCTTTATTACAATATAAAAATGTTGTATTCCTTTTCAGAAGCTTTAACAACATTTATGTATTTAATGCAATAAAAACAAAGTCGAGTTTTTGTTTTGTACTGTTTTTCTTCTATATCATGAGGAGAAAGAAGCACAGCAGCTTGCATTGTTGATAGAAACGGAACGATTTTAATAGAAACTATAAAGGTATAACAATTTCATACGGCCTAGAATGTTCATATAATAAGCTACGAGTAAATATATTTTAAAAAAATTAGGGGGAAAAGTGTTGTTAGTGCTGTTTATTGTTTGAAAGAAGTGTAAGCATGAGTATTTTGTCAGGTGTCATAAATTTGGGATTTATTGCGCAAGCGCAACATATGCTATTTAAAGAAACATGAAATACGAGAGACATGTGTGCGTAACCAACGGAAAATCATTTAAATTATAGCATTTACCACGTATAGCGATGAGCAACATAAATCAACTAAAACGCCACAGCCTTAACAAAACATAGCATAGACCAACTTTTCAATTAACATGGAGCGTCAAACAAATTTTCTTTTCTTTTGAACAAACAAACATATGTTCATTAGGACTATTTCTAAAGAAGAGTATTTAAGTTTAAGAAACCTTCCAATATGCGATAAATCATAAGGATACGTCGAAGAACTTTCAAGCCAAATGAATCAGAAATCCTTGTTACCTATAGTGTTTGTCATCACGTGAACTAACAAGTATGGAGCTTTTTGGCCACATGATAACGTAACATATGAAAATAACTGCTGTAAACCTCATATTAAATTGAACGCCATTTGACAGCCATCACCAAAACATAGTGGATTCTTGTTTTGCAATATCCCCTTGAAGATGTATTATGTTAACTGGAATGACGTTTCTGCAAACAACTTTCAAATTTTCTTATAATATTGCACGGTGGATGGTATTCCTCCCGACTCTGGCAATTAATAGAGTATTTTAATTTGTCTAACTGCGGTAGGGGTGATAACGATGCATTCTAATAGGACCAATTCTAATACGTAACGTTGTTGGATTCTAACAAGGTAACTGTGGATATTAATGGAGTAAATTCGCTCATGTACTCATGGATTCTAATAGACCAATGGTAGATTCTAAAGGGGGTAATTTTTGGCAGATATCATAGTTTAGTAACAGCGGATTTTAAGAGGGGTAGTTCTGGTATGTAACGTCGAATTCAAAAGGAGCATCGGCGGTTTCTAAAAAGGTAGGTGAGAGTGGATTCTAATGGAGCTAGCATTGGTAGGTGATGAGGATTTCTAAAAGCGAAATAGGGGAAAAGAGGAATAGGGGAAAGGGGATTTCTATAGAGAAATGGGTAAGTCTAGATAGGTAAGGGTAGTTACTAATGCGACCAATTCTATTATGTAACCATTGATTGTAATAGAGCAATGGTGGATTCTTGCAGAGTGAATGCAGGTATGTAACACTGAGTTCTAATAGGGGCTATTCTGGTAAAAAGGGGATTTGGAATAGCGTAACGGCGGATTCTAATATGATGGTAAGTGCTGTCGGATTCTTATAGTGCTAGCTGTAGTGGTGAAGTGTGATTGAATAGGGCCAGCGTTGGTAGGTGATGGTGGATTCCAATAGGGTGAATTATGATATGTAACAGCGGAAAGTAATACCGCAACAGCACCGCAGATATGTTAACTGAACTGCCTTCGTTTCAAGAATTTTGATGCACAAGTGAAAAGGCGCTCAAGCAATAAACGGCAAAAAGTGCGACAAACTACTCGAACACCTCCACGCCTGTCGAAAAGACAAAAAATTCGTTAACATTTGAAGCGTTTGATAGGCAATGACGAAAAAATGTGTTAGCGATCGTTAAGCCTAAGTGGATCGTGTCTTATGTATAGTGGATTATCCAGTTCAAAATATTGTACCCAATTGAGTTTTTACCGGTGAATGTCAGAGTCGGTTCATATCTAATTCAGTTGGAGTCATATCTGGCGCTTTTTATAATACTTGATGAAAAAGTGAGAGCTTACAATACGTGAATGTCAAATACCAGTAAACAAATTGCCAAGGAGGGCCCTACTTTGTATGTTAAGAAAGAGCTGGAATGGCCGTGGGTGCCCGCGTTGCATGATATGAACTTTGAACTAAATCAAATTTTCATTTGCGATTTTCGATGAACAATTACAAATCCAAATTGCATCCGACGATGTGGGCAGTGAGTGCTAGAATGTGTGATGGCACCAGTAAACCTTCTGTATTGTAGAGAGATTCACGACAGACAACAAAGAAATTCCAAAAAGTAGCAGTGGATGGTGGACATTATGCACAACTTTTGCTATTACAAACGCGAATCAAGTATAACAACAAGCTGCGACATATATCGAAAAATTAAATTGATTGCCCCGTGCAGTTACAACACTGCAAATAGCATAAATAAATCAAAACAGAACGGTGTAGAGCCTACATATGCAAAAGTACGTCAAAAGTCGGGAGGATACCATCGACAATTTTTAATTTATTCCGCGAATAAATAGAATCTAGCATTATTCCATAATTGTGTTAACTTTATGGAATAAATTCATTTCAAAATTGGTGTTTGAAAATCCTCTACAAATTTTATGCTCAGAAGCCACAGAGGCCACAGAGGAAGCGTCGGGACCAATCGCGCAGCAGATAGTCATATGTGGATGCATAGTTTCTTGTTGCAACAATAGTAGACGTATTGACAACTTTGAACTTCAAAGAGTGTTTACTTTTTCATAAATTACGATCAATAAAATTTATAGAAAGCAGTGTGCTCTCGTACTCGTATTTTCTAAATAAGATATCAACAGATTTGTAACAAAAATGACGATTCGTTATTCGTTTTGTCTATTTTTAATTTATATTATATGTAAAATAGCTTTCAGTTAACAATTGCCACAAGTTAGCAATGAGTTATATACTCTCTTCCCATTAATATATAAATCACGTAATTATTTGTTTCAACATTACTTCACGTCATTTAATTAAAAAAAATAAATAAAACAGTCTTTAAGGGCTTAAGATGCGGTTACTTCAATCAAAAAAAAGGAAAGGGCTACGGTTAACTTACATATCCATCAACCATTGTCCCCTTTTTATTACGTCTGGCTATTTATACCTTTTCTACTATCCTTTACACAATCTTTGTTGTAATTGTAAGTTTATTACATCATATTTTGAGTATAATGGGGCTTCCGATTACATTTTGACCGTACGTCTCTACTTTGTCATTAAGCCGCTCGCTTTATTACCTTTCTTTGCGTGTATGCATCTATTACCGATATGTTCGCACTTAGATTGTCTTGCATTTACAAACATATTGAATTCTTATTCAATTGCTTGTAATTTAAAGAGACAATATAATCAAAATAGTTAAAACTATTTGTGTGTTCATATATTCAATACCGTCTACGTGTTTTAGACTAACAGCCGGACGATATTTGCCGACCGCGGTTTCTTATATTAAGCACTGAACGCGACGACGCATATGTTTCCTGTCTCGTCAGTCTCATAAAAAATGCAACCGGAAATTCCCTCAAGTAATTTGAAAATGTTTATCAAAAACGTGCTTTAGAATTTTGATTATTTCAAAAAAAAAGGAAAAAAAACAAAGAAGAAGGAATGAATACAAACTCGCGATAATCTTTTTTTCAAAAAATGTCATTGCTCTCATATAAATGCAACCTTTATTTCCCTGTTGCTGCGGGGACGAACATCAACAAAGACAGAAATCTTTAGAAATTTAAAAATTGCTTCCGAATTTGTAGATGTAGGTTTTACGTTTGATTCAAATATGTGAAGCAAGTGCAACTTGGAGCTTATTGTCTTTTTGATGATTAACTAAAAAAAAAAAATGTTCAAATTTTAAAACAAGGATACACCTGTTTCCTTGCCTCATTACTCGGGTGCATGCGTACGTACATTTTGAAAGTTTAAAGTCTTGAAAAGATATTCTTTTTTTCTCAACACCTATGTATGCTAAGTTTGTTCTTCCGGTCGTATTATCCAAGTAACCCCATCACAAATTTTTGATCAGCGTATGCGTAACGGTCTGAGTCAATTTAACGCTGTCCGTTCGTCCGTTTCCTCGTCTTTCATCTATTGTTGGAAAACTCACGATCTCAAAATTTATCTCTGACAGTTCTAATTGATATACATGGCTGTATGCATACAGACGTCCCCCGCGTAATACGATTAATTCATACTGCGCTGTATCGAAATTGTGTTATATGAAACTTTTTATTTTTTTAAATAAACTAAAATATTATAATTTAACTTGAGATAGCGTCCAAATCTCAAGTGCGGTAGAGTTTTCGATGAACCCCCCTTAGTGTTAAATGGTAGAGCTTTAAGACTTTATATTTAGATTTTTTTTCTCTGGTTAGTTCAATAATAACATTGTGGTTATATACGAACTTGTATCGGAACTTTACTCGTTTTGTATCGGAGCCTACCGCAGCATGTAAAGGACATACCTGCCTGATGTTTGTTTTTTTTTATAGCTTGAGCATCTGGTAACAATGAGCAGTTCTTATACAAACAAATATCGCAACACGAAAATTTTTTTTAATTCTGAAAATGTTTAGATTCGTGTCAAAAAAGCAATGTTCGCCGACACCGTTCATTCTCTACCCGAACGATACAAAGGAAAGTCCTTCCAGAGTCGATGCGGAAAGAAGTTTCGATTTTTTAGCCAAAACAAAAGTCCATTTCTTTATAGTAAATAAATATTTTATTAAGGAAAGAAGAGCTTAATAGATTTAAAACCTCAGTAATCGTGTGAGTTGTCACTTGGCGGTTTGCTTCCATTAATGCAAAATGGCCGAAACGAAGTTTCCCAAATCAGTTTTGGCACTGGCATTCTGCCCATTAATCGCCTCCATATGCATCTAAGAATTTTTGTCTTTCTTGAACATCATACTTACCTTTTCCCTAGTAATAGAAGTAAAAGGTCGCTGAAAATGCTGGTTCCCATCTACCCTATTTATGAAGTCGCCAAACGGAATCACACGAAACTTTTCCCATATAGGCGTTACAATATGTGAGCTTGACTGTGAAAAAATGCAATTAAAGCCATTATTGGGAAAAAAGGAAGTGATTTGGGGCTGCAAAGTAAATCTGTGTGCTACGTACTGAAGGGTAGGACCACTCCCACACAGAAAACCAATAGTTCAAGTCAGCTAAATATTCAAGACTGATATAGATCCATGGGCGTGGCTCAATTTTAAATGGCCCAAAAATTTCATTCCTTAAACATCTTTATGCAGCTACATACGGATACTTGAAGGTTCAAAGGTGATACATGATTTCTCGTAAGGGCAGTAGGTGTAACGCGAACAATCATTATTCGTTTTAAGAATATCTTTAAAACAATATCTTCGGGAAGAGTAGTTTGAAGATTTTTGATGAGTTCATTTAAAGTTTATTTATCTATTAACGAAATTATTAAATGCCTCACAAACTGAGTAAGAAACTTCGCCTTCAACTTCTAGTTTGGAATACGAATACGAATTCGCTTGCTTTGTTCCTTAAATCAAACAAAGATTGATATTTTAAAATAGTCTATCGACTAAATCTTTTCATATTGTCTTTAAAAAGAAGAAAAAATATTCATTTCCAGATGTGCACCTTTTTCTTTGCACTGCCGTCATAATGTAAGACCTGTACCTTATTTTTTTATTCTTTTTATTTTGATACTCGAAAGAAACAATACAACAATGTAAGTCTGAAATCACTGTTGATATGTTCATCATATCGATATAATGAACAATGAGTGCAAGCATTCAGAAATAACCTGAAATCCTCACAGCAAGTTCACGGCACTTTAAGGTGTAGCCTTTTAATGAAACCAAAAATAAAAATTGTCATTCACATTTCACTTTACATTCTTTTTTTTCTTAATATTCTGCATAAAATTTGTTGCGAAAGACAAGCGACATTGCTCAAACCAATGAAAGTAGTTAACATTTTCTGCATGCATAGGAAAGCATTTGGAATTTTGCCTGTATTTGAGTTAAACATTCACAGCATGGAGAGTGGTTGAATGACTGACGGAACACTAATTGCAGCTCAATGAGTCTTAAATTTAATCTTTAAAAGTAAAGTGAGTTGGTAGTAGATTTTTAACACATACAATAACCACTAAGGCGCTTGTGATTCGGATCTCTTTTTGCGAGTATTTCCGTAGAATGCTGGCAGGTGCGGACATAACATTTCCACCTAAACCTTTTCAATTTTTGCACATCTGATGTAGGCATATGACACTGGATTTTAAAAACAAATTTTACTCCTATACAATGAAAATAAGAGCCAACAAGGGTTTTTGGCGAAAGAAAATATTTCTGCATATAATTAAGTCATAAGTACTTTGGCTTTTCAGAGAATTGGCAGATGAGTAAATAGGTTTTCAAAATATCGAAAAATACTTAAGAACGAAAGGCAGTAGAAATTGTTTTTACCTACTTAGCATGGTTTCGATATAACGTTGGAAAGTAAAATAAAAGCTACGCGTTATGTTTCTGTAAGGTTTGTAACATATTAGACGCTCCCGAGTGTAGATATATTCTTGATTACTTAATGATTGCGAAATCACTATCAAGTAATAAGATGCTCCAACTTGATACCTTCATTCGTAATTCTATTTTGCTTGAAAAAGAAGCTGGAAAACTAAAATACAATTATAAAATATACACCAACAACTATGTTGAAAATCATTTATCCTCTTAATGATTTAAAATTAGTAACAAGTATTTTTCAGTTTACCAAAGGCCTGTGTAAATCTCTTAGCGTCCCCGTAATAAGTGAACAAGGGTAAATACATTTTTATCCTGCCAAAGTGAAGCACAGGATGTCATGCGCTTACCTAGCGTACTTATCTATGGTATTTATTATCTAACTAAGCGAAGTGGCCCTGATTGGTCATTCAAAGACTTGATTTGGAGTCACCAGACACTATTCTATTAGTTAGTCTTGAGACCTCAAATAAAAAGTTTCAAAAACAATCCGGTTTGCTTTACTGATAAAATCAACTTGAGTTTGTGGAGGTGTTATAGGAAAAGAAGGATAGAGGGAGAGCTGAAGAGAGAAAGAGAGATAAATGTGGACGTTCGATTTGAACATAGTGACATCAGAGATGGTCACGTGGAGATTTTAGGATTAATACTTATTTCAACCCATTATTTTTTCGGTCAAGGTTGTGATTTTTATGACGTTATACACAAAATGGGTTATTCTTGTAGACAACAGCAAAATACTGGGAACTGGTTTCCCGATTCATCTGCAATAATCAACTATCAAACTCACATTTAACCATACATTCTGCACAGGCACAATACTCCTTCGTGAGATATAGTGGTGGTGTTTGGAAAAAAAGTCTACTTATTTATTTAAGCGTTTTTTTTAATTTATTTTCAATATGAATCTGTAGGAGCATATGTAAATTATACCACAGGCACTCGCTTAGCCCTGGCAAGTAAGAAAACTATTGTTTAAAAATGCCAGGGCTTAAAAACTCTCCCAATTACAGAAAAAAAAAATAAATAAATAAATAAAAGATTTACATATATTCCGACATGACAATGTACAAAAAAAATAAAAAATAAATAAATGGAAGTGATGAATGCAACTTTGTACAATGACGAAACTCTATAATACATTCAAGAAAACAATAATCACGAATCCTATTCATACTCGAATGCTAACAGCATTCAGTAATATGGCCTGTGGTGTAGCCCAACCAGAATAATGAACATAAATCTTACATATTTTAACCTGCTCTTCTTTTTATATCCATCATGAAAAATACAGATACATTCAGTTTGTCAAAATGTCTGCAACACTCAGAAGAAAACTTTAGATACCTTATGAAGAGCATATATTGTAGATCAGTACGAAGCTCTGAATCTATTTAAATATGTCTGTCTGCCCGTCCGTCTCGACGTCTGTGTTTACATGTTAGGTAAAATTTCTGCAGATTGCAAACAATAGAATATCGGATTCAAATTTAATAAGAATATTTGGAAATTCTTGCATCTTGGTTGATATCAAAAATGGCCCAAATCGATCCAACGGTATGCCTATAATGTAAATGGAGCAAAAAGCAAATCCGCTTTTTTGGTTTTTCGCTCACTACTTGTAGACTGCAACCTCTTTTTCATTTGCTAAATTTTAGAAGAAGAAGACAAGGGATAACGATAGAGATTGCTATACATGTTGTATGGATGGCAGCATCCGTATAAAATCAAAAAAAAAAATTGTCCACGTGTACCGAAGATTGCTAGGTATCGAAATTACATTTTTTTCGTTTTTGCTTAAGATAAGGATGGTGAGTAAGAAGGATTCGGACAAAGCTGAACATAAATTTTCGTATTTGTTTTTCTTGAACGTTTTCGGCTGCACATGCTAGACAGGTTGGCGCGTACTGCATAGCACAATCTTAGGTAATTCAAGAAGAAAACAAGAAAAGCATGAGCAGAAATCAAAGAAAAACTACAACAATAATAAAAAAAAAGGGAAACATTTTAGTAGGACTGTGAATTGGCATTCCAAACACGATCACAGGAAAACAAAAGTAAAACGTAACATATGTTCATGCAAAAGGTAAAGGTGTCAATTCTATGAATAATGCCACTGAGCAGCAACAAGAACAGCAACAACAGACAACGCAACAGACAATACATGCACGCACAGCAGGAGCACAAGCTAAGAAAATTGTTATTACTTTTTGGTTAGCTAGGGACAGTAGAAAGAATGACAAATGGGATAAAGAACAAATGGAAATCGCAATTTATTGAAGTGCATCAGGCATTCAAAGGAGACAGAATGCATCTTAAATGCTTCCATTATGGATTTAGCTTAAAAAATTTCGCCCGTACAGAGATATTCAAGACAAAGAGTTAAAAATTAAACTCTACGGTACGTAGAGTAGAGGCATTATCTTCCTATTACATTTATAAGAGATGCTGCATAGAATGTGACAAAATCACAAGCACTTAGTGCGTGTTTATAAGTCCTTGTTTGCAAAAATTTCACATTTAAAAAATTCAAATTTATTTTCAAGCCTTCGCATTAGTTGCATGTTTTATTCCTTTTCCTACTCAAGTGTAAATGTACATTTAAAATTCCAACCTTGACCGTATTAAACAATAGAGAATGAACGAACGACAAGTTTCACTTGTAAAACAAATCCATTAAAATGCCAGGTGTGCATGTTGATTTCTTGATTTCAAACAATGAAATTACAAAACAATACCTTTAAAACCTTAACGAAGGGATATTAAAAAGGATTTATAATGAATATATGGCACAAACCCTCAAGTGTATGTAATGAAAAGATTTGTTAAGCAAATAATTTAAATAAACAAATGAAATAAATAAGTTCAACTTTGTTTACATGTGGTCGCGGAAAATTGTACTTGAAATACGTAATGAATTATTATATGTTTTTTGAAAAGATTTTTAATGTATGAGATATCTTGAGCTTTATTTGTGTATAGATATTTTTATACTTTAGAATTTTGCATGGCCTCTATTTCCGTAAGCCTACATTTTGATAATAAACATTTGGCAAGCGTAGTGAACCGAATAAACTTACTAAAGAAAGTTCTTATGTCTCAGACAACAAAGTACTTCGTGCTGACGGTAAGCGTTTCCTATTACAACACTGCGAATAATCATTTGTTTAACCCTTTTATACTTAAGGAAAAAAAAAAAAGGCATTTCAATAAGTTCAGCATTTATTGCTTATCATTTTAATCATCTATTAATGCGAAATAATATTTAAGATTATTTGATAAAAAGTCTCGCAAAAGACTTTACATTTTGTAATAATAGAATGTGAGAGAATATCTGCGACAATGAACATAGAACACTAAGATGTTACAAATTCATTTTCAAATCGGAAAGTTATAGAGAACGCAAATTTTTACATCAACAAAATTTATAGAATATGATCTACATCAATTTTAATTGATTTTTGTTCCACGTACAGGTTCATCGATCCAAAAATAATGCCGGAGATATTTGCTTATCTCCAAAATGTAATAATATAATGCATTAATATAGTGCACTTTAGGCAAAACAAACTACCGAAGGAACGTTTATTTGTCTCAGCCTTACCTATTGTTCAAAAACACTGTACTCTCAATGCTGTTTTAAGTTTGTAAAATTGTGAAATGTCCCTTCGATACTATATCTGAGAAATAAGAATTTTACAATGGTAACAACTGATGGACTTTCAGTTGATGCGAGATAGATGTCGCTACGAATAGATTTTAGATTTTAACACAAGGCTTCTTAACTTAGCTCTCGAACAAAACTTACTCTATTATCAAGAACATATTTTGTTCCCATTTCCATCAGTAATGGATTTGCTTAGAGGCCGCACCATTTTCCAACTATTCGCCGGAATTCGTAATAATAATATAGTGTTGTTACTAAAGACCTTTTCTCACATTTTCAATGCTTCTTGTACCTACTATTATCGTTTTTCCATTTTTGTTGTTCACTGTCATTAGATACCAAGTGGAAATAGAATGCAAGAAGAATCAACTCATCGTGTCGATTTTCTTTAAACGCACACGCAATGAGTGTAAGAAATGGAAGGAATGCTTGCAAAGCTGACGACTCTTCCGACTTGAATTTTCTTCTAAATACATCGGTTACACAATATAGAATACAATAATTATATATTATATAGTGACTATAGAATATAAAAACTATATATTATGTAAAAAAAATTTTACATCATTTCATATTTTAATTATAGGTTCGCAAACTACATTTTTTTTTTAAGCAATTTGTAAATTTGCAAATTTTTTTATAAGCGGAACGCCCACCTTGTTAGTGCGAACATTACAATTTTGTAGGACTAACCTTGTGCGGTAGCAATTAGTCGACAAAGGTTAAAATTGTTTCCAGCGTCCCAGTCAATAACTTTACCTAGAAAAGAAATCGCAAGCATAAAGTTAAAATTCGAAAACGCATAAAAATGCCTAGAATTCTCCAAAAAGGGAGATAGGTTTTGTCCTGAGTAACGTCAATGCCTGTTTTTCCGTGTTGGACGAAAAGTTAATTACCCTTCGATCATTGGATACACTTGAACTTACTAAGATGTCGGCAACTACTTTCGCTACTGTGTGGAATACGGCATAAGCTTGCTCCGATTCGTAGAATTGTATGTCCCGTAATACAACCTAGTATGAAAGACGTAAAGGCAAGTCTAATTTATTGAATATTTTTGCTATAATATTTACCACTTACAACGGCTGAGGCTAATAAGATCAAGGGCCATAGCACTGCAACAATAAGTCGTGCTATTAATGATACTCCATACCAAGCGATCATAAATAACACGACGTAAACGGCGGCGGTACTTAAATCGCTGGGGACACTGAAATTGCGCAAAGCCCATTCGCACAGGAGTATGTGCAATGTCATATTCTGAGAGTACAAAGAAAAAAAAACGAAAATGAATATATTATAAACTTGAGGATTCTTTGCGCATCTTAAAATGCTTTTTACCTCTTTACCCTCCCCTATGGCGTTTATTAAATATTCTATATCCATTCCACTTAAAATTTTAAAAATAAATTCTTCAAAACTTTTTTTGTGCCATTTCTTTTGACACTATGTTTCAATTCTGTATTGATTTCAAAAACATAATAAATAGAAATTAGATTTCTGTAAAGTCAAAATATTCAGAACGTATTTTTGTTTAACAATAAACAAATACGTAATGTAAATATATATATGAAATGAAACATTTCCTCTGGACCGCACAATACCATATTTTTCACTTTCGATTGCAGATTAAAGATTTTTAGTTAATTGTGGATTCACCAGACGAAGTTTGTTTGCCAGGGGTTTCTATTAACATTTACTTTTCGAAAACGAATTAATAAAATTGGAGACTGACCGGGCTTCTGGAATGTTAAATGGTAAAAGCATTTACAGATAATTAGAACATCAAATTGGGTGCTAATTAATTGAAAACGAATTTTGCGGTTTAGCCCTTTAAAGGGCTAGATAGGGCCCTTCGAGTAGGTTTACGTACACTTGAGATCAATCTGGTACTCCAATTGTAGTGGGGCCTCCAGCTTATAGGGATTGTCTCAGTCTTTGCAGGGCGCCGGTTCACGCATAAAAATATCGCCAGAGACTTTTGTACACATAATCTTTATAGTTTGTTTCTTTGCATATATTCATAACATAGCCTTTATGCGTACTATCATCCTTACCTTTCTCTTTTCGATACTCATTACATCATAAGTTACATATTATATAATCTGACTACATGTCATAAGAATAATATCCTCCCAACACAGCATCTATGAATCCAATAAAAAAAATTTGCATGCACCTGAGCGATAACCTTATCACATACGTATACATTAAAGTGTAGCGTAACCATTCTCGACATCTAATCTACAGGCAATTCACGTGCATTTGCATAACACCAACATAAGGATTATCTACACATAAGATGCTTATCTACTTATTATCTGCATGTATTGTAAAAGCAGGACTGACAAAATGATAAAAAAAAGGCAAACACATTTTTTGGAAACATTGGTCGCTCCCCTCTTTTATTTGCGGTAGTCAGTCCAAAGGTACATAAATGGACAAGTTATACTTTATCGGCGGGAAGGAAAGGGCTAAGAAAACCTGGGCTTGGACAACTTTATGAGAAAGACTGAGGAAACCGAGATTGTTTAGTGCACCACCCGAGGTATTCTTTTGAGTTGACTAGAACTGGCCAGACTTGTCCTTACATGAACGGATACAATAAAATAAAGTAAAGACAGGCGCATTATTGAAGAAAGAGCAGTCCCAATAAAGATTGTGAACACTTCGTAAAATCGATTTAATTAAAAGCAAGATCTATTTAGCTGACCTATATTTTCAACATTTTAAAATAAAACCAAGTATATAACTTCTTACGTGTGGTATCGTTTTATTATAGACTTGTAAAGTTAATTACAAAACGCTCTATATAATAACACAGAAACTTATTTGTCGTGAACTCCGATAAAGTAAAAACGTTATGCAAAAATATTAGAACAGCCAATTAAACGATGAAATGTAAAATGAAATGAAATGTTGAACAATTATCAATATCTGAGGATACAAGTATAGCGATTGGACAGTAGCCATCACAGTAGATCCTAGTTCTTTAATTCACATCATATCTTTAATAACCATAAATGTGTTCTGAGCCGCTTCCCTTTATTTAAAAATCATTTATTTGTTTTGCCGCTTGCCTCACGTTATTTAGATAATGCTCGATGCTCTTACGCGAAAGTATATAAAAGATATATTATGAACAAAAAAAAAAATGTTGTTCATGTTTTTCTAGTCGTTATAATAATGTATTTACATTAACAAAGCCTATGAAATAGCTAAATATCTTTATCTGAAACCGTGACCGGCTATACGCAGATTTGGAAATCATTATAAAGAATAAAGTGTTTATAAGAAAAAAATATTAATAAATGAGAATGTAGTTCTATTTATTTAAAATACTTAAAGTCTTTAACATTAAACCCGCGGCTCATGCCAAATTTTCAATGGTCATTGTTGCTTCCAACATGTGCTTGTGAATTCTATGTTGCAGTGTAACGTGGTTTACACAACCAGCACATGCACTCAAATGAATTTTATACTTCTCCCCCGTTTCAAAAGACAACACAAGTCACACATGAGCTTGAACTTTTTACTCTTATTACAACGTATTCCGCAGCTTTTTGTTTTTTTTTTTATTTGCTTTGCATTATATATATGTATATATAAATATTACAATTTAGATTTAGTTATTTTACTCTTTTCCTAGTTATATACATATCTATATTTCTTGTTTTGTCATTAGGTTTTGACATTTTCCTGTTTTCCACACTTCAACTAGAAGTCATGGCACAAATACAATTTTTACTGCGCTCTTGATTAACTAAGCAACTAAGCAACCGGGTAACTTGCCAACCTGTTGCACGTTTAGATTATCTTAAAATGTTAACCAAGGGGTTCATTGTATTTATGTGTCTTTTGCTTAAATTTCTCGTCCCATATATATTTAAAGTATATGTACATATATATATATTTCTCGAGAGGGCAAAAGTGCAACAGTTAAGAACTTACTGTAAGCGTGTTACCATACACACGTGAAAAGGAGGAAATTCAAGTTAAGTGCTTAAAGGAATTACGCTAAATGTAATAAACAGTTATTATATCGACCTATGATTCGTTATTCTTTTTGCAATGATTTTCTTTTTAAACTAAATGCACAAATGCATGGAAAGAGTTTTCAAAGAATACGAACATAAAGGCATATTAAGTATATTCAAATTTAATAGCAAATATTAGATATTTTATTTAATTTACAAAATAACAACAACAACAACAAGCGAAAGTTACAACTTGAAAGCTTAGGAAATGAATCTACACTATAAGTAAAGAAATCAGTCCTTTAAATAAAACAGCAAATGTACTTACAGCACTATAAATAAAGAAAGTTTTATTGATTTTTTTTTAAAGCTCTTCATGCCCTATCCTACTTGTGGTACAAGCATAAGTTAGGTTTTTGCGGATGTACGGAACACCAAGAAGGATTGTTGATAAACTAGCCTCTCATTATACCGATCGATCCAAAATTACTTTCTAAATCAATCTAAGATTGTCTGCCCGTCTGTTCGTCTTGTTTTGATGCACTCAGCTTACAGCGCGCACTTTTTGAGATATTTTGATAAAATCTGCTACACCAAGGACGAACGCTTTAGAACATTGTTCGAATCGGACCTCTTTTTTGACCACTTCCCTTTATTTTGAAAAGTCGTTATTTAAACAACTGTATTAAATAAACTGATGTAGCGTATTTAATGGTGGACCGTCTCCCACTGTAGCGTTTTTACTTGCTTAGCTTCAAACAACACTTTCTTTTTATACCCACCACTTAAGAGTTGGGGTATACTCATATTGTTGTTTTTCATAATGTATCTAACCCAGGAGAGAGCTTCAGAGACTCTACAAAATGTATATATTCTTGAATAGCGCGAAAATTTGAATTGATTAAGCCATGTCTGTCCGTCTGCATATCTCTGTCCGTGTGGTCTTTGTTATTGGCAAAGAAAGTAGAAAAATGATCAGAATATATGCAAACACCTATTATTCTCCCCACAAAATATAAAAAATTATCATTCTGTACTCAGTCAGTTCCTATAAAAGATCAAACTTGTACCTTACTTACGGAAATTGAAAGTTTGCTCTTAACATATTGTTAATATAGATCAGATGAAATAGTATGGGATTAAAGATCGTTTCTTGCAGAATACCTAACAGTTTACCTAAACTTGTAGTAGCTTTTTGAAAGGTCATTTTCCATTTTTGAAATTGGGCGTTGAACTAAAACTTTTTCTAGCTGAAGTTTGAGATTTTCTCTCCTTGCATCTTCTAGCAAAGGATTAATCAACGAAACCTATGTGTTACAAACGTCGACAAAAAATATCTTTATTAAGGAGTGAGTGTAAAAACATGTTTTTAAAGCCTACGAACACTAATAAATCGTAAAAAAGTGCATAAATTCGTTGAAGAGGCAGCTGGGAAAAAAGAAAATCGCATGGCAGCAGATTACATTGAAGAGATAAAGCCATAACAAAAGATCGCACTCGTATATATATAGAGTGAGACCTTTTTGCAAGGTGCTCTTGTAAATGTTAAAAACTAGGTTGCCAAACCATTCACATAAGAGCATGATATATTCCTAGACATGTGTTTAAAGTAGTGTATGAGTTTGTTGCGCAATAAATGCGGGTGTGGTGTTATTGATAAATAATCAAAACACAGAAAAAAAAGTGGCAAAGATTATATCTTATATATTTTGGGCGTGAGTGTCTGTAAACATTAGTATTGGTTGAGGATAATATCATCAAAGGTGGCATTCCTAGAAATTTATACAAATATAATTAAATAGAGTTTTTTGTTAAGAAAAAAAAAAATTTATATAATCATCAATACGTAAAAATTTTTTAAAATTGAGGTCACTTTTTATTACCGATACATAATTTCTCGATTTAGGTATTTTCTAAAATCTAATTTTTATGAGTAAAAGATTTTGCTGTTCTTAATCCCATTTTTACCTAAACATATAAAAAATATATAAATAAATGCTTTTATGTGCGCGATTTCCTAACAAATTTTAATTAATTTTATTTTTTTTTGTTTTCTTGCTCTTGATTTTAATCCGTTTCCATGATTCATTTAAAAAAATATTTACAACTATGAAAATGTAAGGCTTAGTGTTTGAATATTTAACGGAAACTCCTCATGCTTTTATATATGCCGAAGTAACCACCGGTTGTGTTCGATGCCATCATCATCATCATCATCACTATCATCGTCATCATTATGTTATGTTGTGGCGACTTTTACACAAGGGAGTCAGTACAAATCCAACCTATTATTAGTTATCATAAATCTTGATAAAGTAAAAAACAATCTATATAGTAGGCATTTTCTGGTTTACTTTTTTGTTACGTACACTTACGCGTACGCATTATCTTTGTGATAAACATTTGCGTTTTAAAATAAACTGAAATTTTTTATAAGTTCGTAGGAACACATACAGATGCAGGATGGCCACTGACAGGTCTGTAACCTGCAAATTAACGGCCGCATTTCGTTTTGAAGCTTGGTACTATCTAAACTCCGTAGGGAGTGAATAGTAGTAAGTGACATTCTTATTAGGTAATGTGTTGTAGAAGTAAATGTATCGAACAGCCTGAAAATGCTTTTCGTCACATGTTAAAAGCGCAAAGTTCAATGAAAGCTTGAATAAAAAAAAAGGAGAGAATGTAGTCGAGATCGAGTTATACTTCTTAGCACTTTTTTGATGACCAGTTACTTAGAGTATGCCCCCTATATGTGTAACACAGGAGAAGAGTGGAGAGCGAGAGATAGCGACTGACCGCAGGCTGGAACCGACCCAGCACTTTTTCCTCCTTTCCTTCCTTTTCATTCGTTTTCACATTATGAAATCAGCTTTGATGAGTCTTCATTCTTGCGTATCTGAAAGGGAGGGACTTGAAAAGTACTAATCGCTTCATTTTTGCGAAATCCGTTATTTTAATAACTCTTGCCTTCTTTGCTATCTTTAAAGACTTGCGGCCACTTCGAAACCTAGTTGTTGCGAAGCTGTACTAACGTCATTTTCATTTGTTCAGACTTTAACATACTGTCGCCTGTATATTTTCAAGCTCAGGTAGATAAATGCAATATTCGACCCGAGTAGAGATAGTCTGAGCTATTTTTGGAACAACGCGATTGACTTTCTTTCTTCGAATCGCAAACTTTCTTAAAGGTTCAAGCGATCGTCAAGGTGGGTATAATCCCGGTGTGCCAAAGTCTTTGCTTGACTTTCTCACTTGTCACAGCGATGAAAGGAATCGAAGGATTTTAAAAACGACCGCCTCTATATTTGCTAGGGAAGTAGTGAGCATCACGGGTGAGTGTATCGATACGATCGTATACAGTATTTTCCGGTGAACCTTTTAGGCTGAATGCGTAAAGCATTGAAGAGTCGCTAGTTTAACTTCTCAGGTGAAAAATCTAATCTTAACGAAAGTGGTGTGGCAGTGGATAATTATAATTGAGCTGTATATGCGAAGCTTTAAATTAAGGTTACCAAAGAAAATGATATCCGCTAATTCGAGAGAACCATAGCAAGTGTACTCGTTTTAAGGCATTGTCTAGGAGAAAAAATTGCTTTATGTAGGGATGCTTTCGTTTTAGTAACGAGTTGACAGCGTTTATACATCTTTGAAAATTGTTCAACTTTTGTAAAAATTTCAAACTTCTTTAGTCGGAGATGTTGCATTGTATTTTAAATTTAGATTTGGTTAACTGTTCCAAGACTTCTTGTGAGTAAAATATATGCAATTATGATTACAATACTTTTATTATTAATTAATGTACACTCAATACCGTTTTGTATGCATAAACAAGCGGTTCATCATCTTATCTCTTATGATTACGCGGTATTTCATTAAAAATAACTGTTGATAATTATAATGTAAACGAAATAAAAACTTACTTCTCCTTAGGTATTTATGTACGAACGGCGTCTTTTCTTATTGAATGATGAAAGATAATGAACGCTAAACACCTTCAAAATATGTATTCTTGTATAACACCTACAACTGATGTTCAAAACAGAAAATACAAAAGCTAAAGTGGAATTAATCCTTTTGATTATATTTCACAAGCGTCTAGACTTCAGAGTCTACCATATACACACCACCAACACCTTTTTTTTCAGTTATTTGAATCCTTTTCTTTCGTGCTGCTTGCTTGCTTGGTAGTAAATAAAACACTTGACAGTCAGTTGGCTTGAAAACCTTAAAAGTTAAATAGTTTCTTGTTAATGGTATTGTTGACCGCGCCTCGTTAAATCCATTTTTTTTCTTTATAACATGCTTTCCAATTAATGAAGGGGCACAAGTCTTTTGTTAAGTACCGTTTTAAATCAGAATGTTTTCTGTTGCGAGGACTTATATGGACGCTTCCACCACCTGCCAAATGATCAATCATTTTGTTAAATAGCGCTTTGGCTTCACTTTGGTGTTATACGTGCTTCCTTCATGCCATCAATTGGTAAATCATCAGATATGAAATTATATTCTGGCAGCTAAATGCCTACGCCGAAGAACAAAAAACACCACATTGGTCATGTTTTACTATTAGGTATATATACGGTTAACGTATAAAATACCCGGAATTTGTCGTTTTGAAGCGACTCACAGACTACGAAGAAACATTTTTTCTTTTCTTTCTTGCTTTTATCGGATGTGAAGTTGTTGTGAATCCGTTCCTAAGCTACGTTTGAGCGTTTTGCAAAGTGTGTATTCTGTGAAGCAGAAATTAGATATTGCCTTAAACTTTGCATATTAAAGAAAATTTTTTGTATGCCGCCGCTGAAGATTTTTTAGAAGGTCTACGTTATCCCATCCTGCAAGAACGAAATACTACGTAAATTATTTAAGGTATTTAAAGAAGTTCAAGAAATGGCAATTAATATGTGTCGTTTTAAACATATAGAATTTGGAATATAAACACATACACCTGACCACGTGACGTATATATATATACATATATGTATGTGTATGCGTCTCTTTCTTTTTTACTATCCGAGCTGGCAGTAGGCATCTTGAAAGACAGTACATTCAGCAGGATGCACGATTCGCCATCCATGTTGCCTACGTAGTGCACGTAACTGCCGGCACACATTTCGGCGATCATTCTCCCCCGCGGGTCCTTCGCGGGGTGGATTGTCTTATTGATTTTTACTACTTCTTCTCTGCAACCGTTGCATCGCAACTCACGCATCCATTTTATGTATATGCTATATGTGCTATATGTTTATTTTTTGTGGCAAATGAAGCCGTCGTGCGAGAGCTTAACCCTAAAATTATCTATGCGTCCTTTTATCTCCTTGGTATCACTCTCTTAAGTGTTGCATCACGGGGAAAGCCCCGAATTAGGCTTGTTTTGTCATCACATAACTAAGCAACGAACTTTTTACTTACTTCTAGCTTCAAACACAGTTCATTCCTTTGTTTTTGCAATTGGACGCGAACTCCGCGTCTTCTACTAACCAAAATCCTAGCTATATATATATATATATATATATATATAGATACGTACATACGTATATACACGCAGTATATTACATATGAAAAGTACCCGGAATAACAATTTATATATTCGTAAGTATATATAATGGATAATATAAAAGGTCTCCGCAGTTTTTTGCCACTACATGGTCTTGATGCCTATATATCGAGCAACACTCACCTGATTGTCTCAAACGAATATGTGCTTAAAAGGTGACATTTCAGCTTACATTTTTTGTTAAGCTAGCTTCCTAATGCTTTGCTCGGGAAAGAGTTATATTGATTTGGAAACAAGTGAGATATCTGAAGAAATATGCCATGTAACGCTTTTTTATTATAAAGAAGGTAACACATGCAAAAACACAACGAAGATTTTGTGAAGTGTACGAAGAGAATGCTATGAGTGAACGAGAGAAGAAGTTGGCTTGATTCCGTTCCACAAATTTCGACGTCAAAGATGCACCTCGCTCTGGTTAGCCAATCACTGACAAAGTAAGAACAAGATAGGCACGCGAACTGTCAGAAAATAGCGGAGGCACATCAGTCACATGGCAGTTTGGAATCATTTCAAAAGGGCAGGCTACAACAATAAGCTTAGAGAAGACCAAAAATCCGCGGAGACCTTTTATATTACCCATTATTATTTTATTATTTATATATATTTTATTATTTTATCTGTACATACACTTTCAAGAAATTCTTCAGAAAAACTTGAAAACGTTTATTAGTTTAAACATTAAATCCGGCCACGTTTTCATTCACCAACTGCTTCAATTGTTAGTAAGGTGTTTGCATTGCTTGTCTTTCTGAAAATCTTTCTAATCAAGTCTATCAAATTTGACAGGCGTTATACTAAACCGTTTAACGATTGAATGATGTGTATATGCCCAAGTCCATTCAAAATCTCTGTGGTGTTTATTATTGTTGTAATTTCAGTTTTATTCATTTTTTAACTACAACAACACAACCATCAGCAGGAACAAGCCACTATATATAGGTTTACATTTTACATTTCTGTTCAACTTAGCATCAAAATGATTGAAAGCAAAATACTAACAACTTTCTTTGATGTATTTAGCAACTATTGCTGTTAAACTATTAGTTAGTACATCAATTTAAAGCCTTTGGTATATTATTAACATCTACTCTAACTGACAAATGATGATGATGATCGTGATGATGGTGCTGATGATAGTGATGCATCCATCATTTATTGTGTGAGCACATGCGTTGATGGTTACGTACTCAGGGGTTGTATTTATTGTTTAGACTCTTTTTTTTCTTTTCTTATTTGAATATATATCCATTTGATATACATATTTAGTCAGAGGCTATTTTCAAAGTGCTATCTGTCTGCTGCAAATAGTTAATTATCGAGAGAAACAGAAAGAGGAAAAGAAAGAAAGAAGGTGTTGAAAAACTGTATAAACCATTAAATGATTTATAACAAATTTATGGGAAAATTGTTAGGTGTCAGTAAACAAATAAAATAATCTTAACTCTTTTGACTATTATATGTCTTTTCGCTGGAGTTTATTGTTTTTTCCTCCTTTCTAAATATCATAAGCATGAGTAGTGAGTAGATCTCTTATACGTTTTATATCAAACGTTGAATTAAGATTAGATCTCGTAGTTGTCGTACGTGATTCACATTGTGATTTCAAAATTATTTCTTTGCATCATATGGAAATTCCTCAAGAATACATTAACTATATGAAATGCCATTTGATTAACTCTCTATGAGTTACATAATGTTATGCAACAAAAATTACACTACTACATTTACACTACAACGTTTAACAACGTGCTGCTGTGTTGTAGGACATGTAAGTATAGTACAAAATACCTCCTTAACATTGTGAAAAATGAAAGCTTCAAGATATTTAAAGCCTTAATGTAAAATTGAAAATTTTAAAGACCAACTGGTATTCTTTACTTTGTTGCTCTTCAAAAACGAATTTTAATGTCTTATAGACTGTGCCGTAAAATGGACTTGAAATTTCGAATCTCCCGAACTCTGTCTTATTTCTTATATTTTTTCGGAACATAGGGCACCTAAGCGCGGACGATTTGGATCATTTTGCCACCACTGAGGTGGTGTGAAATATTTAACGTTCGGTCAGTCCTCACTTTTATATTTTTACTTATTTCAAAATGACTCCCTTCTTTAATATATAAAAATTTCATGCTATAAGAAAATCAATATCCGCCGGCTTTATATTTGCCGAACGCAAGAATTTCTACTACAGATATCACAAATGTACTCCTGCGATAAAAAAATTAAAGGCACTTGTTTATTTAAAAAAAATAAATTCCAAGAAGAACAAAAATCTTTTTTATTCTCCTAAATCAATTTTATCGCCTTTATCGCCTTCATAACGTTCAAATAAGTTTCCTTATCATCAGTTTGGCCTGGTGGCAGGAATTCATATTTCCCAAGACCGCGATAATCGAAAGAAGCGGTCAATTTAGGTGGCTTTGGCACGGTTTTTTCAAGCTTGGTTTACCTTTCCTAAGATATTAATACTATTGCTGGGTTCTTTTCGTGCTGTATTCATATATCCAAGTGTCGCCTCTTTTCATCATTTGTTCCACTACTTAGTCAGAAATCATTGCTTCACAGACATAGTAAAGACCGAAAACCTCACTTCTAGATGTTCACAAAACCATGTGTAACACTGCGACAATTGAAAATCTTGATATGAAACTATATGTAGGTTGCAAAGAAAGTAAGCAGCCCACCAAAGAAATAATTCCGTGATCCTTTTTGCACCCTGTACCAGTTGCGGTCCAGCGGTATATCGAATTTGTGCGAAAGTATGCAGAAGGATTTGAGAGAGACCACCTTTTATTATGATTAACAGATAAAAATGTGTTAAATAAGAACAAAAATTTCTTCAGGAAATCAAATATTGACAATTATGTTTATGAACAAAAATGTGAAAGATATATTCTCGTCATATAAAATATTTTCTCGTAGGCCTTGCAAAACACCTGTTTTTTTATAATATTTTTTTCTGCCTTTACCCTCATAACTAACAAAGTTATTAAAAAGAGTTTATTTAGCTGATAAACACTAAACATGCAGTGCACGAATGTGACAACAATGTGTTTGTTGATGGTTGAAGCATATAACGTTAAATATGTATGTTTATGTTTTTTCTATGGCTAATATTCAACAGGTTTTTATGATATCCTGTACAACTTTGTTTTTCACTTAGAATTTAAAAAAAAAACTCTTATCAATTGTTTATTTTATCCTTTATCCCGAGTCTATGAAAGGGTATTTAGGAAAAAAAAACCAAACGTTTATTTTATTTTATTATTTTATTTCTTCTTTTGACGCTGTCTATCTATCATCTTAAGATAAGGAATTTGTTGTTTTTCAGTAATCAGCTAAACTCATAGATTATCAATTCCCTAAAATGTCTTCTTGAGTTTTTCCATTTATCATACTTTTGTAAGCGTACAGTTATAAGTTCGCTTGAGACTGTTTTCGAATGAAGACATCGTTCATAAATGTATTTTGAGGCACTAAGGAGGATTCTCTTTCATTTTTAAAAGAAAACGAAACTTAATGGTGCTATGCTTTGGCCGAAGGGTCTACGTCTTTTCCGAGTACTGCGGTTGGAATACTGGAATCAACTGATGATTGATACAGTTTTATGTCAGAAGTCGACGTTAATTTAGGAATAGCGATAGCTTGTTTTTCACGGCCAAATATAGAATATAAGATTTAGAACAAAATGGAGGAATTGGCTGATTCTTCTTATTATCGCGCCAGGTTATGTAACGAAACACGAAAACAATAGGGTCATTCTTGGGGTTGATGGTTCGAACGCTATAAGGTATGAGAAGCACCAACCCCAACTCTGACTCGAAATCGAACTTTATTTTCGAACTAGTTTGATAATTAATACTGTAAATCGACTACCGTTTTTTACATTTTTATAACAGAAGTCTTATTTTTAGCCTGAATACTTGTTTTTATAAAAATGTACTTGGATTCGCTAAATTTAAAATTTCATCTCCGTGTTGGCATCGAGACATATTTTCGCTTGCAATGCAATGATCGATTTCGGAATTAATTGTTTAATTAACACGCATTTTTCTTAGAATAAAAAAAAAAATTCAGTGGGAGGATCCAATTTGTGTATCAGTTACGTACATGCATGCACCTGTACTGATAAATGAATATATACATTGTAACTCTTTCTATTGTTAGATCTAGTAGCCCAGAGTGATCTCATAAAAACAATTGATTGAACTTAGAACCATAATGTGTTATACAAGTATATATATATACGTCTAGTTCAGCAGTAATCAGGCGCCATAAAAATTTCAAAAGTCTTATGGAATTCATTAAGCTCTCAGTTCAAGAACACTGAGCAATCAATAGAGAAGCTTTTCCCCCGTACGCGTAACACGTTATGGGTCTAAAAGTTCCGAAAGAGAAAGAGATAAATTTTCGCCCCCCTACTTGGTGTGTGCCCAACTGGTAAGCGTTATGTCTATGATCAAGTATTGTCTGCCGCAACTAGAACTAATCCCGCGTACAACGACGTGGTAGTCGCGCCCCTTACCCACTCAGCAATGCACACTCTTCGAAGTCGCACAAAACCAGATTTAGAAGCCACTGCCACTGTTCTAAAAGCATCGCTCGACCACCACTGATAGAAAATTCCTCAGCTCCAATGACATTGCTACTATTAAAGGTTCTTACAACGTGGATACAGTTTAACCTTTCAGCGACATAAAAGGCAAGATCGAGCCAGCCCTTCGCATTCTTATTTTACTTTTAAAATGTTAACCGTTCCCGCCCATCAATGGCAATAAAAAATAAACGATTAATTCTCTGCGAATCACTCGCCCACTTTAAAAGGCACCAGCACATAAAATAAGTTCCTTTCCGATAATTCCTTGTTTTTCCCCTCTCACCGCCCTGCTTTAAGCACAGAATAAGGAGGGTTTCTAGACTAATTCAATTTGGAATTCAAAAAGCATTGAGTGACGCTTACAAGAAATTCTGACCAATTCAGTAAGATTCACAAGCCGCGCCAAATGATCGATAAATTTGTCGATTGTCAGCTCTTGGGCAATCAGGCTGTTGAAGAAAGCTAAACGGATTCTAGAAAGCGGGCACAATAAGTTGAATTGATAAAACAAAAAGAAGGATGACTCCGAGTAACTCCAACTCAATTTGAAACAATGAAAACGCATGAAAACTGTAGTATAACTTAACAAGTTTGCTACTGCTAAATTGCTAGAGTATCTAGATACATTTTTCAACACATTCTTCTTTGTCGTTTGGCGTGTGAGGTGCGTCAGCGAATTCTGAATTATACCCAAATTTGTTAATATTTTCATTTTCATTTTTCTTCGTATAAAGATTCTGAAATATAAAA
This sequence comes from Glossina austeni, assembly GCA_000688735.1. NCBI lineage: Eukaryota > Metazoa > Arthropoda > Insecta > Diptera > Glossinidae > Glossina > Glossina austeni. Next base: position 504,773 of record KK502414.1, on the reverse strand, counting down.
TATACAGCTGCCTCTCTAGAAGTAATTGATAACGCTTCCATTAAGTTAAACTTTTCTTTTGACTAATTGCACCATATATTTTTGTATTCATTTTTATTTGGGCCATATAAAAAAAGTTAGGGACACAAATGATAACCCAGCCAATCTCTCCTCTTTAAACCTTAGTAACTTTCACTTTTAAAAAAGTTTCCCCTTCTTTCCAGTTATTAACTATTTCATCAGAAATTATGCTTTTAAAATCGTAACATTACAGGGAATATACCGGCAAATCAGTTTCGCTTTGACTTAACTATTAAAACGTTTACGCTGCGCTTGCAAAACATAACATATATTACGAAAAATCCTTCAAACTTGAATAAAGAAAAAAAAAAACAATGGATTTCACTACAACATTTAACTACAAACCACAAATCATAAAATATTTTTTATGATTTTCTCGTAAAAAAAAAGTAAGTTGGAAAACAATATGAATAAAGAAGGTTTTGCGAAAAGGTAACAATACAAAAGGCAAAAACGTTTAAGTTAAAATTTAAACGCAGTTTAAATGAAATTTTTTAAAAACAACAAGTGAAAAGCTTCTTAACAGTTCGGGTCGACTTGTTGAGTAATTTACCAGAATAGATCCTTAAAAAGAATAATAATACATATCAAGATCTTTCATCAAAATAACCTAAATGAAACTGCACAATAAAGTGATGATAATTGAAAGTTAATAGAGATTTTCGACTTCGGTTTCATTATTATCGGTTAAATTGTATTTGGGTTTTGTGAGCACAGTAGGCTTTGTTTTCAGCTTAGTTTCAAACAAATTATTGAAAGGCTTAGAGGAAAATTTCTTCTCGCACGGACCATGCGAACTGTTAAGACAGGACAGGAGCATATTGAATTATCTGAAAGGGTTGGTAACATACTGCTGAGGGAACCCTAAAGACTGACCTAAACTTACCAAAAAGGAGATAACTTCAAGCTGTCGACAGCTCTTCTTTAAAGTAATGCCGTTATTGTATAGCTGGTGGAATAATTCCCGGCTCTTCATTTTTTTTTCTAGGCGAAGTTACCAATATGTGAATGAACTCAGCATATATTTTACGCTTTATTGAGGCCACAACTGTAAAAACATTAAAAGTTAAGAAAAAAAAAAATCACCAACGAGTACACTTAACAATAATAAAAAAACAGGGTCATGGTTTCGTTAAAACAAAAATATTAAATCGTATAAATTGAATTAGTCTGAATGTCTGTCTCTCTGTATGTTACGTACACCCTCCAGAAACAGACAAAAAAACAAAAAAAAGGGAAAAGAAGAAGAAGTAAGTGAAAAAAACAAAACACCCAATGCAAGTAACATAAAATAACAGGAGACATTTAATAAGATTTGTTTTTATTATGATTTGCTTTAAAATGTGAAACACACCAAAATCATGTTCAAGTTTTAAATATCAACATAAACCTCAATGTTAAATGAAAGAGAATTACAAAGGCAGAAGAAAGAAACCTTGTGAGAGCCTATAATAAAAACGCTAAAAGGACACCACAGCCGTGCGCACAGAGGTAGTAAATATTGCTGTACACTGCTGAGCGGATGATATATGCAACAGTTTCAAGCAAACCCAGGTTTTGCTTTTATTCCCAACATTACTTTATTAGTGAAATTTTCATTCACATAGTTAAGTAATTAAGCTTAAAATAATAGAGCCTCCTGAGATCAAATTGCATTCTGAAGATTGAAATAACCAATGTGTTTATTGAGGCAAAGAATTGTGGCACTGACATCATGTATGCAATAAAAGAGAAAAGGTTGAAAAAGGAGAACTATCGATGGAGATATTTTCGCATCATTGGCTTTACTTAAATTTACGAAATGCTATATCTAAGGGATGATAACATAAGATTAAGAGAAATGTTAAAGTTAATTACGACTAGGCATTAATTTTAGAAACAACTAACTCTTTACTTGCGTAGTTACCGCAGATGTATTAAAACAAAACGATAGGATTTAGGTCAATTCAAGAGATCGATAAGTGATGCTAAAACAACGTAGTGTCAAACAAGGATTTTTAAGAGGCATGAAAGCGCTTCGCAAAACCCTTGTTGTTAAAGTTCACTGGGAAAAATAGTCTCAATGTTTCAAGCACTTTGATTCAATATTGTAAAAACGATAAATAAATATTGCTTGCAATAATATCTCTAGCATTGCAAAAATTTATTTATTAGGTTTTTATAGCTATCTCCTGCATTTATCCAGTGACTTTGGGTTTCATTTTATGAGTGACTTCAGTAAGTATTCGCCAGGAAGTTGCTAACGGCTGGAAGACAAAAAATTGCTCATACGAATATTGGAGAGAATATTTAGAGATCGAATTTTTTCATTATTTGGCTTCATTTTTCATTCCAACGGTTAAATATCAAGCAAAAAGCTATTAATAAGAGGTTTCCTTACGAACAGACTACGACTGAGCCTGATAGAAGAGAACACTTCCACCAAAGAAATACAAAAATGTTGACGTTTTCCCATTAGAAACTCTCTACTAATGGCAAAAATCACCGTAGCGGACATTTTCTATATAAAACCTGAAGTCCACTGTGACAGGAATAGGTGTACCTTAGAATAAATAAAGCAATTTAAAGTGTTTAAATTTTGCTGTGACTAAAGAATGCTCCCATTAATATATACACATATGATTTTGTTTTCAACCAGGTGAGCCCTTTTGGGAGTTGAACCACCTTCTGTCCCGCTCTTGCAACTATATTATGAAGATATTTTATCGGATTCCTAAATATTGCACAAGTTTATCTTCAAGATACAATTATTCAAAAAATCACCTGTCAGGAAAGGCTAAAACCGATTACCGGCCATACAATACCTTCTCATTCGACAGATCCGACAGATCGACAATCCACGTTAGACTGATTGTAAACATTTCTCAAAAAGTCAAAGCTAATAATTAATAAAATATTTTTCATCTAATCTATTCAGCCGTTATACTACAACGTCGGACTAAATAAGAATTTTTCTATTGTAATGCTCAACATTTTTTAGACTTCTTACGATAAAATGTTCTCTTTGTCGTAACAACGCTTTTCAATGACTTCATTATTTCGCTGACTGTGCGGAACGTTGCGTTGGCTCTGGGGGACAGCATGTTCGAACATTCGTTGGAAATAAAAATACTTTAAAAACCGAAAGTAATGAATCGTCATGCCGTCACATTCAAAGGCAAAAACAATGGCTTTTTCAAAAAACTATGTTTATATGACATTTATTTTTCCTGCAGGATCTTGCAAAGTAAAGGACTTAAAAGAGAAGAAGGAAAGAGCTTGTTGCTCTTTTATCGGATATGTTGGTAATTGTCGATGAGACTTAGATTTACACACAAATAAAATAGTCGCCATTTTTTAATGTAACTTTATTGAAGGGAAATTATTATTGATTTTTATATAAAAAAAGTTTAGAAAATAAAAGTGTTTAATTCGTGTTCATAGGCTTATTGTTTAACCGGCATTATCAAATTAAGCTCCCATTTTTCCTCAAACACTCCGTTCGCTTAATTTAGCTCTGTCTGGCTTTTCGTTAGTTTCGAAACCAGGGACTGCGGTCTGACTCTATTGAAGAGAAAAATTCGACTCGAAAGGTTTGGAATGAATATGTCGTTCAAACGAAAGTGAACATTAATTAGATTATATAGCAAGTTATTTATTTAATTCGCAAGACGAAAAACACTCTAAAAGCGCCTTCTAACTTGTGACGTCTTCGTGATGTCACAAAAGCTCCTACTACCTTTTCAAAGGCTCTACAAAATACACTTGATCAGCATTAGATTCTGTGTTTCAGTTTCTTAACTGGTAAACCTCTGTTCAAGTTCTTAATTCGAAAACTGAAACCAATACAATGTAGTTCGGAAATATAGAAACTACAATATTTTTTCTTTAATAAAATAAAGTAACATTGCTAACGCACTTTTCATTGAACTTACCCTTCTTGGTCATTTAACCGCACTGAGTATTTTTATCTTTCGATGGCAGTTGTTAATCACATTCAAGAAATGTCTCTGTTACCATAGTTTACTAAACTTACGGCTCTATTCTGAGCAACATCGCAGAGATCTCGAAGGCATTTGTTTGCTAAGGTTTGCGTATTTTGGCAACGTGTTCTTATAAAAAACTTCACATTGCCAATTTTTATTATGATTGATTTTTCGGAACACCGTAATCGATATAAAGTCCAAAAAATCATAGCAAGAAGACATATTGTTTTCTTCTATAAATAGTGGTCAGTGGCATAACATATCTCTTAATATGGGGAGACACGAGAAATGTGCAAACGTTTTTCTCAACACTGTTCAAGTTATGCAGTCGCGTACACTTTCATTTCGACCGTTATTTATCTGTTTAACTCTTGAGGTGGCATTTTATATCTGTTCAATTTTAAAGGTGGACACTTGTGTCTGATGATGACGGTGATGGCATTGGGTATCTTTTTCGGGCTTTTTATTTTATTTTATTGTTTTATTTGTCTGTCAAAATACAATTTAAATGAATTAACAACAAGTGTTGTAAAATTCCTTCGTTTTAATTGAAAATTATCCTAAGTTTCCCTCTCTCTCTCTCTTTCTCTCTGTATATCTGGCTCTGTTAGGTTCACTACTACAATAAACGAAGTGAATGTGGATGAGGAGTGGAACTATTAAAATCATGCACCATTCGCATTCATTTTTATTATTTTTTGAATTTTTGTGCTTTTTTTTTTGAAATTTTTTTTTTTTGGATTACTCCTTAGGTTTGTTCCTTTTTTATTTATTTTTATTTTCTGTATGCACTTTTACCTTTGAATTTGTATTCAAGTGAAAGAAGAACGATTTGTTTTTTTTTTAACCCATTTTACTTTTGATATTGAGGACACACTTACCCACTGCCAGCAAGTATTGATGGGTATATGTGTGTATGCGTTTAAATTTCTGACATGAAATTTGTTTAACACAATTTTACAATTTTGTTAACATATGTCTTCTGGCTGCTTAAAAACCTTAATCTCAATAAATTTTTCATTTCATATGAAATTATTTTTATTTCTGTTACTTTTATTCTTCCAGCCATACGCTGGAGTATATATATATACATATATATATATGAAGTTATGCATTTTGTGTATAATTTATGCAGACATGCACTAAGTAAGTGACTAAAAAATATTGCAGCTTCCGTTAATCAAAATTGGCAAAAATGTAAGAAGAAAAGGTCCAAAAGAAGAGAGAGACAAAAAAGAAAAAGACAAAAAAAAAAAGAAAGAAACAAAATACAAGAATTCAAAGCGAAACAATAATAATAAAGTATTGATTTTTTACAGCACAGGTTAATTGCTTTTGACATGAACATACATAACACTGTGAATAAATATACAAAATACAACAACATTAATAATAACAGCAACAACCACATAAAGCATTGTTAAAGATCATCATGTAATGAAAAAAGAGAAATTTCTTGAAAGGATTTCAATATAACATAAACACACACACACATAGCAAGAAAAATTCATTTTCAATTAAAATTTGAAAATGAAATTAAAGAAAATTAGTTTAAAAAGTGAAATTGTCAGATTATATTTTTTGTTACCCAAAGGAAAAAAAAACAAAAATATTGAAATACAAAAAAAAGAAAGATCTGGAAATAAGCCACTAAATCCAAAGGCAACTTGTGTGGTCCACATATGCATACATATATATATATATATATATATATACTCGTGCACATGTAAAGAATATAAGAATACAAAGAATACAATTGCAAATTGTCATTAATTATCGATACTTTTTCTTCTTCTGCTAGATAAACAAGAGATAACGCAAATTTACTCCCATAAGTATGTACATACATAGCTATAGCTTGGTAATAGAGCAACTAAGTGTAGTTTAATAAAAACTTGTTTCGGTGAGTATAGATATCTAAAGATATAGGTTACATTATCTTCTAATTTATGCCGGTTTAGAATATATTTGCAACTCGCCACCTTCACTCCGGGAAACTATGTTCGCCTACAAGTCTTTTTTTTAATTTTTTCTTTCTTTAAATGTAACGTTTTTCTTTTTCCTATAACCTAAAATGTATACTGAATTTGTCGTGCTTTCTGTTACTTTGGAGAGACACATTTAACGCACATGCAATATGTTTTTAATCAGTTTTGTTTTCTAAAAATATTATATTTGACTCTGTCGTCCATCCATCCAGTTTTTACTACCGGGAATATGAGACTGATTCGACAAAAAGTATTTTTTGCATAAATAAGAATCGCGATTGCCCACAAGACAGTGCCCGTCGATTCAAACCTTAGCGCATTAGGGAGCATACTTAGATGCTCAGTCAGTAAAAGCATAATGCTTAGCGATTCGGCACGCACCCCCCGCTAAGCTACGGCCAATCCCAACCTCGTTGCTCTTTCCTCAATTCTCTCTAACCGTCACAATCTTAGACATATAGAGGACATCCTATGAGTGAGAGAAAAACAAGGAACAGTCTGCAGTTTATATGTAACTGAAATTTGGCTGAAAGATTTACAAGAGTTATTGAAATAAACCAGTGGATCTATTCAATCCTTTGGAAAATCCTGGCATTTACAACAAATGTGTTCTATTTGTACGTGTAATGTGTACTAAATAAACATTTCTCAAATCATTTCATTCTTTTAATTTACATTTGTACATACTTCCACATTTGAGCATAATTAGGGTTATCTCTAATATTGTGAAGCTTACATATTTTTTAGAAGACCGATCGTTTACTTTAGTGATAGATACTGAAGAATAACTTCAAGGCGACTATAACTTTCTTATAGATTGGCTTTTTGCTTTGTTGGTTTTTCTTAAGCAAGAAAGTTGGTAATCTGTACATTTTTTTACGCTCTCTCGTTATTTTGTACCTCTGGTATCCCGCGGTTTAAACCCGACAAATTACAAACACTTTTCCAAAAACTAGAGAGAAAGAGATTATGTTATGTTTGCTACAAAAACTGTGTCAATGAATTACCGTAAAAGATAAGAGTTTTTCTTTTTTTTTCTTTTCCTTTCTTTACATTATTTTTAGTTTTTGCTCTAATGTTTTCATTAGAAACATCTTTAAACAGTTAGTGGTTGTGCTAGTGGTAATATTTACTGGAAAAATTTTCCTAAACATGTTGTTAACAATAATAAAAACATTGATTATCACAAATGATAATTAAACAATTAACACTAACGAATAACATAAAGTGTTACGTTTTAATTGGCCAATATTGACAATTTTAAATATGGTCTTCTTCTTCTCTTTTTTTATTCAAGATATGCGCGGCTTATCAAGTGGACAAAGCACCTGCAGTAGAAAAAATATGAAACATTTGAAAACTGTTCAAAAGCTCTGACAGAGATTTGAAAGAACAGTTTTGGGCAAAATTAACACAAGGCCAAATGAGAAATAGGGGAAAAATGCTTCAAGGTCCATATGTTTCCCATAGGCCTTTCCGCTGTGTTTAGAACCCGAGACTTTATGTTTTCCGAAACCGAAAATTGCAAATTTTGAGGAAAGAAAAGATCCAACATGAACGGAGAATAAATCTGTGTCAATAAAACTGTTCATATTGATTTTGCACAAGATACAGATACAAAAGATGCGTACGCAATAAACCACATTCATTATAACAAATAAATAGGATCATTATCCGTGTAAAGCTCATGAAATTTTTATATAAACGACCTATCCAGCATTTTAAACACTGGTCTTTAACCAATCAAAATTTGTCCTATAGGCGCGCAAGCACGATTTTGGTCAGTAAAGATGAAAAGAGGAAGTAATAACCGCGTACGTTCGACTTGAAAGTGGAAATATCGGGCCCGATGGTATATAAAAAGCAATTATTCAACAGAGGGATAAGCAGAGAGGTAAAAAGATGAACAGTTAAATGGACAGACAATCTTAAATTAATGTAATAAGAGTTAAGTGTGCAAACCTCTGTCTGGTGTAAGTACGGACATTGCATACGTGCTATGATCAATATTTAAGGGAGGGCTTGTCGAATAAACACTTTAAAATTTTCACATTTTTTCAAGTCTACATAATTTTTTTTTTTTGGATTTCAAGCATAATACGTTGACAATGAAACCAAAAACGGTTCGATACCGAGTATAGACAGGTGTTGTTCAGCATCATAAGCAAGCGTCTAAGCATCTTTTATATAAAAAAAAACAAAGGAAAGTTGAAAGCCTAGCGGTACTAGAAGTAGGCGTTAAGGAAAAACAAGAATTTGATTTGAAAAAAAAATGTTTTTATATTTATTTATTCTTTTGAATCACAACGTTTTCGCATACCTTTTTTTTTAATCTCTAAGGACGTAAATTCATATAGCCAATTAGCTTTTGAAGTAGTGTGTGGGTTTTATCCAAAAGTTACTATTTATTCTTAGCGTAGACAAAGTTCAAAACAACCCAAAATATTTTTATTTCAAGAAATTGAACTTTATATATTTAATAACAGATTCGTCCTTCTAACGTCTCTATCCTATCCTAGGCGAATTCCTTTCCCATTTAATGCAATACACTCAATTCTCTGTATTCTCTTTAAATATTCAGCAGCCTCTCCATCTTCTATCGTATCTAGAAATTCAACAACGAAGTCTCCTCATTGCTAATTTCAATGATCTGCTTTATGGCTTGGTGGTGGTCAATGTCCCAACGTCATTCGAACTTCAACTATGATTATTAATAAGCTATGTACAACAAGTAATGCATTTGCCTAAACGTGCTTTTCAGTTCACTCGGATATATCGGCCATATGTCGTTCCATCTAGTTTGGCTCCTTAAATTACCACGTTTACGGTGATTCCAACGGATTTTCTCTTCTCATGTAAAGGTCACGCTCGTTGAGCACTCTATCAGAAAGCAACGAAAATGGCAATCGTCATTTCCACCCAACTTTCTTGGGTTTGCTTTCAAAATGATGGCCTTCGAAGTTTGACAGCTGATACGAATGTGATAACCTTATGAATTTAATCCGTTTATGTAAAGTGACTGCCTTCGACTGTAATAGTTCGTTCATAAAATTACTCTAACGAATAGAATTTAGGTAGATAGATCTCAACTGTAAGTGGCCAATAGAGTAAGTAGGAAATAGATAGATCAACGTGTATATTCATGAAAAAATTCAAATATGGAAAAGTACCATAAAGTATGAAATCAAGTATATGTGATAAAGATGGCATATTTTGTTGATAGTAGCTGCGTCAATTAGGTGATCGAAAACCTTTGACACTGAACGTTCAAGTGACGCACCCTGACAAATACTTACCAAGTTTTCCAATGAGTTCCAAGTTAAAGTGTTTTCTTTCTCAATCGCGATAGTCATTTGTATATTTGAGAAATGACGGTCAACCGAACGCATATAATACTAGCCACATTTCAGTTTTTTATTTGAAAAGCCATCTACCAAGTCAGCGTTCGCGGCTTCAGATCTCAAGTGCGTTAGAGCCTACTTTGTTCGTACCTACAGTGTATGCTTAGCTGGTAAAAGCCTAAAACTTAGGGACATCCAGACATCCATTAGTTCGTTCTAACCGTCACCCCGTTACGCGAATAGAGGTCATTTTCTGAGTGGTTACTCCATATTAAAAAGAAAAAGAAATTTTATTTTCTACTTTACCTTTTGAAGCTTTTGAGCTAAGCATACTGCTTGATTTAAGTCGGCTTAATTTGCCTTTTTTTTAAGTTTCCGACACCATTTCAAAAACGAATCTTTAAACAATTCCGTTGAATTCACAGAAATATCCTCAAACTTTTTTTTTTTTGTTGTAAAAATCATTGACCTCTATATCTCTAACCATTACGGTAAAAATCAATACTTTGTTATGTTTTTACAACAGCTGTTCCAATTTCTATGCAATTAGTTCCACTTGAAAACCAAATATTTATTTCGAAAATCCCCAAAAAGAAAATGAATATAACTGTGAATGTTGGCACTCGCTCCACGCATTATACAGGACAAAACATATTAAATTACTGACAGTATTTATAAAGTGTCTAACGGTTTATAAGAGCAAAGAAATGTTGAATGCTAGAGAACTGATGGAAAGATTTTTATTTATTCCGTTAGAAGGGAGTGAGGAAAATGGAAATATTTACACAGGATATCAATGGAAGCAAAATCGAAATAAAGCGAAAATTAAGGAAGGTGCAGATGCATACAATAATCAATAGAAAAGAACGATGGCAAAAACAAAAACAAAACAGAAGATTATCTTTTAGAATTTTCTAAAGTCTTTTTTGTTTTGTTTAAAAATAACGCAAAATCGATTAAAGATAGCGCTTCAAGTAACAAAGTACAGGGTGTGGTGCGCAGAAAAAAAGTTAAAAATAACAGGAATCGAAGTGTGCGTACGTGTGTGTATGTGCGCCAAAAGTTTTGTTTACAAACCAATGCTTATAGCCTTATAAACAAAATCTATTTACTCCCTATAGTTCCATTAGTGATCGCTATTCATCGCATACGGAAAGAAAAAAACCATATTTTAAGTTAATTAGAAATAAAATCAGATAAAGTCGTCCAGAAAGAAAAGAAAATACAAAACTAGAGCCAGTTAGCTTTTCTTTTTCATTTTCTGGTAAGATTTTAATCTTAACCTCTTTTCGTAGTGTAGATGAAAAAAAAAAAATCTAAAAACCAACAATTAATTCTCATTTATTTATTTACTTCTTTTTGTTTGTAAACCTTAATTTGCGTTCAATATCTTGTTGATGTTGTAACGATAAATTATTGACGAGGGTTTTGTTAACCAATTAATTACATTCCACTAAAGCACTAAAAAAATCAAGGTTTCAATATTTTTCGTTTTCTTCTTCCTTTTTCAAGACACTACATCTCTGTATCTGACAGCCACCGAGAGTTTAGGCACTCGCCCTTCATTATTACCAAACTCAACTGAAGATTATTTTTGAGATATGAAAATGCGGTGCTGAAAATATCATTTAAATTAAGTTAATTATTAGATTAGGCTTCTCATAAGAATTAATAATGATAATTGGACAGAAACGGGAAGCGTTAAGTCACTGTTTGCGGTTAGCTTAGAGAGTAATACTTCTGCAACGGCATAAAACCAAGTGTTCTTTCACATTTTCTTTTTTTTTTTTGGCTATAAAATAATAACATTGAAGGAAGTTGCCAAGCATTATAGCACTGCATCCAATAAGCTCGTGCATTACTAAACAATTATAGGTAATTGTGAAGTAAAAATTTTACATATTTCGTTTGAAGATTAGTGCCATATAAAAATCATGTGGATTCTGTAATAGCTATACTTCATTTGCATGTTATCCTACAATCTTATTGAGCGGTCTATCATTTAAGTATTAAAGGAAAAATTGTTTCGACAGATACTAAAAATTGGTCGCAGTAATGTTCAAATATGCTTCCTCCATCCAAATCTGGTTACTCCAAGATTTTATTCTAGAGCGTGCATCAGTGAAAGCCGGAATTGGTAACTTTTATACTTTACGTTACATACGTTAGGGTTTCACAGAGAAGAAGAGCCTAAGCAACTCTTTTCGAAAACTTTCGCTTTTCTGTTTCGTTACGCGTGTGCTTCCTAACCCGAGCTATAAATTGGCTTTGATTTATTTCGATTATATTTCTGAAACTTATTGCGGAAATTCATTATACATCAAATGCAACATTTTTTTATATTTAGTGATGAGATATAAAAGAACTTTTCTGCTTTACTATTGTGATTAGTTCCAACACCAATCAAAATCCGTCCATATGTGGATCTATACCCTAAATATCATCTTCAATATAGATTGAAAACATCTTCAATGCGCACAACCGTAATGACAAGTTTATTTCGAAATTTTGGTGGTGGATAAAAGAAATTCCACTATACACAATAAGAGCATTGCAAGTAAAGATCAACGCATCAATTGATGATTGACATAGCATGTTTGGAGAAATAAGAACGCCAGATGGATAATTTACTGGTACTCGAAGCCAGTTGAAGTTTTATTTTATTAACACTAGAGCTACCAACATTTCATATCATGCAGATCATTTTGACTAACTATTTCGTGGATTGCTTTAATCATAAAAATTGCGATGAGAAATTGAAATTCGGCGTGTATTTTTCTGAATCGATTCAGAAGACTGAGTCAAAAAACGAGTTCGTTCCGTAAGCAAACAAGTCCAAAATAGATAAGAAACCGAAAAAAACCTTAAAAAATATCGACTGGGATGTCACATAGCCAAGTAGATAAGAGTCCTGACTACCAAGCCGGTGTTCGCGGACTCAAACGTCAGTGCAGTTTAATCTTATTTGGGCGTAACTATAGTGAATGCTCTATCAGTCAAGCCATACCACTTAACCAATTAGGCTTACACCCACTAAACATCCATTAGGCCCTTCTTTCTGATTATCATCGTGTTACGCGAATAGAGGATTATTTCCCTAGTAATTGGTAATTGAAAAAAAAATAAAGAGGGTAACAAGTTTTTTTTTTTATTTTCATCAATAAACGAGTCTACCACGGCTAGCAAGTGAGTGTTCGAGGATTGAAATCTCAACGTAATAGAGTTTACTTTGGTCGCAGCTATAGTGAGAGATAACGGCACAACACTTATCGATTGGGTACATATCCAATCAATTGCGACCACCACACTATCTCTTTCCCTCTCGTCACTTCGGGACACCCCTGAGTGATTGGTCATATTAAAAAGAAAAATCAGATTGCATATCCCGAAATTCATTTTCGTTAATCAATGTTTTGAATTCTCGCAAACGCCCAAAAAAACTGAATAAATTTAACACCACAAAAAGAAAGTAAATGTTACTCACCTTAACAGAGAGATGGAAGATATCTGAAAGCTTTTTTTATATATCAATAAAACAATTCGAAAATTGTTGAAACGCTATATGCTCTATAAATAGTTTATTTCGAAAATGAAGCTGGAAGCTCGAAATTTGACATGTCGGTGGTTGCAGTGTTAAACTGTAGTCTGTGTTACAAATTGATTGAAATTCTGTGACATTTTTTGCTTATGCGCAAGCCTTAACTACAGCTGCAAGTATTAACATTCGCAGTGCTCATATTGCACTAAAACATGCATCTGTCGCGTGCCACTTGATGAGAAAGAAGGACTTGAAAAGGAAGCAATGAACTCAAAATATTTGTACTCAATATGCTTAGGAAGGCGTTACAAAATAATAACTTTTTTGTTTATAAATATTATGATGAGGGGCTCTAAAATATGTAAAACTAGACTACTTGAATTGCTATGAGACAGCAATTATTCCTAAATTGTTAGCGGCTAATTCCTTTACTCAATAACAACGCAATTTGCAAATTAAATGAAAAATTCCTAAAATTTTCGTTGAGATAAAATTTTAATTAAAAGATTACCAACATTTTTTTCGTTTTCTTTTGGGATCGTTGCGGTAGTGGCGGTGGTTGGTGGTATATTTATTAATTATGTACATATCATTGCATTAGCTGTACAATTCCAGTGCCTTTTCTATTCCAGACGATCTTTTTTTTTGTATTAAAACAAAAATAACTCACAACGATCAACGAAACTTAAAGCATACATATACGCTGAAGCACAAACCCAACATACATACACACATACATGAAAATCTGCTGACATAAACATCAGGAATATGAAACTATACACGTTCGTGCTTTTCTAGATATATGAACGAACAAATGAAAACATGAACACCTGGACACAATGAGTTTAATATGTTTTAGTATTAAGCGAAATAAAGCACATTCACAAAATCTACACCGATATTATGCACGAACAATTCATCAGGGCCTTATATAGCTTTATATGCTTGTACGTGTATTCATAAAATGTGAAACGAACGAACACATTTGTAATAACATATTGTTCGGCTCTCGTTATGCTTGTAAAACGAACTATTCCCGTATTGCTCTACACACTGCTGTTGCTCTCTAATATCTTATTCATATCTCTTGTGTTTAAACACGAATTAATATTGTATGTGCCAAACAAATATCCATAAGCATATACTTACTTATCTGCATACAAAGTAGAAAGAAAAGAAAAAAATAACAATATTAAATGATCGTTACAGACGACAAAAAGCCGTCCAGTATATTCCATATGTATTGTTTATATTTATAAACAAAACACAAACCATATCAAACCACTACCACCACCGCCACCGCCACCGCCACCGCCATACATATATGTGCTCCTAGTTTTTTATGTATGCGCAAATGTAAACGTTTAAGTTGTCGTTAATGTCTGTAAATGCGTAAGTGTCTTACTCAAAAAGGAAAAAAAGAAGGAAAAGTAGAAAAAATAAACGACACCAGCGACGACAGGAATATGAGTCAACAAATACTTTTTTTTTTTATTTCGATCGTATTGCGCTGCGTGAGTATGCAGCCGTGACTGATTATCACTATGATAACCGAACCACGTTCATATAATAAATGAAAAAAAAAAACCAATATTTTTAAAGCATTTCCTAAATCTAAACATTATCGTGTTTTTCTTTTTTTTTTACATTGCTAACATGAATAAAGCAAAAGATAAAATACTAATCTATTCAATAACTCTTAATCTTTACTACCGCTCTTTATATATGTCTGCATAACAAAATGAGATAAATGAAAAAAGAGTTTAAAATATTTTCTCTTAAAAATAAACAATATATAAAAGGAATGCAATGGAATTAAAATTTATTAAAGAGCTTTATATATTAATTTGAAAGTAATTGGGGAAAATTAAGTTAAAGAAGAGTAACTTGAGAATGATTGTACATTTATTTCGTAAAGGAAAATTTACTCATCCCGAAAAGTTATATTTTTTATATCGATCAGAATCATTCATTTTTTTAATAGGAGTGTCAAATTTTATACCAATAGAATGCAGACAACAGAAGCAAGTAGAAAAAAGGGTAAGAGACTTCTTCAAATGTTTATAATGCTAATGTAAGATTTGCAATAAAAAATTTGTCCGTCTGTCCAGACGGTTGTTTTTATCTCTCCCTGAATATTTAGCCTTGTTAAAGTTATAACTTTGTTCACGTATCTGCAAACTACGACTTTGTTAGATAGGTTTAAGTATACATTAGTTGGGTTTGCTTAACATAGGACCTGAACCCTCAACGAAATAACAATTAGCAATGAACATTTAAAAAAAAAAGCTTTGCGAATAGCATATACTGAAACATTGTTGCCAGAACTACGCATCTCACAAGCTGCGTCGATTTTAAACTTAAGCAACATAAATAACAAGTTATTACAAACGCACAGAAAATTCCGATTTGCAAGCGGGCACGCTCCTAGTTATTGAAAACTCTCATGATTTTTATGCGTATATTTATACAAGTATCTGTCCATCCCGAAAATAATTTTCCTACTTGTCGTAGCTATAGATTATATTTGCCAAATATTTGTAATGCATTGAAATGGGTATGGGTAACCAAGACCGCAATAACTGATCGCAGAGTGATCGGAGGAGATGCCGGCATCCTTTACGCATGTCTATGAGCTTGTGTTTGTGCTGAAAGTACAACTATTTAAATTTTTTTCTACAAAATAGAATTTCGACTTAATTTCTTTTTTTATTAACCTAAACTCGAAAACCAATAAATTCAATAGTCCAAACGCAAAATATCATTACTATAATTGATTGAATTATTTGTATGTTATGGTCTTAAAACTTTACCGATCGATAGGTTATGGATGGTTTTTTGTCGCTATTGCTATTAATAAAAATAGAACGTTTATTATTTATATTTAATTATCCTTATCCTGTAACAGCAGAAACCAAGTAAGAAAGGCACAGATATCCAGCGCGACAACGTTAATCAAAACATAGCCTGCGTCAGAAAGTCTCTGCGTCTTACCGGCCGGCCGGTGTAGTGCTATTATTATAGTTTTTATTTTGACGCTATATTTACTACTGTTAACTTTAAAATTGTTCTTTAATAAAATTAAATACAATTTAAAAATCTCTTATATTCAGTACACATTTACCAAGAACCCCATATAAAGAAGATTCGAGTATTTATCATTAGATACGGTTCTCGTTTTCGTTCATATTACCGTGTAAAAAGTACTGCTTTAATAGGATTAAACATAATTTAAATCATAAAAGATATCATACGGATTATGAGGAAAAAATTCGGGGACGCATCCGAACAATATTTATTTTCTATTTTTGTGCTTTTGTCCACAGCCACAAACACAGAATCTTCACGTCTCTCTCCGCCTTATGGTTTTGCAGCCCTTAACGTGTCAAATGCCTTTCTTTGCTCCCCTTAGCAGTTATTTCAATCTGAATCTTACTTTAAAAGAAAATTTTGAAAAGCATCAATTATTGAATTATCAAATTTATGAGAAGTATTTGTAATCTTCTAACGTCTGAAGTCTTATTAGATTGCATAATAAGTTAAAGTACGGAGAATATATTAAGTTTAGACTTTATTTAATATGTGTTTGCCTTTCTTCTTATTTCATTCATGAATCACTAAAACTCTGCATTAATGTGGAAAGATCATCGCTGTGTGTGCAATGGGCACAATTTAGTATTTCTCTTTTTCAGTAGTAAAGATAAAAAGTGCAAAAGAGCAAAAACAAAAAGATGAAATGCTGGTTTTAAAAAAGAGGCCTCAGAAAAGAATTGCTGCCTTCGCTAAAGTATCGTCTCGGGTGGGTTACATTACTGTCTTATAATTTGATCTCTATGGGTGATTTCAGATTTAGTTGAAAGAAAGAAGGCAGAGATTTAGCTTAGGCCGCGCTAAGAATTCCATGCGTTGCCATTTTTGGGTCAAAAAGTCTAATCGCCTTGTGCTAGCTATGCTTAAAACACTAGCATTGCACGTGAGTGATATTGAGAAAGACATATATAGTCATATAGCCACGGTAAGGTCAGAAAGTCTTTGCAATTGTTTATCGAAAAGGTGATAACAATGAAGAATTTGGAAACTAAAGATAGAGACATTAGTAATTAGTCCCTAATATTCAAGCGGTGAAAACATGGAAAAAATAGATAAAATGAGGGCCGAATATAATCTCTTTAGACTCCTAATCCCAGAAAACGTTTTCTAGTAACTGTTAGTTCTTTATAACATTTGAAATTTAGTCTTCAGAAAAAGAAATTAGGTAGCACTTTTTTATCAAAATAAGCAAATGTAATGTAAATAGGGAATCTTCATATGGAATTCAATTTATAAAATTTTCAACATCAAAGAAAATAATTAGACACCCGTCTTAGATACCCATCTATCATCAAACTTTTAAAAAATTCGAAGAAGACATCATTTACGATTTGTTCTTTGAAGATCTCTTATAAATTGTCTTCTGTTACTTTGGTTCTTCCACGCACTTAAGATAACACACCTGTCCTTAACTCACGAAAGGTTACTTTTAGACTACTAAAATTTTTCACAAAAGCCTGTGTTTTAAAAGGCATTCAAAGATCTTAGTATCTCAGTATTTATAGAACTCGTGCTCATAGTTTACGTATCCTTTACAACGTAACCGAAAACAAGCAACACATTATTTAAAGAGCGCAACAGCTGCTTTAAATACACAGACCTTTTTGGAAAATCTCCGAGAGAGTTTTATAGAAATGAGTCAATACGAATATGAGAGAAGAAATCAGAAAGTTTTTTTTTTATTAACACGACAAAGTAAACAGAAACAAACGGTGTATATATATAAAATCGTTTCAAGTTGAAAGCGAAGTGGTATTAGTTTCAAATGCTATTGGCTCAGAAAAAAACGGCAATAACGGCACGCGCATACGACATGTGTTAACATATATAAACAGGTTTCTACTGTGCAGCGGTTCACTAAGCACTTCCAGCCGACCAGGCGAGCCGATTGGTGGTTGAAAACCGTTCGCATATATCACTACGTATATAGAAGAAACCGCTTTATTTTTTCACGCATACACACACGCACAAACACATCCTCATACAAATAAGGAAATTAAATGCACTCTTGTATACAGGTGGTGTTTTAATGATTCGTTCGTTTACTCTTTACACTTTATGTTTTTCTTTTATGTTTTAAGATGAAGAGCAAGAGAACAAGAAAGAGAGGGAGAGTGTGGTAGAGTGTTTTGATGCTTGATGATTTTTAAGCCTTACTCAAAATTTTGATGAGAGGGTTCATTATAAAAATACGAGTCGTGGGTTGCTTTAGCACAGTTCTTCGTTGCTTCCGCTTGCATTAACATCGCTTTTTGCTACGCTTTACGTTCTCTTTCCTTATATTTTGAGATCTTTTGTTTGTTTGGTTTTTTATATTCAATTAATTTGTGAATTTATCTCAATATGATATCAAAAATATATAATAAGAGACAATATTAAAAAGATCGTGTATTTATTTGAACTAAACGGTACTTTAAACAAGGAGTAAATGAAAAAGCGCGAAATCAGTGCCAATAAGTTTCTTAAGAACATACCTCCAAGTGTTTACATCATAACGAAAAAAAAAACTGAATAAAAACTTAATTCTGTGAACAAAATGCATAACGTCGAAGATATGTTGGTGGAAAAAAATTATAGTAAATGTCCTTTGAAGAAACGACCGGTCAATTATCAATTCGACGAAGATGATTCAATTTCTGTGGATAGTAAGCAGAACGTAAAACCTGAGCATACATTATTGCAGCAAAAAAGTGTTATTGAAGAGCCAGAAAATCTCAGTTTGAAAAAAGAGCCGCGTAAGAAAGAAACCATATCAAGTATTAGCGGATCGAATAACAAAGAAGATGAATTAATTAATGTAAGCGACTGCTGTGAAGATGAGGGTGTTGACGTAGATCACACCGATGACGATAGTATGTACGAAGAAGATGAAGAAATGATCGATTGCGTGGAAGTTGAAGAGAATCATGGTGCCGATGCTAATACAACACAAGCAGCTGCTTTGGCAGCAGCAGCCGCAGTGGCAGCAGCTTCAGCTGCTGCTTCGGTGGTAGTACCTACTCCAACTTATCCTAAATATGGCCTACAACCGTGGAATTTTCATATGTCTCCGTACACAGCAGAGTTTTATCGTACTATTAACAATTCTCATCTGGCTCAACAAATTTCTCCTCTACGCGGTGAGTTATTATCGCCGAGCTCACCTTCTGATTCCATTGGGTCTTTGTCACCGCCACCTCATCACTATTTGCCGGGTCGTGCTAGTTCAGTATCGCCACCAATGCGCTCTGAAATTATACATCGACCTATAGGGGTAAGGCAATTGCCTAACTGCCCGCAACACGGTCAGCACAAATACATATCATATCCATTGCCAGCTTACCATCCACACAATGGAACAACCGCACCCTATCCTTTGGGCTATCCACCACATCACGCTCCCATTTCACCAGCTTATTCAGAATCCTCATATTATTCCATGCGTTCATTAACACCAGAAGCCATTTCATCACCAGTGCCCGAAGATCTCTCCATTAAAAATTGCAATACTAATGCAAACAACAAACCTTTATCAAAACCGTCAAGTAATAGTAAAAAAATGGAAACTTTAAGTGAAAAACTTGGCTCGACTTCTATTACCATCAACTCAACGCCAGCCACAACGGCCGTTAAAAAAGAGAAATCAACAGCTCCACCTCGTTATCAATGTCCCGATTGCCAGAAGTCGTATTCTACATTTTCAGGCCTCACCAAACATCAGCAATTCCATTGTCCTGCAGCTGAAGGAAATCAAGTGAAAAAGTCTTTCAGTTGCAAAGATTGCGAAAAGACTTATGTGTCTTTGGGTGCCTTGAAAA
The DNA here is from genome assembly GCA_000688735.1 of Glossina austeni. Lineage (NCBI taxonomy): Eukaryota > Metazoa > Arthropoda > Insecta > Diptera > Glossinidae > Glossina > Glossina austeni. The sequence continues at coordinate 484,994 of KK502414.1, read as the reverse complement.
TGCACATAAGGACCCATACTCTACCGTGCAAGTGCAATATTTGTGGTAAAGCTTTCTCTCGACCATGGTTATTGCAGGGCCATATACGTACACACACCGGGGAAAAACCTTTCAGTTGTCAACATTGTCATCGCGCTTTTGCTGATCGTTCCAATCTCAGAGCACATTTGCAAACACACTCTGATATTAAGAAATATTCCTGCAGTAATTGTTCAAAAACATTTTCGCGCATGTCTCTACTAACAAAACACTCCGAAGGAGGTTGCCAAGGTAATGTCGTTAATAACAGTCAACCAGAAACACCAATGGAACTGAGCTCATATCCTATTTATGCTGAACACTAAACTGAAAAAAAAAACATTATTTCAAGGCATATCGCAAAGAAAAGTTAAATATTATTTTGCCATATAAAACCACCAAAAATTAGTTCCTATTCTAAAAAGAGGACAACAGCTTAAACAATGAGCCTGGCATTATAGATTCCTTAAAGTAACACTTTTAACAAAAAGCAAAGAAAATAAAAATAGGACGAAGCTTTTTGCAGAAGAAAAAAAAAAGCAAAAATCCACTACCTACCTCTAGTCAGCCTCTTCAAATAATGCATCGCAGTTTTTTTCTTACTACACAAATATATATTTGAGTGCCTGTACAAAAGAAGCAAAAAAAATACAAATTTTACTTAATTTCTCACAAAAGTGTTGTACATATTTATATATATGTATTTGGCTATAACATTATTGTATAATCCTATAATAATTGAACTGAATTCCTTGTACAGTATTTAGTTTAGTCTAAGATTTCATCATCACTTGCGGAAGACAACGTGTTTATTTTGATTATGGTGTACATTACAAAGTAAAGAAAGTTTGTATCTATTTTTTCAATATGTGTACATTTAAGCAATGTTTTTTTTTTTCTCAAATCTATTATACTAAATTAAAATTTGAAATTAGAATTTAAGAGAAATTTTTGTATACTTGTAATAATATTAGAGAATAAACATTTTAATGAATTTTATTTATTACAAAACGATTGAATATTAAAGAGAATTTATTTTTAAATAGAAAAAAATAACAATGGATTTTTCCTTCCTCACTAAAACAAGGCTTTTAACGAAGTACATAGCGTAAAACTTAAGCGAGCCTTTTCAATATTTAATTGAAGGGTTATTTTTAGATAAGAACGATTATCATGCTTAACATTGACGCACGTCGCTTCTGAGTGTACAATTACAACGCTTAAAGGAAGCATAATTTCCAACTGGTAAATATTAACTCTAAACAGAAGGAAAACCACTTGTTGAACAGTTTGGGGTATTCAATTAGACCGCTACTTCCACGAATGTCCTTATTGTGTTAAAAAGAAAAAGTAATTCTAAAAAGTGAAAAAATTTCAATGCTCCAAATATGAACTAATGAAACCAGGCAGGGCTCGGCTTATGTCTGTCGACGTCGAAAAAATTCGACTCTGTTGGGCTTATGGCTGTGAACGAGAAATGAATGCGACAGGTTTACCCAATTTTTGTGAGTGTCTAATGAAAATTCCTTCGATGATAAAATTGATGTCGAACAGCACATTCAAAAGAGAAATAAAACAAAGTATCATAACGAAATGCACATATTTGGTACAATTAATGAGTATAAAAACTATCTAATTCTATTAATGACGGAAATCCCAAAATGTTGGCAAAAGCAAATAATTTTTTTCTATGCTATATTGTAAACTCGCAACGCGACATTGTCAAAAAACGTGAAATTGTAATCTATTGTAATAGGTCTGAATGGCTTCGAGTTTACATAAGCGTCCATGAATAAATAAGTAAATAAAAAGATGGTTGGGTCGAGTGCGCAATCGACGTGGACAGTCGGAAGCTGATCCCAGTTTTATATTAACCAGTTAACCATGCCTAACGTATATATAGGTCATGATCCGTCCATCCGCTTGTATCGAATTTCCTCACAAAACTTTATCATGAAACTATATTTTAGAAAATACTTTTGACATTTTGTCGAGTCGTTTCATGACAACCTAATTTCATATTACACGTACTCTGTGTTTGACGAGTATGCTCGTAATCACTAAAGAGATCGACACCGTTAACTGGTTAATGACTTCATTGATCAAGTCTATGTGTGTGTTAATAAAGAGGAGTGTTTTGCTTTTAACCTTGCAACAGAAACCATCCACTTAACCCTTTCTTCAATGCAACGTCTTTCAATAATAACGTAAAAATAGTGTCACTCTGAATCTGAAAGCTTGAAAGTCAACAGAAAAATTTCTCACCTTCAAATTGTACGAACCCTTTCTTTTCTTTTGTCATTCTTGTATATTTGAGAAAGGTTATCCTGTTTGGCACTAGAGCTATTGACGTTTTACATATACTTATTTCTACCGAAAGGGATCACTTTGATCCCGTCTTTTTATGACGTCGCACGTCAAAAAATTCCCGAATATTACTTGCAATGTAACCATTTTTTGAAAATCGAAAATTAAAGAGGATCAAAATGGCGCAGTTGGCAGATCTAGTCTTAAAAGTAGATTATTTTGACTTTTATTCTACAATCCTACCGTGTAAGATACTATTACTATTGCCGTTATAATTACTCGACGACTCGACGACTAAAAAAGATAAAATGAGCATTAGAAAGTAAGACTTCGTTTGTTTTTGCAATCTACGTTTAAGATTCAGTATAAAAAATATAATATAAAAATTTGGGAAAAAAATTCAACTAATAAGATAGTTTTTGTTTATAAGGCCAATCGCACAGGGGTTATGTTCTCCATTAAGTGACGGTTAGAAAGAAGTCATGAAAGAAGAAATGACGGCCCCATTCTACTAGGTGTATGTTCTGCCGGTAAGGGCATAACACTTATTATAGCTACGACCAAAGTAAACTCTAGCACATACGAGATTTGAAATAGCCGACACAGATTTGGTAGTTGCAATTCTGATCGGTTACTCACGCGGAAGATTGTTTTATATGAAGAGATACTTGATCAAGTTATTGCAAAAGAAGGTTTATACATGCTTGTATATTCATTAGTCGCATCTCTAATCTTTTTCTATAGCATCACACTCAGACTTGTCTCTGATGTACTGAAACCCTTCAAGCCGGTAACTTGAAGCTTCAAGTGCACTCTCTAGCGGAACACTATTAACCCGTAAAGCATTGGTTTAAAGAAAAAATAGCGTAAATTTTGCAAAAGTAAAACTTTTCATTTCTGTCTGTCAAAAGCCGGCTGCGGAATCGCCTAAAGTGACCCAATGAAAAAATCCGACCTATTTCACTAGAGAATAACAATAATTCCGTTAGACAGCTCGAAAAGCATAAGCTTGAGAAAAGCGATAAAGGTGTACAGGAGCTTTAAGTAGTGACTTCATAGAAAAAATTTAATTTTTAAGTCGTACAAAGAATCCAACCCTTCGATGCCATTCTTGAATACTTAACGGATCATAAAAAAATCGTCGAAACAAATCTACATGTTACCATTCCCTTTAGGTAATAAGAAGCTTTACAATTTGGTTGAATTTTTAAGCGATTGCACACATATTCAACTTTATACGATATTTATTCTCGTTAAAAAAACATCGAGATTAATAAAAATGCCGTCATTTCCAATTCCTTTTTTTTCAAATCTCGATAAAGGATTTTGACGAAACGTATTACGGACCTGGAATGGACAAGGAACTGAACTTAAAGAAAGAAAGTTCATATAAGCCACATTTGCTCTCTTTAAAAAATGGCGCACTTCGATCAAACTTGTATTTAATCGAAAGAAAGCAGGATCGGGCTTCTGGTTCTCGGCATCAAATAAATTCGATAGTAATTTGACAATTTACTCGATACAAATTTTCCCAGCAAAAGATTTTCGGTTCGATTGTAAGACAAATACTTTATGGGCAGCTGTAAGGTCCCTGCTCGTTGTGGCGATTGCATAATACATCGGTATTGAGTTTGCTCGCTCAAATTTACTCGAGATCGAGAAACGTAAATGAAAACTAATGACACTTAGTCGGCGTAACGATGCTATGCAAGAGCTTCTGCTACGGACGAACCTAAAAAAAGTGACGATGCAATGTCCTTAATATATCAATTTTGTAAACAAGTTTGTCTAGGTTTATAATTCTCTTCCGATAATTATGTCAAAGATAAAATTTTTGCAATTAACTAAAATTATGAAAAAAATTAAATTATATGCATGCAGGACGAATTCGCATTACAAAAAGAAATCAAAATGTAAATCATATTTTCAGAAGAAAAAATTTACATTGACGGCGATATATGCGTTTTAAAGTAAAGAACGATTTTGGTGACACTTACATAGAGCCTAAAAAAAGGGATTCTTCATACTGACTTCTCTAGGCGGCAAATCAAAATGATGGTACAAAAAGGATGTCAGGTCTGACTTTGGAAAAGATTATTTCGAGAAAGGATAAAAGACACTTCTTTTAAGTGCCTTAAACCATATCTCCTAAACGAGACGGAGTAAAATTTGATCAATAGACTCTTTTTCATACTCTACACCACTTGTGGTACAGAGGTATATTAAGTTTGTGCGGATGTATACAATACTCAGAATGATTTGCAATAGAGCCATTGATTATTATACCGATCAATTCAGCGTCTCTTTTTCAATCGATTTAAACTTGCCTGCCCCTCTGTCTGTATGTTCATCTATCTGTCTGTCCGCCTTGTTTTCCTGTATTCATTCTACATCGCGTAATTTTTGATATATTTTAATGAAATCTAATACACTCACTTGTTCGTCGTAAAGATGAACTCTGTCGTTAAGGGGAGAATGAGGAAAGAAATGGTACCTAAGTACGTTCGATTAACGTCTTCACCTATATGATTTTTTAAACTCATTTTGTATATTCTGCAGTATAACTTCTTCGAAGGGCTATCGTCAAAAAGGTCTATTTATTTAACTCTCAATCCGCAAGCTATACTCGAATAAAATCAGCTACAAGTATTTTTTGTGACCAATTGAAATGGAAAAGACACGGTTGCCACACTGTTACCTGGGCAATTAAAAGAATACCTAAATATTTTTACGTATTCTTCTGAGGAATTGTGTACGAAGATTCGGCTCAGGGCAAAAAAATTTTGTTATTCCTTGGCTCCAAAAAAGCCGGTAAACCCATTTCAGAGATCTTACATTTCATTAAAATATATAAGCTGTCATAAAATGCTGCATTACTTTTATCTCTATTCTGAATCTATTTGGCTAGCATATACTATATAATATGATATGTAACATGAATAATAAATAACTGCACATAATTTTCTTTCTTCCTGTGATAAAGTCTGTTGGATTAAACATTAACATTATTTTTACACACAATTTAGCTGTAATACCATAACAAATTGCGTCAATCCTCAGATTTCGGTGCTTGCATTTACTACGAAGAAACTATATTAGCAAAATATCGGGCATTTTCAGTTCTTTCTAGTTTGTTGTTACACTTGTAACATTTAAAAACGCTCCATAAAGTAATCTAATGCTCCGAAACGACTAATCATGTTCCATGCACCATCTACCGTCCGCTCACTCATCTTCTATAGTTGGAAGCTTCATAGTTAAAAAACTGGAATCTGAAATTTCCTTCCGCTTAACGTATGCCGCAAGTCTAAGTGAATCTCTTTCAAATTCAGTAAACTTTTTCGAATCAAAGAATGTTTTATAAGTCAGCGTTTATAATAATAATGGAAATAATAATTTTGGAAGTGCAACGCATGTATGCGCCGCCGTGATAGCGATGCTTCTACAAAAACAACTAAAAATTATTGTTTCGGTTCCGTCTTATCTTTTTTTTAAGATATCTACGAAAAGCGTGACCTAGCGGTTGGATTTTCAAAAATTTTGAAATGCAAATTTTAAAAAAAATGTGTAATTGTTGCTATTTTGTTTGCTTAAATGTTTAAAAAGAATATTGCTTCTAATATACTAGAACTAAGACAAAGGGGCTGTCCAAAATAAATTTCATCACAATATCAAAAAGACAAGACGGACAAACAAGCTTAGATGGAGTAAGAAAGCGATTTTGAATCGATCTGTATAATGAAAGCTGAGCCTATCTCAACTCCTCTAAGGTACTGCATACAGTCGCAGAAGCTCTTGTACAATAACTGGCGTAGCCTACAATAAAATTAGAGCTTTTTTTACTGTGCGAAGCCAATGTAACTCCTTAATTCTAATAAACTACAACTTTGAACACTATACTGTAATAAATGGGTAGCGAACTAATGCAAGCAATATGAAATCAATAAAACTCCCACTTATAAGGTCTAATTGAAGGCTTCGGAAGAATTTTGAAAAGCGACAAAGTAAAGTAAAATATTTTTAAAAAAACCCATTTGATCTAAAATGCGCCATTTTTTTTGTTGATTTAGATAAAACGAGCTTCTTCATGTACATATATACAATATTAACATAATGGACAAGAATAACAACAAACATTTTACAACAATAATAGAAGAGATACTAAATATAAAATATTTAAACAGATCAAAATTTTGTTACGTTGCTTGTTGAATACTCACAGATAACAACGATAAATGTGATTTTTATATGCTTGTCAATGGGTTGAATGAATGTCGGTGTCGTTATGGTTGTTTTTTTGTTCATTTTTTTTACAACTCTTTTGCAGCTTTTCTTAACTTTTTTACCTTTCAATGAAGTTGTATCACTGGTTAGATATTTTTTTGTGTTCTTTATTTTGAAAATGACTTTTTAAGCTACTTATTGTTGTTCGTTGAATGTTTTTGTTGTTTTTAAGGAAAATTTGTTGCTAACAATTTAGTAAGTGAGCACCTCCTTCTAAGCGGACACTGCAACGAAGCATAACTAGTAGCACACACAATGACGCTTTACTATACTTTCGTTAAAGAAAAAGCCGGCTTATCATAACCTGAGTGAACCTAAGAACATAATCCGAGATTAAAATAGGAAAACCGAGCTTGAGAAAGTCGTTAGCTCTCAGCTCTGGCACAATTGGACAAACCAACTTTAGATAAGTGAACAAACCAAAAGCCACTAAAGTATGAGATGCCTTGACATAAAACAGCTGAACGTACGAAAGCATTAGGAAACACGCGGAACTCATACTAGCGCATTTTAGGATAGTGCTTAAGTCCAAGAGACTTTTTACTCGCAGCAAACGAATTGAGGATGACGTGACATAGAACAGATGAACTTTCAAATGCACTGAGTCGTAACAGTGAGACCTAGGAGATAGTTGGACCTTGGAAGCCTTGGTACGGATTGCCCATGATAAACAACAATGGGGGGACCGTTGCATAGGTGAAAGGGTTAATGGATTATAAAACAGTGTCGCACACGACAATACGTATGCGGTAGTGTAACACGAACATGTTAACGAACAAATGTATAAAGAGAGAAAGGAACATCCAATGTTTACTTCAAACGGCGGTGAATATATTCTTTTCAGATTAGACAAGGTTCGCGAACGTATACCTCTGAACTTCGTTTTCGGTTGCCTCCTTTTTATAAGCTGTTCTTCTTTACAGTTCCTTGTGTTCTTTGTCACATAACACAGATTAAAAAGGCAAAAGTGAAGACCTCGAAGCAATTGGAATGCGAAATTGAAAGAGGAAAATATTTTTACTAGTGCCAGTCTTAAAAAGGTTTACATTTTAACAAGAAAACGAAAACATCTCAATCTCTCGCTTACTTTCTTCGACATGGTCTCTCTTATTATGCAAGTTCTACTAATCTCTCGCGTAGGATTTAAAGTACTAAAAAATTCGTATGTAGAGAACATTACCTGCTTAGCTGTTAGCTTGTTGATTTCGTTTTATTATTGTATTAGACTTTCATAACGTGACATTTGAGAATCTCTGCTTTCCGTGTATAATTTTGTAAATAAAAAAAGACAAAAAAGAGGAATCGCGGTTTACTCTCTTAAATTTGTTATTGGAGCATTGGGATTGATTGGTTTTGTGCTAAGCCATTGTGTATTTGAATACACATTTATAGATTTCGGTTAATTTTTTAACGAGGCAAGGCACACAAAATGAAGTAAAACTAACTTAAATAAGAAAAAAAAGAAAAAAGCAAAAATAAAACTTTCCAAAAGATTCGTAACGAATCAACCGCAACGACGACGCGAGAGTGCGCGCAAAAATGGAGATCATTTGACGATAACGTGCGCATTTGTTTGTCACGATATTATATTGGAATAGGCGAAGGAAGTCGAAGAAGAGGACAAGCAGCGTTTATTTATTTAAACACGCGCTCCTTTAAAGAGTACAAAATAAAAAAAAATAAAAAAAGGAAGAAGAAAAAAAATATATTAAATAAACCACAATTTCACATTTCTATTCATGTGGTCGAACGGGTTGACGATTAGTTGGAGGAGGAGAAGATGTGTCTTGTGCACCTCAACTTTGCGCGCACGATTGCTGCTTCAGCAGCCTTGTTTTATTTCACCACCATTACCAACGTCACTGATAGAGATACCCTTTTGTTAACTGTCTGTCTCTTTGCTATTTTTCTTCTTCTTCTTTTTTTTTTTTTTTTTTTGTTTATTTCCCAGTTTTTGTGCAGCCAATAAACCTTAACAAAAGAGCCCTAAAATCGCGTTCGTAATCGTTAAGTTAAAGAGCGCGGATTAATAACGCTTTGTTAGGTAAAACGCTACGTTTTGTACTTACAAGTCAGTTGGTTTATATATTGAACTTTTATTGTTTGTAGGTGCATATACTGAAACCTTTAACAGCTAACTGCGAATCTTAAAATGCGTGCATATTAATTTTTTTGTTTTTGTTGCTTTTTGCTGCAGAGATTTCTCTATGCTATGATGCCCGTCTTAGCGAACTTTCCAAAAGTGTATCACAAACAGAAAAAGGAAAAACCACGACAGATTGCAACTCTGTAACAGAGGTTTCAATAGTTGTGACGAGATCCGGCGTAGATGGCTAAGGCGAAATTAGGCCAAGTAAAAAAAGTACATTTTGTGTTTTCCTAATTTTGAGTAATATGTTCATAAGAACTCGGTACGTTGGTGGGGGGATGGGTCGAGGTTTTTGATTTTTGTTAAGATTATTCCAGCTGGAACGGCGAAGGGTTGAATGGCAAGTGAAAGTGCATTATTCCATGGAGAAAATTTGACTAAACTGCAGCTTTCCCGAAAGCAACGTTTACTTCATAAAGAATAAAAGAAGAAGCAAAGAGTTGATGATGGTACTCAAAAAAAAAAAAGGTCGCTGCCATATTTTGAAAAAGGATGAGATCGTGCATGTTGATATAATACAAATAAGGCTTACCAACGTGATTTGATATAAGGGAAGCTATTATTAATCCTTCCATCGAGAAATCATATGATCTCTGCATGTGCGCTTGTCGTTCAAGCTAGTAACGCTATGCTTTTTTAACTGTATACTTTAGTCTTTACGAGGAGAAATGCGCGCAACCAGGCAATTCTAGATAATTAATTTTCTTGCTTGTTGCGATGTTCTTAAAGTGAGATCTTCAAGATGGTGTCTTGTGCTTTACTTGTCCAAATTGAAAAAGTAGTAGTAAATGAAAACAGGGGTAGATTGAACCACACAAATAGTAAGTCGGGAATCGGGATAACAAGAGAAGCGGATAAATGGATGGATAAATTCATATATGGAGACGTGGTTAACCAGTGAGTTGCCTGTTAACAATGAACAAATGAATAGGTAAAAATAAGCAGAAGTCGTCGTAAGAATGCCTGGGGAGATCGTTAGAGCTAAGCTACTTCCAAAATATTCATTCTTTTATGCGCATGTCTGGGTCCTGCAAACGGGAGTTTAAAGTTGGTATGCAATTCGCTATGAAGGTGATTTACAGTACCAGGTGGGCAATGATGTAAAATTGAAGTCAGTCAAAATTGAGTCAGTGTGAAAAAAGCAGCCGCACAGTTAAGACAGGGGCCAGTTTGTAATTTCCGGTATCGAGTAAATTCGATAGATGTCGTTTACCGACTCGCCGTAATGACCAGGAGTTTACAGCTCTCGGTTTTCTTACTATCGAATCGAATATCTTTCGATATTAATTGCTGTCCAGTAACGTATTCAAATTACGATCGATTTTATTTGATATTGACAGCTATAAACAGGTTACCGGTGTGATATTAAAGGTACTCTAGGAGCTTTATGGGTAAGCATAATAGTAAATTTGGCAAGCGCCTGAACCAGGAAAACCATCAAGATAAAGCAAAAGAAAAAAAAACAATCCGCCGCTGGGAATGCTCTTAAAACAGAAACGTTTCTCAGATATGGGATAAGAATATATATAAAAATTTCTCCTTGAATTTTTGCATTTTTCATAATCCTAAGCGATGGAGCGATGGACTGACATACTTAAAACAACGCCCATTAAGAATATACACGATACACAGTATTTACAGTGTCTGCTGTTAGCAACGTACCGTTACACAAGGATTTATAAACATAGCATGACTCCCTGTTATAGGCGATGATTATAAAAACTGTCTACGTTCACTGCTATACAGTTGATGATGATCTAATTTGGTAACAATTGTTGTCGTGCATCCATGTGTTATATTTATATGTGCTATATGTATATATGTAGGCTCGTTTAACTATTCGATAGGTTTTCTCAACTTTTGGTAAACAAATATTTGATTTGCTTATAATGTCTACATGTGTGATGAAATACATGCACATATGAATCTCCTCTACCGTATATAATTATGCATATGGTTTTTTATATATATTTTTCAATTTAAAGCTAATATGCTCGATTTGCGATCAATTGGTTTCGATAATGAGTTTAGCGCACCCATTTTATTATTTCATCGTTTTGTATTTTTATTTTCTTTATTTTATAAATTGTCGCATTCCGTCGTATTTGCACACATTCGATGTCTTTGCTTTCATAATGTAGGCATATGCGCATTTTTTACAAGCTTTCTTTATATCCATGAAAGTGTATTGTTGTGTCTTTTCCTCTTCTGCGTTTCGGTTTTTTACAAGTGTGGATTTCCCGTCTATTGAACCGTTCAATCGCTTGGTTTCTTTTCTTTTGCTCTTCACTTTATTTTTCCTTGATCCAACACACACACACACACACACTCACGTAAGTGCCATCAATTTCATTTGATGCGTGTTTGTAGCGGAAATTATGTTAAATAGGGAAATTTAATTCGTATTTATCTGATTTAAAACCACAGCAACTTTGAATTCGCAATCGCATATCATTAAAAATATGATATGATATTAAAGATTTAAACATGAGAATACGCAGAGATTTATCTGAGCTTGAGAAGATAGGCTCAAAAAGAAAAAAAGAAAATAAATTAAATATTCAGTCGAATAGCAAAACTAGGTTAAGTTAACGTTTTATTCAAGCAGTCGCTCTTACGGTTATGTTCATTGTTTCTTTTTTCTAATATATCCCGAAAGAGTCTCCACAGTTTGATTGGTAACAGCAATTTTATTTTAATTAATTGTTTAATTTATTGTTATTGGTATAATTTTTTTATTATTAATAATTATTATAATTAATAAGATAAACAAGGCTAATAAACACAAAACAACATCGCGGACATGTCACATGTCAAAAGGCATTTTCTACCTTGTGTTTTTCGTGACTTAATGGTTTTGTTTTATAACAGATTTTATATTGGAAAGCTTTTCTGCGAATATATATACTACTCTGGAATATTGAAATTGAGGTAAAGTCATAAAAGCTATAAAAATAAATAAAGATGTTTTTGTCGTATGACTAGTCAATGGTCACAACGCGAGAAAACAGTTAAAAATTAAACATCTTATAGGCCAGATATTGCGTAGAAACAAGAGATTGTAATCAAAGGAAATACTTTATTCAACTGGGATCATATTTTTTTTTTGCCAATACGTAGATCATTTTGTAATATAATTTATTCAAAAAAACAAAAGGGAATAAATCATAGGAAAAGGTTTTTTTTAAAATAATCTTTTACTTAAGTAACCTAAAAGTTGGAAAATAAATCTTCATACAAAAGCTTCGGACATGAAAGATTTCAATTTCATAGGAAATACAATTTTGTCGATCAGAAATTTGGGAGTGCCCGAAATATCGACCTAGACATTTTCATCTGATCTGCCATGTGGTGGCCGCTATTTGGAATGCAGATGACGGACAGACGGGTTTAGATTGATGAAGAACATAGTTCTGAAAGGAAAGTCTCTCTTTAGCTCGTCCGCACAGACTTAATATACCCTGCTCAACAAGTGGTGTAGGGTACACAATCATTGAGAATATTTGAAAAAAATTCATTACGTTTTTATATATATATAAGTTTAATGCCTATATTAAGTGCAACCCGACTAACTGGTGCAGGAATAGGTGAACAATATAATTAACGCCAGGGTTAGTAAGCAAAAGCATCGTGAAGAGAGCCCTACAAATTTCACCAAAAAAAAAAATATATTTCTTAACTATGAAAAAGGCCGCCAATAAGCCTGAAGGAAACCGTCGAAATAATCTATTGCCCTACTGACATAACATTTATGTTAATTGCTATTATACTTAATAATACTTTTCGTTTTAGAATTTATTATTTTGGTCTTAATAAATTATAATAAGAATACTAATAATATTTAGTTATAGATAACGCCACTTATACAATATACCTTAGAAATGTACACCTTCACAAGTACTTCAAAGCTGAAGAAATTGCGACTAATATGTAATGTTGTTCTTAGATATACATTTTCCTTGAGGAGATATGACCCTATTTCAGATTATTTTCTGCGTTTCTTACGTTGTTCCTTCTTTAATTTTATTAAAGTCGGATTACTGCTTAACCTTCACATCATTATGCCATATCAGGGACCGGTGGAGGTTTTCAATCTCTTTTTGTTTGGCGGTTCGATTCGCAATAATCATTTGCTGATTCTTTGAATTACGTGCTCTTTGGTCAAAGTTCTTCAGATAAGAGTTATAAGAGCTTATAATTCTTTCCCTAGGGAATCTTATTTCACACACAACCGTAAGCTTTTAATTTTTGCAGCTAATAATGTGATTAGCTAGTTATCATCCCTTTTCACATTCAAATTTCTTTCAATTTGATTTTCGTTCTTACTTTATTTTTGCACCTATAGTAGAAATAGTAATCATTTATAATACGCCCTAAGGCGTACATATATATATATATATATCAAGATGTCAATCCGGATAAAATGTAAGTTTCCTTCCTTTTAGGCGCAGGCATCGAGTAGAATATCTACGCATCATATTTCCAATTTGGGAAGTGATGAATTTCTTTTATTTCCACTGTTCCAAATAGACAAAAAAAAATTGCGTACAATCAAGCATTTTGGATGCAGAACACCTAATTGAAAGTCTTCTTTTTTGGACGAGATGGGAACTAAAAATCATGAGGAAATTTCCTTCAAGGTTAGTATCAACGTAGATGAAAATAAATCGGCAGTTCGTAAGATGACTACAAGAAGATTGCCAATGATAAACGTTTATATATATTTTTTAGTTTCATGTCGTGCTCTTAACTAATCTCAAGCAGACAGATGATTTCGAACCTTTAACCTATATAAATTCGTATGAGTAGACAAGAATTTAGACTGCCAAGCCGGTGTTCACGGGCTTAAATCTCAAGTGCGATAGGGTTTACTTTGATCGTCGCTGTAGCGAATGCTCAGCCGGTAAAGGCATGATACTTATCGGTTGGTCGCAATAGGCTGCTGTCACATCCCCGTCTTTTTCTCTTTCCTCAGTTTTTTCCGGTAGCCACTCTGTTACACTAATAACCGATCACTCTATATGAGTGATCGGCAAAAAAAAAGAAATATCGTTTCCTTTATGGCCAATGTATGCTTGTGCGTCCTTGAATGACCTGAAGATAGTTTGCTTAGTGTTGCGCGCGCACGACAGTAGGCTCTTTAAGTGTCTGTCTATGTGACGTAACCATAAGGGTGTTCATTATTCCAGTCGCTGTTAGACTAACGCCAGACCTAACAATCTACTTCTAATGAATGATATCAAAAGGTCAACGAAAGGCGTTTTGCTTAAGCTTAGATGGAAAGCTTTCTTTTTTTTTCTTTTTGTAGGTTTTAATAGCAAGGAAACATTTTTTCAATTGAAATTCCAACGGGCTTTTAATTTTATAACATTTTCTATTTACATTTTTACAGTTCAGCCCTTTTGTAATGAAATTTAAAACCGTTGCTTTTTCTCTGTGTCGTTTTTCTGCGTCTTTCTTCCTAAGAAAGTTTTCATGAACAATTGTTTAGAGACTGAGCTTAGTGGTTAATGGCCTTGTAACAACTCTGACAAACAACAACAAGTCCTGAAACATTGTTTGCTTCGTATCTATAAAACGCCATCATCACGCGCACTAATTTAATAAATAATAATAAAAGAAAAAAAAGAAAATTTTCATTTTTTTTTCTTTTTTTATTACTATAAAACTACTGATGTTAGCTAAACTTTTTGTTGCGGCTGCTGTTGCTGCTTGGTTGGTATTAGCCGACATATTCAAACTTGGAAGAGTAGGTCTTACAAATTACAACGCACAAGCGTGCACAAATAAATATACACGTACACAGGCACACTGTTTCTTATGATGATAGTTAGTTGCTACTTATATTTCATTGTCATTATGACTGTGGCTTCTTTTATATGTTCGAACTCTAATGATTTTCTCTTTTGGTTTTGATGGCATTTAATAAGGGAATTTTTTTTCCGCACACAAACACACACATTTAATATTATACGATTAAATATAAAAAATGAAAAACACACTTAGGTATACATATATATGAAAACTATGCAGTATATGTGGTTTCATTCCGCAAACACTTTTGTGGTTTTCAAGATGATAACAACGTAGTTATTTTTTGTATTATGACTCTAATGGTTTAGCTATGTGTAAGCGGTAACGCACTTGTATAGTAAATGAAGCGCACAGCATATGTTTGCTGTGCAAATAAACGTTAAAAGTGTCGGTGGCATGCACACGCACTTATTGCAAGCTTTCATTATTGAATTGTACGAATGCTCTCTGATGTTTAAAAACAAAAAAGAAAAAAAAAATGATACTTCATACTTTATGTGCACTTTGTGCACTAGTGGGGCGATTTTCTGTTCGCTGGCACCATCACTGCCACCACTAGTGCTGCCATCGCTACCATCGCCATCACCATACTCCATAGGACATTATCAAAAGCATAAAACGACAAAAAGAAAGCGTTCGTTAAGCCTAAAGGCAAACACATTTTATACACACTCATACGCTTATACGCACTTTTACAGAACCACATAAGAAAGCACAACATTTACTTCCTGCCAGTGATGACAATTTTGCTAATTTGTATGAAACACAAGCAACCACAATAATAATTCAAACTTGTATACACGCACACACACGCTTAAAAAAAACTTCTAACTAAACTATTTTTTTTTTTGTTTTTGGGGTTTTGTTTCTCTTAAAGTGCGATAGAAATCTTGCAAAGAAAGACAAAACGAGCCAACCGTACATTTTCGCGACATGTATATGTGGGTTGGTGTGAGTGTGTGCATTTGTGTGCTTATAGGTGTCTCTTCGCTTCTCTTCTCTTCTCGCCAGGTGTCTTGTCATTTCTATGGTTTTGTTTTTGTGTTTGGCTTTAAGCACTTGGCTTTAAGACATTTGATGGCTACGAATACGAGGCGACTTGGAAAATGTGTGTTCGCCAATTAGTGTTACCGTACAATATGGCAACAGAAGCTAAGGCTAAACTGCTATGAAACCGTTTGATTGTTTTTGGCCGGTCGGTTGGTTGGTTCCTTTAGCTAGTGCTACAGCAGTGATAGCACTTACGAGTAGCAGCAAATTTAAATGCAGCACTTATTGCTATTTGTGTTTTATTGCACTCCAGTGCTAACTGATGCCACCACTGCTGCTGGTGCTGCTTATGTTGCTGCTGCTGCTGCTGCTGCTGCCGCTGTTGATAATGATGATGAGGATCTTTACACACCGCAATAATGATGATGACGATGCCTAACGCTCTTCTGCCGCGCTTAAATTGTTAAAACTATTTGGTTGGTAGCTGGTAGAGGTGGCGGTGGCAGTGGTGATGTCGGCTGGCTGGTGTCTGAGTTGGTGGTTGAAGTATTTACGCGCATTCCCGTATTTTAACATGGCGTAGATCATTAGTAAAAGATGGTGTTATTATTTGCACGTTTTGTGTGAAACCTTAAACATAAACACACATACACACAAACGTACAAAATGTTAGATTTACAAATTGTGATAATCGTGAAGCAAGAAAATTGCATTTGTTTACTTACAATTATATGGCAGGCGTTCTTATCTGCTTTAGTTACTTCTTTTTCTTTCTCTTTTTTATTTCTTTTTTTAATATATCTATGTTTGGCCGCTTGCGTAACGAGAAAGAAGCTGCATACTTAGATTCGTTTGCAGTAATAAGCTTGAACTATGTGAAACTTATTTGCGCCAAGCGCTGAAGCGATTCTAATTATAATAGTTTTAAAATAATATTTAAAAACCATTCGATATATGTACATATATAATATGTGTATAGGTATATATCAAATAAGATTTTTATTTTGTTTTCATGCGCTACAGAATTTGCGGTAAACGAGCATATTTAGTTTGTGCGGTTGCATGTAACACCCAAAAGGATTTGAGATTCACCACTCTTTTTTGAATTGGTCTAAGCTTGTCTGTCCACCTGTTCATCTTGTTTTCTTGATGTTCAACACATAGGCTGCAATTTTTGAGATGTTTTGATGAAATTTGGTATACCGACGTATTATAGCCAAAAATTTAGACTGCTGGAAATGGTTCGAATCGGACCACTTTTTCGACCACTTTCCGTATAACGTTTTATTTTGAAAAGTCGCTACATGAATAACTGTAGGATGCAGTAGGATCTTAATTGGTGTGCTGTGACCCACTGTATAAATAAAATCTTTGTTAGGGAAATTTCAGCGTAGTTGAGCATATGTTTCCAAGTAGCTAGCAATTGCCAAAGTAAAGCTTTCTAGTGAAATTTTAGAGCAAATCAATAGGTTTTGGTCTTAATTAATGATATCAGTTCGTGGTGCAAACATTACAAATTTTTTAAAGTTTTTAGTAATAAGCCTTACGCTTTTAAACAGTTCAAAGAAAAGTTATCATGTACAGATATAGACGTAGAACTCGAATTCGAAAAGCATGTAACTGGCTTTGAAGGAAACTCACAGTGTGTAGTGTGCCTGGATATAGCAAATTGACCTTTGACCTTTTAAACAGATAAATGATAAAACATTTTTGTACCCCCCACTGTAAGATGGGGGTATACTCATTTTGTTTTTTTCTAATGCAACACCCAAAAGAAAGCTTTAGAGACCCTACAAAGTATATATATATTGATCAGCGTGAAATTCTGAGTGGATTTGGCCATGGCCCTCTGGCTGTGTATCTGTGTCGTGTGTGCTCTTTTGGTCCCAAAAATGAAGATATCGACTTCAAATTTGGTAGAAAAATTGGAAGCTTTTGCGCGCAGATTGGGCCAATTTGATCAGAGCAAAAGCACGCAATGGAGCGTAAACTAAACGCACTCACTTTTTTTTAACAAAAATTTTTGGATTTTTGCTTCTTACTCAAAAATTATTAAAGTTAGGGAGCTGAAATTTTTCACATTTACTTTACGAAATAGTCTACTCTCCGAAAATGGAACCAATCGGCCATGTCCATACAAAGTTACGAGTTACTTAATTTTATTTTTTTCAATTTTTTAAGGTTTTATGCTTATTTATCACAAGACAAACAAGACAGAATATATAAAACTATTTTATACACTCCTCAAATGGAGATATTTTATCTGCCTAAAAATGGGTTAATGTTAAAATGAATATGATAAACACCGGAATAAATTTTTTCTTTATAATACCGGCGATATAGGCTTCAAATAAAGGAACTCGGAGAGCAGAATGCGAAAAGCGTAGTGGTAGGTATGCGAGATTCGGCCTCCGCCGAATATAACTTTTTTACTTGTTCTTTTTAGATCAGATTAAATTAAATTAATTTCTCGTCGTATTTCTTGAATACGTGAATGACGGTGAAACGAAATGGGGAGGCGAAAGAGAGTGAATGCAGGCTAGTGGGTGCATACCCAATTGGTAAACGTTGTGTTTGTACCGAAAGAGCATTGAGTCGTTTTACGGCGACACGATATTTGTTTATACACTCGAATCACTTTAAGGTGAACATAATTTGTTTAAGCTTACTTTAATTTTAGTTAACTTATTATGTATTTCTTAGAAAAACTATGACAGAAGCTCTTGAGTATAACAAGCTGGGCATGACAGGTCATTAAAATACTTCAATTTAATGTAATGGTCTGAAGTAAGTCGCCCACAAAACATGCCAACTACGCACATTTTTAATTTATATTTATTTGCTGCGTGCTGTGTGTAATTCATTAAAACCAAAAATATTATATGCGATTGATATCTAAACCAATGGTAATTTTTTATGTAAACCACTTAATATATTAAAGGTTTCTTGTTTTTTCTTTTCTTTTCCTTTTTTTTCTCTGCTTTACTTACGAACGTTATGGATAAAGTGTTTCTCTATGTTTTTAAGGGAGGTTGACAAAGAAAAGAAAAAATAAAAAATGCTTTTGTGCATTAATAATAATAACAATAACAACAAGTATAACAAGTAACAACAATATAATAAGAAAAAATGCCAAACACAAAGCCAAATAAAAAACAAAAAATTTCAAATTGTTAGTAAATTGATACCCAGGGGTATTCGAAGACCACAATGCTTTTACTGAGTGAATAACGTTCCAAAATACTGCACGCACGCATATAGAGTATGCTACTACACCAGTATAGAGTGTAGCGCAAAGAGACAGACATTTATCATTTATTGATTGTTATGCGAAATATAGTAAATTGAAATTGTTATGATCCATAAATGTCAACAGAGTAAAACTGCCAGTATTTGCAATGTAAACAAAAGCTAACAACAAATGCTTATTTATGCCCAAGCACCACTACGCAACACAATCTTTACATTTAACTTTTGTTTGTTTATGCGAATGGCATAGATTTCAATTTCTGTTGCTTTCTATTATATATCGGCCAAATTTTAGAATACATATGTGCTCACGTGTTCATGACTTCATGAAGCGAAAAACACTTGAAAATCTAAAAAAATCTTGAGAAAGTCATAAGGTTGAGAATATGCAGATATGCACAACAATACAAAGGCAATTATTATGATCATTTTAGAAAAAAAAAATAGCTGTGTTCAGATAAACATTATTTGAATGCTTTTTTTTTTGGTTTTACAAGAAAATCACCTTAACGACAAAATCTTTAAACGTTTTCTCATCACACAATAGTCTGAAAAAGAAAATAAAAAAAAAAAACAAAAACGTGTGAATTTTTGTTAAGAAAAAATCACAAAATGAAAATAAAAATTAACATAAGCAGCAGCAAGAAAGAGCTGTTGATCAAAAACACTTTCTGAAATTGATGATATTATATGTTCTAAATATAATTCGTTCCTTCTTTTTTTTCTTTCCTCTTGGATAAGAATCGCTTCTAAATACTCGAATTCATATCCTGTTACACATTTTAAAGAAATGCTTAACACTCTATGCATAACGAGTGTGGGTTTATTTCCGACAACAGAATTTTGTTTCCTTCACCATCATGCTGCTAAGAGAGCGTGGGAAAATGAAGTTGACGTTAATGTGTTAAACACATTCAATGCTACTTTTCGTCAAACATTATGGATAAAAAATGATGTGATCTTGTCAATATAAATTCATTTTCCCTTTTTTTTATAGACTTTTTCCTTTCACTGTGTCCCTGAATTTATAAATAAATTTAAAAATAATTTAAGAATATAAAAAACACAACTGAAACGAGAGTTTTTGTGTTTTTTTTTTTGTTTTTTATAAAGAATATCTTTAAACAGGTTCACGGATTAAGTAATTTGAGTTATGAAGTTCTGTGAAATTTGTTTATCTCAATTTTTATATATTTGTTTTTCTCAATAAGAATTTCTTTGAAGAATCTGAAGATCATTTAAGTTGTTAATATGTTATGGCTTTTCTACTGACAATCACCAAACAAGTAATCGGGAAAGTAACAGATGGTGAGCAAGGACTAATAAACATACCATTTACACTACTGCAACGCTGAAAGAAGTTATAGCATTCACAAGGACAAGCTTTAAGGTAAAAAATTTTAGAAAGATATTTTACACAACAGGCAGATTTATACAAATCCTACTAACACTTCTCTACGACACGCGCTACGATTGACTTCGATAAAAATCATTTTGTACGAAGATGACTCGTTTCCCATCGCAAAGTGTCGGTAAATGTCTCATTAAATTTGTTTCGGCCTTGAAGCGATACTTGCAACGGCACACTTTAACCTCCTGACGTCACATAGGTAGAGCTTTTGTTTTTTCTTTTGAATTAGAATTACTATGATTAACAATAAGAACAGAGCAACAAAAATTGAGAAATCTGGTGGTTTCGCTGCGCTGGTAACAGTATTTACGATTATAGGTAACCTATAGTATATAACTTTCGGAAACGAAATGAATCAAACGAAACCCAGTACTTTACGAGTTATAGACAAGCGATAACTTGCGTCTCCCATTTTGTAATATAATCCTGCACAACTTAGAGTACCAGTTGTTCTCTCATTGGCGAATAGTCTATACACTCTTTACTGGGCAAGCTGACGCCTACCTGGCATTTCTAATTATATATAGCCCCAATTTATACGTGAGCCAGGAGCTTCATTGCTCTCACGCCGATTTTCCATGCGTTTTGAGGAACGCATGCGGCCATCTTTTGTGCAAGCATTTTATCAAAATGGGAATCCTAACTATCCTGGCTCAGGGTTCGTCGGATTAAAACGCTTTTGGATTGGTGGCGGTACGCGACTTTAACGCAAAGTCAATCTTGCATTGGGATTATCCACACATCCTGGACTGCCCTCCAATTTTCATCCAATAAAATTTAAATGTACACGGACAGATATCGACCCAGCAATGCTAGGGACCCAATCGTGGTACTAGTCCTTTCGCCCCCTTGATAAGATCGCAGACCTGTGATGAATCTTAGATCTTCATATTTGTTGATTACCAAGTAAAGTAGTCTGCGAGCAGACAAGTGCCGATATCGTCCATGACTCGGAATGTCAGAAAATATTAATAAGAAACATTTTATTGGAGAACACAGTCGTTTCCAATCGCAGAGGGTTAATATCGTATAAAAATTCAATGGAATTATAATAAATTTTTAATAACCGTGAATAAATTGGTTTTAATGTCCTTACGTCTTCCTGCGATTTTAAAGATATGTTGTATAAAGTGCTGACAGTCAAGTTGTTTCTTTTTTTTTTACTTTTTATTCTTCATCACTAAGAATTAATGATTACCGTGCTTTGCACTGTGACGTTGTGGTTATTTCGATTCAAAACTCCGAATTCGCGTTTCCTTGTAAATATTTCGAGACGAATTGGTTTGTCTTTACTTACAGTTATTGATAATGATGAGATAAGGAGATATTCTTGAACACACTGTGAGATTATTTCATATATAACTGTGTACAGAAAGATAATGTTGTGAAAAGTTTATTTTGAATATTAACTTCAAAGACAGTGAAATATTAGTTCCCGCTTTTCGTTTTCATTGTGATAAGCATTTAATAATAATAGTTTTTATTTGAAATTTTATGAAAAAAAAAACTGGCTATAAGCCATATAGCTTTCACCATAATATTTCAGTGCATTATTTCAAAAAATAAATCAAATCCTTACTTTTTTAGCTCTTTACCTTTTTTAAATTTTATTGTTTTTACGGTTAGTGGCTTACTGACCCAGTTCAAATTTCGTTTTATGTTTTCCATTGTGTTTTTTTGTTTTTTCATGTTCCTCAATTCTCAAATCGATCATGCGAACAAATAAAAAATGACGTCTTTATAACTAGAGGAAGACATGGAGAAAGAGGGAATAAAATTTAATTTTTTTTCCTTGTTTTCTTTTTTAAATAGAGATCCCAAATACCAACAATAAGGCGGTACCTGTCAATACGGCATATGTCAGACCTCTTCTAAGTATGTAGCGAGCTGTGTATGTACATAAATATCTTTAATTAGCTAACTGTTTGCTTGATAATACATTTTTTAAGCTTTAGGTTTTCAATTGATGTTCCGTTAGGTACAAGAAATGTCAGTACTTAGTTAGATAAGTTTAAAATAATTGAATAACGTTTTTTTTATTTTTTTTCTCAACTACGCGAGTCTGAAGAGAAAAGAAGATAAAAAAAAAGAAAATAATGATACTGGGTTCGACATGCAGACGATAAGTGGATTTTGACATACTTATGGTTTTACATATGGTATGCACTTTAGATAATTCCAAAAAATGTTGTCAAGGTGATGAAAGGCACTTACGTTCAGTTATAGCATATATATAAATCTGCAATATACAAATATAAAAACCTGCTGTGATTGCCTTCCCCTAATGCTCTTTGGGTTTATTTTATGTTTGTTCCAATTTTTAGAAAGAATTTCTTTAAATACAAAAAGTTTAGTCGACAAGGAGTGGAATGCAATGCTTTCGCTTTTCCTTTCGTAACACTCATCGGAGCTTTCGAAAAAATTGTACATCCAGTGAAGCACAGTGCGGCGAAAATTTGTCAACTGCGGAGGAGAATTTACGGCATCCAGGCGAATTAGAGCAGCTTCAAAGCGATTTGATAATGAATAAAGATATCACTCAATAAGTTGGTGGGAAGGCGTGGAAATATATATATATATATATATATGGAATTATAATTTCGTCATCGAAACGCACTAATGATGCTGTGTAATATCCAATATTGATCCTTTGCCCCTTTTAACATTATCCTACGAACATATTGACAATATTGCATAATAGATATGCACAGTATGAATAGAAAAAGCAAGGTCAGAATATGGTATGGAAATAAGTGAAGATAAAGAAACAACTGCTTTTCCATCATATATGAGTTCGGTCTTATATACTTTTAGTGATACAGCAAGAAGTGCTTGATATAATATATTGAGTTTATCTCTGTCTCAGAACTCTGGTTAGGTTAGGTTATTGTGTCCATCCGTATGTGCGTATATCTTGTCTTTCATAGGAATTCACAAAGTGATAAAAATAAACTCAGCAGCATCGACAGCACAGGAAGATGTTTGCTTGCAGACTTCTTTCCTATGAAGTCAACTACCAGGTAATTTGTACAAATGATAATATGAATTTAGCTAAATGGGTTAATATTGTTTGTTTGCTAAAAGCAAACTTCAGCGATAATTCAAAGGGACTATGAGATTTATCAGACTCAGCGATGATTTTTAGTTCGACGTTATTGACATTTGATTCTCAATGGCCGCTTGGAATTTTGCTGAACCAATGTGAAGCCCCCTGTTGCCTAGTAACTTTAGAGCGAAATACATTATTAATGTTTTGTTATTAATGTTTGTTTTATTAATGATAGTAATGTTGTAATAATGTTTCGCGCGGTCTGCGATGTCGTAGTTTCGCATAAGAACTCACATTTCAGATTTGCACGAATTCCCGACCATTCTATTTTCAATAGAATTAACTTTTAAAAAAATTTTTTAATATTCTTTTGGATTTCTTTAAATAAGCGATAAGTATAACTCTACAGCAAAAAAACAGAGAGCCTTAAAACATTAAGCCAATCTCAAATAACAAACTGTTAAAATTGGTAATATAATTACCTACTAATTTCATCATTATACTAGGTCCAGAAGGATTTGAAGCAGATTGTTGGGGATCAGAGAAGTAGTAGCGTGACAAAAATTGGATGGTGCTTCAAAAAGTATGGAGCTTAAATAGCGTAAAAGCGTGTCCAGAGCTTTATAGATACAAATTATTGGTAACTACAGGATTAGGTTGCTCCGCATAGAAAAACTGCTCTTGCTCTTACTGCTTATAAGACCTCTGCGAACAATGTTTTTTGCGGATTGGCAGAGACTTTCAAGTTGGCTGGATTATCGGGAAATGGTGAGATATAAGGGATTGTCCACTTCGCCGCAGGGCGTGAATAGAGACTTTTACGGGGGAAATTCTTAAGAAAAGTTGCTGTCTCAAGGCCGTGTATTATAACCCCTGTGACTTTGGATTAAGCTTTGCCGTAAAACTGGTTAAAAATATTTATAATGACAATCTTAAAAGTTCTGAAAGTACATAGTCTCAATCAGCAAAGCACTCTAGAGGATTTTTGCCAACCAATAATTCTTATCATTCAATAAAGTTAAGTTTAGAGACCAGATAAATGATTTTAACCGAAAGTTGACGTATTACATTGTAAACATTTGGCTTAATAAAACTTCTTTTGAATTTTCCTATAAATGGCTTTATGAATATTTTAGTTTACCTTACATTCCTTGTCATATAGGGTACAATTAATTTGTGCGGATATATACAACGCACGGGATTATATATATTTCTATGTCGATCGCTTGATTATCATACTAAGCTTGTCTGCCCGTGTGAGGTTTATCCATTACCGTGTTGATCCTACAAGCCGCGATTTTTGAGAAATTGCGATGAAAATTTGGTACACCGGCCTGCTTTGGCCCAGGAACGAACGCTATTGAAAATGGTTAGGGTTGGACCACATGTTCAATCAGTTCCGCTTTATTTCGAAACCTCGTTATATGGACAACTGCACTAAGCGGTGCAGGGTGTTTAACGACGATTCGTGGTCGACTATAATATTTTTACTTGTTTTAAATAAGTTGCTCTTCGACAATTTGCTACAGTTCGGTAAGCTTGGTAAGTTCATGCGAAAATATTCGATTTCGGCCGTGTGTAATATCTGCTTTGTCTGTTTTTTTTTACTTGGCAGTTAATTCTTTTAATCCTTTCTGTTTTTAGTACAAAATGATGAAAATTTATATGCATTTCCGCCTCCATATATTCTAGATGAAAAAAAAGAAAAAGATGGAATGAAAATCAGTATCTATAGGTTAAGAAAAGAATGATTTCTGCACATACATCTTTATATGCGATATTTTTGCATAAATTTACACTTTGCATCTCAAATAAACTTTCGCGCATACACACACGCGCACACATATGTGTCTCGGAAAACGCAAGGGATATAAACGAGATAAATGTTCTTTCTTTGATTTAGGTGTTTATTGGAGTACTGCCCACAAGCTAGCAAATCTTGGAATAGCAACAGCAAAAACAACAATATTGTTGCATCAGCACATACAACGCACTTTACGAATAAAATGTTAATACAATGAATTCCAGGTAAGAAGAAAACAAAGAAATAGAGAAAATGTAGTGTTTTCGTTCGATCAAAATCTTCGCTGAAAGTAACAACCACAATAACAAGAAGAACGGCTAAGCAATAAACAAGCGGTATACATATGAAATATTTGGCAAGCAGCATGATTTTACAAATAGTTTCAGCACCATTACGTACATCATTCTCGACATCTATTATTCATATATCGCATCGAGAGGGTTACAACTACATACACAAAAGCATCTCAAATATTGTTGTAGTATATGGGCTGAGTCTTGTTCTTTCATATGTATAAACAAATTTTCCTGATGAATTATGAGAATTTCAATATGTTTTGATTGCACGTATGTATATACACTTGCATACGTATGCATGCGAGTGGCGAAACCAGAACGTATAATAAATCTTTGAATTTCGAATAACAAGAACGTTTGCCTGCCTGCCTGCGTGCCTGTTCGCCTGAACGTTAACTACATAATCTCTTTCAACATTGTAATAATTCTTTTAATTTTCATAAACACTATTTTTTTTCTTGCACTTTTTTTTAGTTACTTTTGCATAAAAAAGAAAACGAAGCAATTTTTAAATTTAATATTTTTGTAAAACTCAACGTCTCGATAGCAAGTTGTTGGCCTAAAGAAGACTTGAGAAAAAAACGTTTCTCTCTCTTCTCTTCTCATTTTTTTTTAATTTCGACGGAAAGCAAAAATTATCGAAACTTGAAAGAGTTTCTTATTGTTATGTGTGCGTTTTAATTTTCTAAACAACCCACACTTGCTGCGATTGTTTTTGTCTTGCTATCAATAATGCAAAACAAATCATGATGGGCTCACTTCATGTCGTCACTAACAGCATTGCCATCAACATCATCAGCATTATTATCCACCATCGTCATCACCATCGCCATCGTCATCTGTTCCTCCTCCGCTTCCCTTAGCACCAGCACCAGTATGTATTCCTTTTTAAAACTTTGGGATTTAGTTGATTGCTTACATGCATGCATACTTAGGAAAAGCTTATCGTCGTTATCGTACGCTTTAACAAATGCGTTTCATTGCGTTGCATTCTTTATGCTGTTGGCTGTCGTTCTTTAGTTATGTTTTTAACGCACATACGAATGCAAATGTATAGAAAAAAATAAATGTGTTTACGAATTGTTGTACAAATTTGCATTTTGGTGTCTGTGCTTTGTAGCAAATAAAAACCGGCATTCAGCAGCGCAACAACAACAACAACAACAACAACGGTAATCGCGCAATATCAACATCAATAATGCACCAGCTATTCATATGCCACCTTATGCATAAATATTTTTTAGTCAGGTCATTAAACACAGTATGGAAGGATGAAAATGTGAAAGACGAAGACGAAAACGCAGAAGAACAACAAGAAGAAAAAGATATTGAGAAAAAAGCAAATTTCAAAAAGAATTATTATGCTTTCTGTTAAATATAATAAAAACAATATTTTTTATGCTTACAATTCTGTTTTTTTGCTTGCTTTTCTTTTTTGTTTTGTTTTGCTTTTTTTCTTTTTTTTTGTTGTGGTTTTGATAGACCCGCCATATTCGAATTAATGTTGTTATTCGATTCTTAGCTTAAGTGCTTTTTTCAATATGTACGCTCATGTGTGTGTGTGTGTGTACAGCGCGATGGATACTTGGCTAAAGTGGAGGATGATTGTTGTATTGATTGCTTAGTTTTGAATTTATTATTACTATACTTGTTGTGTCCGTTGCCGTTTCTTGTTGATATGCCTACTCTCGTGACGGACTCGTACAGTCAAAGTCAAGTATATTTGGCGTTATATTGACGTTCGTTCAGTTTTTCGAATTTTTGTCTAGTCAGTGCGTCATTTATATAAAGCGTACGTAGTCACTCAGTCAACCAAATAGTTAAAGATTTAGTTACCATGTATGTATGTGCGTTCGTGCTTATTGGGATTGGGATTAAAAAAAAAAGTTTTTTTTTTGTGAATTATTGTTTTCATAGTGGCAGGTACATATGCGTTTTAAAGCATAATCTGGCAAAAAAAAAGTATTCACTACACAGTCGAACCTGTTTTTGTGCGGTGTTTTTAAGCGAATACATAAATATTTTTCGAAAATTACTTACAATAAACATACTCTTGCCCATGTCGCATGTTAATAGTGTATTCAAGTATTTACGGGTTGCCCGTCGTATATGCTGGATAGGCCAAATTCAGAGGCCACATTAGTTCCTTTTTTAGAGTTTTCCTTCTTTTATGAAATTATTCGATCTCGATCGTCCAATCTTTTAATGGGGCGATTGCAGTTTTTAAGATCAAATAAGAATTTTTTTATGTTAACACCACGTGTTTCTAGCTTTTTCACTGGAAAATCTTTTACTGTTAATGCAGCTCGAAATTGAAATGCATTACCGTTGACTTTAAAATCCCTTGATGATTCCCCAAACAGTTTTAGAAGAAAATTGACCACGTTTGTAAATATGTGAAAATTTCGATTATAGTTGGCAGGAAACGATTACCAGCTATATTGTGGAGCAAATATCAACTCTCTTGTACATGATAACTATATATCGTGTATACCTAAGTAGCCTAAGTACCTAAGTAGTAAATTGCAGTGACATTATCAATAAATTAAGAGATCATAAGGACCACAAGGGATAAAGATTTTTTACATGTGTATTAACAGG
This sequence comes from Glossina austeni, assembly GCA_000688735.1. Lineage (NCBI taxonomy): Eukaryota > Metazoa > Arthropoda > Insecta > Diptera > Glossinidae > Glossina > Glossina austeni. Next base: position 457,022 of record KK502414.1, on the reverse strand, counting down.
ATAAGATTAAAGAAAATTCACACAGCAAAATATCTGGAAATAGTATTACAAAGCAAGCTATCTTGGGACTTGCAAACCAGGGACCTGAAAACGAGTGTAGCTCCATAATTGGAAAACATAAATTGAGTTCGGAATATAAATCAACGGTTAATACAACCAACCTAAAACTATATTGGAATGGTTTATGCGTGCAATAAAAAAAGTAGCATGATAAAAGCGCTTCAACTTATGCAAAATAAAGCCTTAAGAAATCTTATATACAAGCTGCCAAAACGTTATCCAACAATCATACCTCGCAAGGATTTATGTAAATCGATTTTACCAATTACGCATATACGTGAGTGCCTGGTTCTAATACTAGTGCCCAAATTTATTCACAAGGTTGGCCACCGTGCCGTATATTATTTACAAAATTAATCAAACTTCAATACGAGAGATATAACGAATTTAAGAGCTTCACGGTGTAGGTAGGAAAATATAAAGCAACGAATAGGTTATGTTGGAATTATAAAAAACAATAATTTACTTTCTGATTTAAAAGAGATTAGCAGAACATATATCGCGCTTCTGTAAAACTACCCGAGTATTCTAAAGTCTGCATAAATTTGTTTGTTTTTATTATGAATTGAAAGCATGCAAACTTATCTCCAAACTGCAATTGAGATGCTAAGACACTTTTAAATTGGTTTACATATTTATGTACGTAGAGTTATCAAAAAATAATAAAAAAAATAAATGCGAGAGTATAATAGATAGAAGTTCCGAAGGAAATTCGTTGGCCCAATATCTTCAAGTGACGAAAGCGACTACGAATCAGTTCATCGTAGTAATATTCGCGTCTCGCACTACGATCTACGATGGGTCGATTCAAATTATGTACACTTTGAAAATATCTCCATGCTTAAAAGGAGAAATTAAAATTTTTTTAAATGTTTGCATTTGTAATTTAATTATTTACTTTGTTTGCAAGAACTTTTTCGTTATTTCGCGAGGCTTTGGTATATACTTATAATGGAGGCCTTTTTTAAGTCATCCCTATCTACCGCAAACAGTAAGATTTATTTAATGGTTTGTGAAAAAGTATTTGTTTTAACGTTTTATGGTTTCTTTTGCGGATTTTTCTTTCTGCAGTCCGCATCCACCGCTTAAAAACGGGTTCAACTGTACTTACATTTATATTTATGCTAATATTTCTATTTACATTTATATAAACATTTATATTCAAATTTATATTTACATAGGCTTGAGCAGAATGTTCTGGTATTTAAAAACTTCCTTGCTTTTATTATGTATTTTTATACATATTTTTTTACTGACTACGTTATGAAACGGAAAATGCTATAAATCTCTAGATAAATTGAGAAATAAATTATTAGAACGTTGCTAAATGATGGTAAATTTATAAGCCAGCTTAAATGTTTACTACTAGCTGCGATATTGTAGGGAATACTTTGAGGTCATCTCCGCATTTCCAACAGACGAAAATAAAAATATAGATAAGGAACGATTGTTATGTGATGGAGTATGAGATCTCTAAAGTATATATTCCTGTGTGTTACAAATAATACAATTAAGTTACTGCTTCTGATGATAAAGAAAATGAAAAAAAAGTGTGGGAAAGAAAAAAAGTGTCCGAAAACTTAATAATTGGTTTAGGAAAAATCATTGTAAACCTTCAATTAAACTACGACTAGAATTGTGTGAACCCTTTAGCGAATTGCCTAAATATGATCACATAAATTGTTATAATAAACCGCGAGGTCTCTGAGGTTTTTCTCTATTATATGAACTTAGGATGGACGAGAAAATTAGTTTCCTCTTATACGTATGATATCGAACATTTTGGCTGGTTTGCTGTATGTTGACGTATTAAATCGGAGAAAAGTTTTTGTACAATCTAGACGGTTTACCTGCTTGGTTTCTGACAAAAGTTGCTCCTCGTAAATAGGTTTCAAAGATTTTTGCCTCAATTGCTCGTATGAACTTGAAGTGTATCATATTTAGTGTATTGCAGGAAAGCTCAGATAATGCTCTATGTCCAATTTAATACGTCAACTGAGGAGATATATGCCATATTTGGCTGTAGATGTTCACTTCAACATTACCTACAGAGAGACAGGTAGACAGACGGACGGGGCTAAATCTGTGCAAAACTTTGCGCGGCTATATATCTATACATAGTTACGTAATATAAAGAATATAAAATGTATTGTGTAAGATGAGGATTGAAGGTCAAAGTCGCACTATGAGCGAAACGAAAGATAGATTATTCTTGTTGAATTTAGTTTTTCTTTCCTTTTGCCCGCCTACGAGAAAGAGGAAGACAGAATTACTGCAGAAATATTAATTAGAGTCGTTTTATAAAGGATGCAAGCATTTAAAAATAATTTTGTTGCTGGTTTTCTTTGCATTGTCTGCTTGTAGAAAGAAAGAATTACTAAAAAACCTAGACGTGGTCATGTAAAGGTTTTTTCTATGTTAGGTGTCGCTGTGATAAGTGGTTGAAGTCACCCTATATGGTTGGTGCAAGGGTCATGTGCATACCTGTATGGGAAGCAAACCAAATTTTAATTATTGTGGAAAGCGAGCCATGAAACACACAAAAAACAAAAGAAAAATGGTAGAAAAGATCGAAGTATTAATTAACGTCAGTTTTCAAACTAATATACACGGAAAACTGCAAATGCGCAATGAACGCCCTTGCAACAGTCAAAAACCTATATAAAATTCCATCAAGAAGAGTTTTCTTAAAGGGCATGCGCTGCGAATTGCTAGACATTGACTTTTGTGTTTTTTTTTTTTGGATATAACCAATCACTCAAGGAATGTGCTCTGTTTGCATCACGTGGTGACGATAAGGAAAAAGTGAGGAAGGAGAAAACCGAGAGGAAATAGGGAGGTGGTGTTCGCCTAGCGGATGTGTGCTCATTCGATAAGAGTTGCGCCTTTGTCGACTGAGCGCTCACTATAATGACAATCAAAGTAAACGTTTTACCTGCTCGACTCCTCATGCGGATGATTGCTGTGACACATCACATAAGTAGTTCACATTGCGTGTTCATTTGAGCGACCCTATGTATGACAGCCGAAAACCGAAATTCTTCCAAGAAGGGCTGCGATAATCATTTTTAATTTGGCGAAATCATCATCTGGCAATCGATATGCAGTTCAAACTCAATAAATCTGCAATGTTATATACAGACACAAAGTTTGCTTCTTTTTCAGTTTAATTTAATCACATCTCGTGATACAGTTTACTTCATTTGTTTGCAGTGAATGTAATACCTAAATGAAATAAAATAAAATGAATGGTGTGAAGAATTCGTTTTGTGCGTTGAAGTGATGGGTATATGAACCTTGAAAGTGAGAAGTAAGTATAGTGGGCGAAATTAGGACGATAACCCGCACAAACGAAAAGTATATGAAGAATACAATCGGCCAAGCATATGCTATGAAAAAGAAATAGGCTAATACTGGAATAGTAAAGAAATTGAAAAGCATGGCTCGCAATTTTCTATCAAAAGTTTTACAGTGTCGCCCTTAAAGTAGCAAAAGATAACTGAGCAAAGTGATGCTTTTATGGTCAGATAACGTTTTTCTTCATGGTCAGGTTTTCGATAACCCGCTATTATTGCTGTAAGCAATGATCGCCATCGTTACTCGATTGATTCACGACAGACGAAATATCGGATCACATGTTATATTGTCTTTAAGAAAAGGATTGTCTCTATGTGTCAGCAATTTTAAGGCGCAAGTTGTCATGTGTAAAACTTCGTTCAAGTCAAACGCTATGTAACACTTATGTGAACGCGTAATAATTTCAAATGACTTTAAATGATTTCAATAGAGCGGTGTTTTAATTCTTAATTGTTTATATGCGCTTCCCACTTCACTGCTATGCACATCTGTTCGCCTATCTGTCTATCCGGCTATTCGCCTGCCTGTCTGTCTTCCTGCCCTGTTGTGATTTGTAAGCTTTTGCTTATTTTAAAAGACCTTATTTGTGCGATTTGTTTCTGCGGCATTATTTTCGTTCCGTTTTTGCGATGATTTGAATACAAGCGCTTTCTGAGAGCTTTTTTGTTTTTTTTGTTTCTTCGTTTTGTTCGTTTTGTGTTGCCATTTGACCCATTCACCCACTTTGATTTGTGCACACTTGGAGAGTTAGTTACATATGTATTGTATGTATGCATTGTACATTTACGGATATCTATCTATACATCCATAGAAACATATGCATGCCTCAATTGGACATCTCTTTCAGTGACATTTCCTTAAAAGCAAAGAGAAATTTTTCAACAAACACAATAAAAAAGAAAAGGCTTACGTCGAGGCCTGAAATGTACGCCTATTGAAAAAACCAAATGAACAACAGTTGTTGTGACTGCACAAGTTAATGAATAGTTATGGGCTCCGACGAAAAATGATTTCATTAAGTTTTTTGTCTTTTCGTTTGTTACGCTTTTCGCCTTACTTTTTTTGCAAAAGTTCTGATCGTAATCTTAAAAAGAGGGCCTCTTTACAATATCCGCACAGCGTTACTTGTTGTTTTTTCTATTTTTTGGTCGTTTTTTTGTGTTTTTTCAACAATGTGGCAGCTCTAATGGATAGACAAGCAATAACTAACAAAAGCTTAAGCCAAAGATTTTAACTTTATGATTTTTTAGTTTGAAAAAGAAAATGCGCGCATTCATTTTAAAAAAATGGAAAAAACGCAGATTGGAGAACTATATACGCCTTAGGCCGAATCTCAAATATTCACTGCTTAGGAGAAACATATGTCAAAATTCTGCTGAGGTAACATTAAGCTTACTGAGTGATTTCGAAAAAATGCATCTAAGCGATCAAGGTTCCGTCAAATGCCCGGAAGTTGTTGCAGGCCATAGGCTACTGCGTTGAAATTATAATTTTCATAATCGATCGGTCAAAAATAGATCATCAAAATGTTTTGAACAAATAGTATTCGTTGTGGAGTCTACCGGTTAGAAGTGAGCGCTTTCACAACCGATCGGTCATAAATTTTTGATTATTATTTCTTGAAATATTGGAGTTTTTTTGTGGTTATGGATGTTTTATAACAAGAGAAATTCAATCTTTTCAGTTGTAACTTTTAGCAGCTGACGGACAAATCGACTTTTCAAAGAGAAGCGTATGCATGTCTTTAATCATTATTTGATGCTTGCACTAAGTATAAGATCAAGGAATTATTTTAGTGATTTATGTTTACTATGAGGCTGTTACTATATACATTTAATTACTTAAGATCTACTATACCTGTGGCAATGGGCGATCAAATTCGCACTCCGCTCATTTCATACGAATGATATCGTTAGGAGTAAAAGTAATGGTTGAAAGATTCGTATTAACCTAACTATGTCCATTGTTTCTCTTGCCTATCTTTTTTTTTTTTTGGCTTTTATGGGCTTCAGTGACTTATAACAAGTCTTTAACTAAAGCGCCTATCACAATAGTTACAAACTTTTAAACTGTTGTTTACAGTTCCTCTTTGTTTTTTTTGTTTTGTAACTCACCGATGATGATGACTTAAAACAAACACGCCATCTTTTCATTCATTTAGTTTAACATTTTACTTCAATTTTTCCTCTGTGTTTCCCTTCTTTTTTCCTTTTTTTGTTAAATGTAATATTGCGCTATATAAACTCGTAAGAGTGTCAGTAGGAGTTGCATGAAAAATTGTATATGAAATAATTATTATTAACTCTTATCGTTCGTTTAATATGAACCGCAAACTTTCTTACAGACACAGCTTCTGTTAATGATTTAGTTTTGCACCGCCTAAATATAGAGAGAGGCGGCTTCAGCGAAAGCAAAAGGAAAACCTTAACGGGTGAAGCAATAAGAAAGCAAAAAAAAAGAAGCAAACGACAACAGCACAAACACAAAAACACCAATAACTAACTTTGATTGCCGCTGACCTTAAGATGTCGTGTCTAACCGAAAAGTTCATCGCTTCATAGACATCATTTAGCCCCTATCCTAGGATATCGATGCGCTCTACCAACAGTTTTCTTAAAATGTATTGCAAGGAAGACTTTATATGTTTACTTGCTACGGTTGTTGTTGTTTTTGTTGCTATTATTATTATTTTATATCATCTAAAATGGCATGTTGTATCTTTATGGCAAATATTTGTCGGTTAAAAGTACAAGAGGTGTTAGTCTTAATGGATGTGATGTTTTAATTTGTTCGAAATTTTTTTTGTTTTTGCTAAAAGGAAGACTTGCAGTTAGTTTATAGTGGAAGCAGCGTACCTGGATATATTTTCTCAATGGAAACTTGTATATTTTCTTATTGCATCTCTTTCAAACGTACGTAGCTAGACGCTCCAATTGTATAGATCAGTGCTAAAATTAGAAATTTTTCAAATAAAACTAAAATGTTTTCATTTTTGTGCTTTTTCTAATTATAAAACAGAATTAAGATTTATGTATGCCTACGTATTTGTATGTACAGATGAATTATCTTAAGCTAATGGTAAAATTATCAGTTCATATGATAATCATAAAGAGAGCATGTGCCGAATTGATAATTACTTATGATAGAGCCTGTACATGCTATAGACAGCAGTGTATTCCGAAGCTAGACTTTTTGAGTTTTTTGTCGAAAGGTTTTTTCAGTTCTCGGCCAACTGTGAAATCATCAGGGAAAATTTCTCTCATTTTTTTAAATTTTAAATATGAATACATGCGAAGACTAAGTTCTGTTTCTAATTTTAGCACTCGAATAACACAATTCGGCATTCTCAGTGTTCTTACACAATCGTCCTGGGAGTGTCTGTATATCGCATGACAAGCCATTTTTCAACTAATCTATAACTTGTTTCTCCGCTTGCCCGTCTATTCGATCATTTACACTTCCCACTTCGCAATTATTGGACTTTTCCGTCTGCCGAAACGCAGCTCATCTATTCCATAGTCCAGATTTTCTGTGATATAAATAGATTTCGCTCATCATCATTGTCCGATAAAACACGCCTTATTGTTTATTAAAAAAATATAAAGTAATATATATAAAATTTGAAATATTGAAATATTTGGTCAATGTGGTAACTTTTCCCCTCTTATCGTACGCCTATTAAAACCAATAAAATAATTTTTTACATTTATTTCAAAGTTTGTAAAGCTAAAAAATGTCCATTTATTGACTTGACTGGCTATGAAAATTCATCGAGCTGTTAAATATCGCCATAAATAACAATGTAACGATCGTGTAAAATCAATGTTAATATCATAACATGACTATTGTTTAAGCTATAACACCAATGATAATGACGACAACGACAACAATTGCAAAAGAAAAAAAAAAGAAACTCAAGCTGTTAAAACGAAATAGAAAGAAAAATTTACAAAGAATTTCGAAAATCGTAATAGTCAACCTATTGGGTTTGCGTGCGGAGAAAGTTCACGTTTTTCTTGTTATAAAAAACCAATACACTACAAGCAAATGGAAAAACAACCTGTTAATCTAAATATCTCAATCATAGACGTGCGCTTGAAATATTTGCGCTAACCTTTGCAAGTCAAAGCGTACACATAAATTTTATGTCTTTACTTATAATCGAACTAAAGTTATTGTAAATACACAAGAAAGACACCACATATTTTTTATATACATGGCAGAAGGGTGGGAGTATCGTTCGTTTTGTCAAAATGTTTCCAACAAGCAAATTTCCGAGATGCTATAACACATTAATATAAATGCAGTAGTATATATATAGTAATATATATATTAATAATAATAATATATATATTAATATATGTGTAGTAATATATATATTAATATATGTTCTTGATTAGTATCAAATTTGTGGTTGTATTTAGTCATGTCCGTCTGCCAGTCCGTAACCTTATCTGTACCTCTGTTCGCCTATCTCTATGTGTATCGGCCTGTGCGCTTACTTGTCCGTCTAATATATTATATATATATATATATATATATGTATATATGTATATATATATTACTATATCTTTCCGCCTTCCTGCGCGTCTGTCTGTCCGCTTTCTGTCTGCTTGTGTGTCTCTCTGCCTGCTTGCCTGTCTGTTAATGCGTCCGTCAATACGTCAGTCTACCTTTCTGTCGTGCAGTGTAGCATAAACTGAAGGCATCTGTATTTTTAAATGTAAAATTAAGTATGGATTTTGCCAGTTATTCATACACTACAGCACGCTCCACAACAAAAATTTGCTTACCATCTTTGCATGTATTGAAAAGTGTCGAAATTCAATTTCTTTCTTTTCTTATGGCACTGCGATGGGCATTAAAAGATCGGCCTTAGCTAAGTATGATTTTCTTACTTATTGTTATATACTATCGTTAACTTTTTTTTGCAATTTTCTACATATATAGGAGTATATGTATGCATATACACGTGTAGAAACACGAGTGCACGAGTGTGAATGGCATTTCATAAATTTTTTACCTAATATTACAAGTATGGCAAAATCTAATTTTGTATCTAATTCGTTTGTTTGTTTGCTTTTCTTTTTCGTTTTTATAGCGTTACACTCTTATTAAAATATCATATCCCCTCTTCTCCTTTTCGTTCTCCGTTGGTTCCTTGGTAAATCATTAATACATCGGTGCAATAATAATCGCCATTTGTACCTGTCAATTGCAAATGGTTTCACTTTAAGTTTTAAATTTACCCACAAGGAAACACAACAAGTTTATGATAATATATGTAACGCCCGTGATACATCGCGTTTGGTATGAACATCATAATCGGAAAAATTGATTAGTTACGGTCCGTATTTGTATTTTACAGTTTTTTTTAAAAGCTGAGAAAATTATGTTTAACTATCGTGAGCTAAACATTGCGTCAGCAGATCTATTACGTAATTGTATATACAATGTCATTGGCCTAAATATTAAAATCCTTTCCTCCTTTAAAACATTTTTTTCCACATGTAATTCCACCTGCTTTAAAGTTTAAAGCCTTCAGTAGGCATAAATTCATGTATATATTGAATTAATTCATGACAATCAATTCGTGGCCTTATTTTGGAAAAGTTTAAGAAATATTTGTAATGACATAGATTCAAAATGTTTCCCGCCAATAAACAATAACACTAATATATATTTCGTACATTTTTGAGGTCGATTTTTATAAATTCTACCTTCAACTCAGCGCCGTTTCTGCTTGTATTTGCTTCAGATGTCTCTTTCTTTTCGTAGTTTCTAATTTAAGCATTAGCTTAGAATTTTTTTTTATAACAAAACAATGAAATAATTCGTTCACAAGGATTTGTATGGTTTGTCCAGAGCTATAATTTGCTTTCTAATTCTTAAATTTCCGATGTCTATAATATAAACGATGTTATGCTACTAAGTCGCAGCGCGCTCATACGCAGCACGAAGAAGGCTGGTTTCATCAATTCCATAGTCAACAGGCTTTAGACTTTTTCCAACGCTTTCTCCATAGTTGCAATAAGGTTAGGTTTTTTGACTTTTCGTTGAAAAAATAATTGTGATCATTGTTTCAAACAAGGTCTTTGCATGTATACAACTGATGGGGTATTTCACGATGGCGTAGCTATAGTCGATCTAGTTTTAATTTAATTAGTCTGCAGTAAGTGGCGAGCTAAGCCCTTCATAAGCTGAGGTTCCTAAGGAAGTTTCTGCTAAGTTTTATTTTTTTTTTTTGTGCAAATGATAATCTAGGGCATTGCCTAAAAATATGTGAACTCATTAAAATAGTTTAACATCATCTTTGCAAAGGACGAAAAGGAAAATTATGTTTTGTTCTGTGAGTGTGTATGTGTAGTGTGGGATGTGGGTTGTGTAGCTTGATTTCAGGGCATAGGGTAGTAACCTTATAAAGGAGTAGTATCCAATTTTATTGTACATGTTTCCTGTTGGAATTATTTACAATAACTACAAGATAATGCTATTCTCTGAGTGACGGAAGAACTAATAGGGATTCCAATCTTTTTTATTTTATTTAAAAGAAATTTCATAATTGGAGAGACATGTTAGACGCTCTATTTTAATGACCGGTTGATGTCGAATGAATACGCGGATATTAAGATTCCTACGATCAGATGAAAATTTCATGAACTGTGCAGAGCTTGTTTTTTGTGTTTTCTATAATATTAAATCTCTTTTAGAAATCTTCAGGAGCATTGACCATCGCGTTTTATTTCTAACATTGTCTTGTAAAATAAGTAATATTCAAATGGTTAGAAAATGCTCTAGACATATGTATATAAAGCATTACGCAATACGTCTACTGTCTGACACTGTTGAAAGATTCACATGATATCTGGACACGACCAAACTTCAAACGATTCATGGCAACGTTTCATTTAGTTTAGCGCTTTTAGTGATATATTGATGGGATATTTGGTTATTTCTTTTATTCTTTACAATATTCAAGGGAAGGTAGAAGAACATATCTAAAATCTTAATAAATCCGTACATTTAATATGTACCTTTACGGCTTAACTGCTGTTTTGGAACTTTATACGATCAGTAGACTTCGGATATTTTCCAACCTTTTTTCCATAGCTTCAATGAACTTGAGTTCGGTTTCGCGTAATAGATTTTTGAAAACCACGGTTTTGCAACTTTCGCTTGAAGATATATTTGTGACAACTGCTTCATGCAAATGTTTTTAGTACTTAAATGCTTAGACCTTTAAGAAACTAGGAAAAACCAAATGTGAAACAAGTTTCTTGAAGAATTTTTTTTATTATTTTTTCCTGCTCTATTGCACTCTTAAAAGAAAACAGAAGTAATTCTATAAGTTTCTCTACAGCGCTTTTTTTTTACTTAAGAGAAATCATCTTTTAATTCAAAATGCAAGGTGTTTTGCTTCACTAGTATGCTTTAGAATGTCAAGCTCACGTTCTTGAGTCATTTCGGCGGTAAAATCGATATTGATATTTAGAACACTGTGATTTTACGATCAATAGTTCTTTAGTAATTATGTTCACGTTCATGTGCAGTACGCGCTCGTCAATTTGACTTTTAAAACGATTAGGAGGCAGGTAAGGTTCCAAAATTGTTGACTTTTTTTATATTCCCCAAATGACCTTTAAAAATACCTACACGCGATTACGTCCTTCCTGATCTAGTTTTCGAGATACCGATAAAATATAGGTATTTCTACCAAAATAGATTATTTTGATTCATAACTTTTGAGGATTCGCTGCCGTCTTAAAAGTGAAGACTCAGTTGCAGTGAGAAGAAACTTTTATCCCGCTAACCTATTCCAACGTGAAGTTAATGTCGTAGTTAATTAATTACCTTTCAAATCATTTTTTTGCCAATCCAAATACTACCCTCAAATCCATGGAGATCCACGGGCATCAAGTTATCCAGTCACTTTTAAATCACATGTGCTTCGGGGAATGTGAAATACATCAGTTGTACTCACTGCTAGGTGCGGCTCTTCGGGGAATACTCAGAGTGGTTGTGGTTATCCCAATTGCGAGGGCATTAGGTAATTAGAGATGCAGGCAGACCTCACCTACTTTTTGAATGGAGTATTTGGATCATACTCAACTTTCATATCTGGTAGCCCAGTCTTGGAATAGGCCCCCTCTCAGTTGCGGGATTTTCTTGCAAGCTGGGTGATGTTGACCATCACTTGTTAATTACCCAATAAGCCTATGAGCTTCGTCCGTTAAGCCATCAGGGCAGACGCAGACGCTAAATATCAAAGACTACTGCTCTCAAATGTTTGGTTAGCTTTATGGCGGGCGGCTTTCTATAATATAACATTTACGTATATGCAAGCAGTTAGAGGAACCCGGCAGTAAAAGTGAAAGAAAGTTTGGCAGCTAATTCCTTAAATATTGAAAGAGTGTAGTGAGATCGACTTGACCCTCCTGACAGTTTTCTTTCTGGCTAAAATAAGATTTTCTTTTACTTTTCTAAAATAAAAACGTTTAAAAAAGTATTTGGCAGTTTAATGTAGACTTTGGCATTGCTTTTGTACGTTATAGTCGTTGTTGTTGTTGGTGTTGTTACTTTATTGTGTGCCAAAGATAACCGCTTAAAAAACGCTTGAAGGTGAACTGACACACAATAAAAAGTACAAAAGAATATATATATCTATTATACACACACACACACATATATATATATATATACATATATATATATTCAAAAATGCGGGCATTTCACTTAAAAGTAAACCACTGAAAATTAAACTATTTCTTTTTTGTCTAGTCATACCCATGGTCAGGCCAGATCAAAGCAAATAAACGGAATGAAATTACAAGTGAGAAGCAAACAAAACAAAAAATAAAAATATAGAAAAACCGAAAGAAAGTTTTATAGAAAAGAAATAAATCTATTTCAAGTCAGGCAACAATTTAGACAAAATATGCACACAATCCGGACCATTAATAGTAAATAGAGTACCAGAGGATAGTCATTTAAATATATTAATAAAAAAAACAAAAAAGCATTTTTATATTTTTAACTCAAGTTAATGAAGATGAAGATCTTAGAGCTACTGTCAGCGTAATTGTTGTCATAATTATGATGTATGATGTTTAAATGGAGAGAAATCAGTGTTGAGGATTTTGTGGAGTGGCCAAATTAAGAGAGAGAGTTTTTAAGTGTTCCAACTGTGCGCAGTTGATCGGCTTTAGCTTAACACATAAGACAAACTATAACTATTACTGTAATTTTTCATTTAAATGATTTATTATAACATTTTCTTTGAATTCAGTTTTATAAATTAAAAGCAGAAAAAAAAAATTCGAAAAGAGACAAAACGCGTAAGAAATTTACATTTACGGCTTGAGGGAAACTTGGACCCCTAATGCATCACAATGTGAAGAAACTTATGAATACCAGTGGGAAGATTTTGAATCCCAAAGGTAACTCTGTCAATCGCACCTATTGTAAAAGTATGCCTTGGGTTCTCGTACAATTTGTTGACAAAACCTTCATATCTCGCAAGCTTTCTTTTTTCGCCATTTTCTTCGCTTCTCAACTTGATTTGTTTTCGTTGATTTGTTCCTTTCTATTTCAATTTCCGCAATACTGAAAGAACGAAAAAAGAGTGGAAAGTGTAATAGAATGGCGGTCAGAATGAAGCCTGCTCAAGAACATTTAACCTCTCACTAGGATGACGTAAAAATATTGAAACTATTGTCATGAAATTTTTACAAATATTTTTTGCAGATTCCCAGCATTTTAAAATCATACGGATCGGTCAATAGCCATCCTATACTTATAATATATATTATGCTATGAACTTTTCAGTGCTGTGTTATATATATCACTGATGTTTACTTCTGCGTGTAACATATTGGTCGACTTAATTAGTATACTTTCATTTATCGATAGGGAGAACCAAAACGAATCCAAACGCGAAGAAAAAAATATCTAATTTTTATATGTAATGAAGTCTCCATAGTCTAACATTTTTAATGGTTTAAACACGACAAGATTATCGCAACAGCATCATATAATGGGTCATAAAAAAGTTCGAGGTCTCTTTCTTTTACTAATTTTAGCTTCAAAATGACAACGAAGAAATTCCTTAGAAACTGCATAAGATTAATACAAAATGTGTATGAAAATTGACCGTGCAACATGACAGTGACAAAGCTAGCAGTAGCCAATCATGGCAAATAACAACACTACACCACACTGCAGCATTACAGCACCGCCATCATCATCATCAGCGTCATCATCTTCAGCATCATCATCATCAGCATCATCATCATCATCATTATCTTTCTTACGACAGATAACAAATGTAAATGATATGATGGGAAAATTGTCACATATATACTATACAGTAGTGGTAGTTGGTGTTGTTAGTTTTTTGTAAAGAGTAACAATAACAAAAACATTTACAATGGACGACAAGTGTTTAAACAGTGTGTAGATTTCCGTTTTAAAGAGATGTTAAATTTTCTTATACACTCATTCAGTTGGCAAGTGTGGGAAAATGCAACTCGTGCCATCTACTAGCGCACCTAACATATGTATATATACGTGTGTAGGTATGTATTTATGTATATGTATGTACTACATTCTCCCATACACAACATATAACAACATTTACAAACAAAAGTAACGCATTTGAAAATAATCCAAAGACAAGATCTTCTGTTAAGAAAAGAAAGAAAGGAAAATAAAAGAAAAACTTATGAATTCCATTAAAGCAAATCGTGTTTTAGCTATATTTTTGTCAAAGTGTTTTTCTTTGATTTTTTTTCATTTTCACAAACAAACAGAAATCACACATTAGCGCAGGGTAAACACAAGTAAAAAAAAGAAAAAGAGAAAATCTCCTAAAAAAAAAGTAAAACAAACAACACAAACGCAATATTATGACATAAGTTGCACGTTTTTCGCCACAGGATGGCAATTGTAAAACATTTATAGCTATGCATGTATGTATGCATGTTTTTGCATCTTTTTTTTTTGTACTTTGTACAAGTTACGGCAACATAATATTAAAAAATAAAATGTTATATCTATCTGCTGCCTGCCTTATTGCCTGCCTGCAGGAGCAAAGTGTTAAAATAAATAAACATAATATTCATGTAGCAGCTAAACTTTAAGCTTTAGCAACAACAAAACACATGACGATACTATGCTGTTGCTGTTTGTGTTGATGATGAGGATGATGATGAAAAATGAAATAAAATATGAAAGAAAATATACTGTAAAATAACAGAAATAACAATAACAAAAGCAACAACAAAGATGAAGAATAAATTGACACTTAACTTTTGCACACTTTTAAACGTGACCAACAATAGCTGTGTGGAAATGTGCTGTCTGTTTGTTTGTTTCTGCTGTTGTCTTCTTTCTTTTCTTGTTTTTCCTTATATTAGTTTTTAGTACTCTTTGAAAATAGAAAAATAAATATTTGTTTTTTTTTCTTTTTTCGAAAATTCTAAATAAAAATCTCTCATGGGAATAAACAATTGTAGAAAATTTGAGTGAAAACATTCGTACATTGCGGTAAATTTAGCCATGGACGTATACCTTCCAATTCAAAACTTGGAGCAACAAGAAGTTTGTTTTCCTATATGTTAAACGATTTATGAAGAATTTTTCGTCTTGGGAAGTTCTTGGAAAAGATTTGCTTTTTTTTTTAAACATTATAAATTTTGAGTTAACTCAATGTTTGTGATAGAAAATCTTATTTATTTTGTGTCCACTGTTAGTAACGAAATTTCTTTTACCTGGCTAATGCAATGAGTTCGAAAAGAATCCCGACACACCCCGCTCACAACTGCTTTTCCGCTTGAACATTCAGAGCTGAGAAAGCGCAGTCGAACAAACACGTGAAGATACAAAAATGCATTTATTATATTTTACAAATAGAAAAAAAATGTCTTTTTCATGTTTTGAGAGTAAGAGTTAGTAAAGCATTTTTCACTTTTTGAATTGCAGAATGTTCTATGTATCAAATGCGGGTCGTAAGGAACTTTCATTTTCAAAATGTTTCATAATCAAGATCAGTTGGAGTTTGTCAAGCCAAACCTTCCACTGCTATTCTCGACGATAAAAAAATTCAGATATAGTCCGAATATAAAAGCCTCGTATGATTTCTAAATTAATCGCATGTTCACTATTGTCGAGTATCAAGCTTTTTCAATTCTGTATTGGTTAATAGTCCACCCCTAGTTTGGGTGTGTTCTTCTTTTCTTCCAGATTATGTACACATGGATTTTAATATTTTTGTTTTTTTCTTTAGTTTTTTGTGTTTTATCACAGTTATCGCTAATGTTTGGCTTAAGAGTTATTTCCAAGCATCTAGTTTATTTTAGTGTTATACGACTGCAGCTGAATTGCTTGTGTAAATATATAAATAAATAAATTAATGTATCAATTGTTGTGAGAGATGCATGTGGGTGCATGTTGTGTGCGTCTCCATCCTTCGGAATTAGTCAAGGATACAATATAGTTACTTGGTGTCTAATATAGTTACTGCAGTCATCTTAAGCCGTTGCAACGTTTAAACTTATATTTTGTGCGAAAATTCTTGCGATCTGTCAGCTTAGTCGCTAACACTTGATGAAAAAACTATCTGCTTATTATGACACCAAGAACATCTGAATTGCTACAAAAAAATTTATACTAATTATCGAAGATGGTGTATTCATTTTGTCAAAGCGTTTGCTTCAGACATCCCTTGACATATATATATTCTTGATAGTCACAAATTCTAAATCGATTTAAGTATGTCCATCTGCCTGGCTGTCTGTTCATGCAATGTCTATGGTAAACATTCTCGAGGTCGCAAAAATGAAACTATGGCTTCATGTTTGGCAGATATAGCTAGAAAATGGATTTTTGCCGATAAACTACAACAGACAGACGATCTAAATTTTTACTTTTATTGTGGAAAAATAGAAAATATCACTTGCGCGCACGTAACGTTATAGAGCAGGGAAATTTAGTTTTTTCTTTTTCTTTAATATTCTTTAGAAAAATCTAATTTCTTTGTTTTCATATTTATTTATACTTTAGAATTCCACAGCAATTGCTTATACGCACCAGAATTTTACGTTTATCAACGGATCGAATTTTGTAAAGATATCGCTTTTCACACAGTACGTCACGTAAACGAAAGTTAGTAATTAGTGAAAGAAAGTTTATAGATTTCTAAAGCGCAGGCTCTTGCCTTTGTCTTATGGGTTTCTTATTCGCATACAAGTGGCGTAAAAAAATAAAAATATTAATGAAAACATTATAGTCGGATAAGGCTGACCATTAAATGTCGCACTCCATACTGCGCAAAACCATTGTTCCTTTCCACAGGGAGCGGACCTATGGGGTCCCCTGGTTTACCCATAGAAGTGCCGAAACCTTCACCTCTTCGTGGTGCTCCCTATAAACATTTTCTGCTGCATTATGGCTCTAATTGGCTTTTCCTTAACGAGTCGCACAGTCAATGGCAAAGAAAGGTTTAAGGCTTTCTATCTATAACCTAGCAATAGGTTTTTCTCATTGGAAGCGGAAGGGGTCTANTCTCCCTGAGGGGTCGTCAATCAACTTACTTTCGATTGCCAATGGTTGTAGGCAACCCGTCTGATTAAGGTTTCACACCAGGTGCAGACGTTAAACACACAGAGAAATCTGTTCCTTTCCACTTCGCGGTGCTCCCAATAAAACATTGACTGCTGCGTTATGACCCTCTTGCTTGAGAGTCGTACAGTCAATGGCAAAGAAAGGTTTAAGGCTTACTATCTATAACCTGGCAACAGGTTTTTCTCTGTGGAAGCGGAAGGGGTTTAATCGGAAGGGGCTTCTTTTCTAAATTGAAAAGAAGCATTTCTTTCCCTATCTGGTTCTCTTGGTGGAGGTCATCTAATGATGATGGCCAGCAATATCAAGTGGGCTGGGGCACAGCTGGGTGTGTGTGCTGTGCGATGACAACCTTCGAAGCATTGTTTTCCTTGAGAAAGAATAGTAAAGGATCGGCCTTCCGGGACGTGTGGATAGTTCAAAGACAAGTGCTTTATGCGTGCAGTATGAGATCACCCAAAGCTGTATAGCTTGGTGTAAGTTCTTGCTTGAACTATAAACCAAGAAGTTAAAGGGTGTCCGTGGGGATCAGGCTGCCCAAAGTAGGATTGCTCCGGCAGGAAGATACACCCTACCCATCGGAATGCCGGACGAATATCTTCTTGCCTGACTGCTGGATACGGTATTCGTGGTGGTTGTGGTTGCCCCAAAGTTTCGCGTGGAGCTATTTAAGAGGTGTTTAGATAGGCCTCGACGTATACCACTAAACCAGAATTTGGCCCGTATCGATTTTCTATTGCGGGACTTCAGGATAGCGAGGCCCTCTTCAATGGGGATTGTCTCTCTCCCTGAGGGGTCCTCAATCAACTAAATTCGATTGCCAATGGTTGTAGGCACCCCGTCTAATTAAGGCGCAGGCCAGCTGCAGACGTTAACACACAGAGATATTGATCTGTTGCTTTCTTCTGAAGACTTTCTAGTCCAACTTTAAGCTCCACGGGGGTCAGGAGCCCACTCATTATGTCACGAGTAACTGCGGGTAGAAGTGACAACATTGATGTACTGCAGGTTGATGTTTGCGAAGATCCTTCGGAGGGAAGCTTGCGCATTTACTTACTTGTGGAAACCA
Source organism: Glossina austeni (assembly GCA_000688735.1). Taxonomy (NCBI): domain Eukaryota; kingdom Metazoa; phylum Arthropoda; class Insecta; order Diptera; family Glossinidae; genus Glossina; species Glossina austeni. The sequence goes on along the minus strand of KK502414.1, from coordinate 438,919 downwards.
CGGTGGAAGCTTCTATGACCAGTCCACAATTTGAACGCAGCACTTAACCAATGTGTGAGTCCTGACTGTTGGGTACGGCCCTCCGGGGGATATAGTGATGGTTGTGGTTTCTATCATTCTTAAAGCGAATAATTAGAGGTTATGATAGGTGTCAACGCTCCCCAGATTGAGTTTGTTGAGCCGTACAAACATATCTGGGTTCTCCAGTGCCAGTAATTTAGGCCCCTAGCTTACAGGGATTGTCTAACTCTATGGAGGGCGCCGGTTACGCATCAAAAACGACTTTTCCTTTATTCTCATTATAAAATACCAATAATTATACATTAGTTCCATCCAAAGGCATACTTTCAATGCCCGCATTTATATGAGAGCGGGTCCGAAATGTGAACTGATATGAGGCCTTGTTATTCTTTAGGTATTTTCGTGTTAAAGTAGTATAAATTAGACTTTATTGACATATGAATGAGATGTATGAGGAACGGAAATTTTCTATATAAAAATTCCGGTTTCATATTTACTTGGTATAACTAGAGTGATAGAGAGAGAGAGAGAGAGAGAGCTATAAAAGAGCATTTGACTCGGTTCATAATTTTAAAATTAGTGATTTATGCTTTGGTACACCCTTCTTCGACAGGAACGAATATTTCCGTTGAACTTTTGAAGAGTGCAGCACGAAACTGTCTTAATTTGAAAAAAATAAAAAAAATTTTCTTGTGTTAACAAAAACTAGAAGCTGACTATAAACTCTTCTTTAAATTTTTTGTCGCCCAAAAAATCGCCCTCAAAAGTCCATTGAAATTAAGAAAAACTCCATTCTTTTCCATAGAAGAAAAAGGGGGGAATGTTCTGCTTTGTTAGCCGCTAAGTGTAAAACAAGGATTTAATTATTTCCATTTCACGTTTTTTTGCAACAGTGTACATTAACTATACACGTTAAAATCTGGCGAACGGCTTTGTGCATTGACAATGATGATTGAATTTAGTTTTTTTTCGTTTAATATTACTAAGCATTTTGTAACACACCATGTCAAGTTGTTAAGATTTGTTGTTATTGTTGTTGTTAAACATAACGGAAATATAAAACAAAATGATTACAACAAAACAGCGGACAACATCAACCAATAAAGCAACTGCAATATGCTTAAAAACATGCATGCAAAACAAAATCGAAAATAAAACAAAAAAAAAAAAAATACGCCTATCGACAGCGCAACCAAGTAACTCAATATCTTGCAGTTACACGTTAATTTAAACCCAAATTGAATTAATAAACCATGTTAAACATTGTGTGCGGTCTGCAGTGAAAAAAAAGAGTAACGCAAAATATTTATTAATTTATGCACGAATATCGATCGCCCGTTAAAAAAAGAAATCTACTAACAAGTTAGCCTGCCAGTCCATGCAATCAACAGCAACAACAACCTAAGAAGCACTCACTCACTTAGTTGGGCGCTGGTACCAAACAGAAATCTAAGTGTTGAAGACTTTTTTTATGATTTCCTTAAAGCACGTCTACCGCGTTTGTCTTTAAAAGAAAATTATACATACGTTAACAATTTGAGGCATACATGATCACAATTTAACGAAAAAAAAATAATAAATAAATTTACACAACGCACTGAATCATACGCGTTTTATTACAAAAAGGAAAACAAAAGAAGAAAAATCAAAATTTAACTTCATTTGCTTTTATTGTAAAACTTTTACATACAATTTTTACTGCCGCCGACGTTGTCGTCGTTGTTGTTGTTGTTCTTGTTGTTGTTACGGCTGCTGACACTGCTATCTTGACATGTGCTCACTATATATTTTGCATTGCGAATATATGGCCTGAAAATCAGAACTACATTACCCCTGTACGGAAAGACTAGCCAAGCGAGTGACTGAGTGAATGAGTGAGGTCTGCGGCCCAAAAATCGCTGACGTGATTGGTTTGCATTTAACAACAAATTAAAACGCATGAAAAACCTTCGCTTTTAACGGCCACACATAGGAAAAACAGAAAAAGTAAAATAAAACTGAATCAATGCAAAAAAAATAAAAAAACTCCGACAAACGCCACAATCCATAGGGACAGCAAACGAAACATAAAAATTAGAACATGTTAAATGTTTTGAGCATAATTTACATGAACATGCAACCAACACGTTACAGTGTTTCGGCGGTAAATTTGTGAAGGGATAGCGACCCGCGTTTTAACCGCATACACCACACATATCAACAAAGAAATGTGTGTTTAACAACCTGTAAAATAAGACCCTACAAGCATCTTGTATACGCTCACTTGCGTACATGCATGTATCGTTCGTTCTTTCTGATGCATATGCAAATATCACACGATCTAAATAAATAAACACAAATTTAATGCTGCACATCGTCAAATAATTAATGCGGATCCACCCTGATTTGGCACAAAAAAATTTGTACCAACAGAGATTTTACTGTTAAGGAATATAATTTAAAACACAAGAAAAAGAAAAAACTAGAAGGACGACATCAACAAAGTTAAGATATGCTTGATTCCAATAATCTTATATACACTACTGGTCAATCAAGTTTTCCGCCTTCTGCGCACATGTTGGTCTAGCTGTTCATTTTAGGGTTTGTCCATTCGATCACCTGTCTGCGTGTGCATCTGGTCATTTTCCAGCCCAAATGTCTTCCGCTGAATCCTTCTTTCAGTCTGTCCCTCTCTCTTACTGCCTATCTCTTCATCTTTCACCTCTTTGCCAAACTAACCATCTTTTTGCCTGTCTGTATGTCAATCTTTTCGTTTGTTGTTCTGTTCACTTGCCACGCTGCCCGCTTACGCGCGTATCTGCCTCTGTTTATCTGCGCGCTTATTCGCATGCCTGCTACTTCGCCTATACGTCTATCCGCGTATTCGGCGGTCCGTCCATCCGCTTATCCGCCTATCTGCCTATCCGCGTATTCGCCTGTCCACCTATCCACCTGTCCGCCTATCCGCGTATTCGTCTATCGTTTCTTTTCTGTTCGCCTGCTCTCGGCTGTTTCCCTGTTTTCGACCGTTCTCTTGTTTTCGCCTGTTCTCACCTATTCCCCCTTTGTTTGTTCGCCTAACCGCCAGTTTTTGAGGGAAACGTAGATTTGCGGAAACTCTCGCCTCCTTAGGGGTACACTGGACGACGTAAGCTTTCCTCATAGATTATTGCTAAGAAGAAAATACTAACCAAGTCAGTTTCCAACTGGTTACGTAAAATACGTTGGTGTAGTAATAGTTGAGAGCATGGTACCGCCCGCCATGTCAGTTGTAGCATCCGATGCTAATATATCTTGAAGAAGGATAGTCCGGTGTTGGCTAGCCGGGATTGTATGGTTAAACCGAAGTCAAGAGTGACTCTGTCGCGTAAAATAAGGCTAAAGGCTTCGTAGTCTAACTTTAAGGTCCACGGGGGTCAAGAGCCCACCCATTATGTCACGAGTCACTGCGGGTAGAGGTGACAACATTGATATGCTGCAGGTTGGCATTAGCCAAGATCCTTCGAGGCGAAACTTGCCTAGTTACATACTTGTGGAAACCGCGATGGAAACTTGTATGTCCAGTCCCCAATTTGAACGCAGCAGACAGTGAATAATGTTGATTTAATAGAATTAACAGATCTTAAGCCTTACAACCCCAACGCTTCATGAAGCCCAATTTCAATTGCCACAACAAACGGTGAACTCTATATAACAGAGCGAAATGACGTTGATGGTATTCAGTTTTACTGCAAATGTATTACGCACAAATGTAAGTGAGGTGTCTATTCAGTGACTTAACTATTTCTATGCGGCCTGCGTACACACCGCGCAAGGAAAATATTAAAAACACTTTTTAAGTCAATACATATGTATGTAATTGGATTATCAGTAGACGATCTGCGGAGTAGAGAACAATTTATGCCAACTTTAATAAACATGAATCTCAATACTGCGGGTGACTGAAACTGTTGGCAAGTAATAGTCGGGAGCCATTTACATTAAAGAAGGCTTCAAAATGATCCGACAGAAATCAACAATCGAGCAATGCAAGGTTTTTTAAAAGTCTGTGGGAATTTGTTAATTTGTTTCCATTAGCTTTGAGCAATCAAATGACAAAAATGGCAAATGTTTTTATTTAGAAAGTAGGTACAGGTCCAGCATTCAGCCATTCCCCACGCATCGTTCACGCTACTCATATGAGACCGAGATGACCTTCTATCAATTCCCAAACGAGAACGGCTTTAACGGAGAGCGAGATTTCAAATACATTAGTATGCTATGTAAAGTAGTTCGGACACGGAGGAAAAGTACGCAAAAATCAATTTTTGCAGAAACATGTTACATACAGCACTTGCAGTGCAAATATTATTTTTTTTATTTTTTGCGTTATTTTTTTGTTTTTTTTTTTTGCTTTTGTAGTTGCGATTACTATTGTAATTGTTGTTGTTGTGGCAATTGTAGCTATGCTGCGGCATCTACATTAAAGAATAAAAAGCTCAAACCTTTTTTTTGTTTTATTAACGTAACGGATAAACAAATGTGTCATCTGCTTTCTTTCTCGGTTTTATAAATCAATCCTTTTTAAATCTAAAGAATAAGCCGACAAAGTCATAAATAATTGTAAGGTTTTTTGGAATGGGTTGGAGAGAACTTAGTAGAAGGCTATCGGCACGGTTAGAGAAACTGAAATGTTTTTTTTATCCATTTAGCAAAGTGCTTTTAATAAAACGAACCTTTTTCTATACATATTTTTTTTGTCGTTGTCAAGTTCAAGGGTTAAATTGTAGGAGTCACGATTCGTTCTTCTCCTCATATTGCATGTGTTCGTTAAAAAGAACTTTAAAAATTCATACGTACGTACGCTAAGAATTGAGGAAAATATTTTGATAAGGCTTCCGTTGTTGCATATGTCTCCATGCTTTACGATCACTTAACTTAACGCTTATGCTTAAATATAATAAAAACTTGTTTGACCATAAATTATTGTATTGCAAAAGAAAGAAATTTTTGAATAAATCGTAGATTCAAGCAATAAGAGGAAAAAAAATTAGAAGAAAACTCTGTCTCTTGCTTTAGCTTAAACCATCATCTTATATATAATAATGACATAATGAATGAATGAGTTATAATCCTTAAACCATATTTCAGATCAATGCGTACAGGTTTTCTTCACATGAACATAATTTCAATTATTGTAAGCCTTATTTATATTTCTGCGTTTTGATCGGTAAGGTACACATATTATACAAAGATGAAATTCTGAAGAAGTGGAATTCGCCTTGTGGTAAATATTGTATACACAACTCTTGAACTGAATATTTTTCTTGTACTGACTATTCGCTCTGAGGGCGTCTCCTATACGTGTAACATGATGATCAGAAAGAAGTTGGAAAAGAGAATCAGATAGGAAGTGTGCTACCGCAGTCTAGTAAGTGTGTGCCAAATTTTACTATAGTTCCGACTAAATACCATCAAACGTTGTTGAGATTTGAACCCTTGAATGTGGAATGAGAGTAGTGCGACCAAATAAGTGATATATATTTTCTTGGTTTTAAGTTGCTCTAAAAGCCAATCTTTCAAATTTCTACGACATGGGCGGTCGCTTAATGTGTAATTGGCTGATTGAACTTTCGTTCGCGTAGATCGATGCTTTCAGGGGTACGTTCACGCCCCAAACATCAAATGGCTGCGAACCAAAGTGTGGTCAAAACTCAAGAGCAGTCAATTAAACGGACTTTCTTATGGCACTACATAAAATATTCATCATCATTAAGAGTGTGTTTGCGTCAATAGTTAACATTATAAACATTACGACTTTCCTCGGTTTTTTTCAACTACGTAACAAATAGCAACGGCTATGTCGATATTACGTAATACGCTCAATACAACCTGAAGAGATTCAATATTTATCTAATATTTTATAAATTTTAAGTTTTAGTAAATTATATACAATGTGCTGTTGTGTGTCTTTCCACGACGATTTGCCAAACCACACTAAACACAAGTGTGATCTGGTAACAAAATAGACTGTATGACGTTTTAGAAATATATGGTATGAATGAAACAAAGTGTTTGTTTCTTGTAGTGATATAGTCTTCTAAGAAATACATACAACAAACTTGAACATTCTACTTAGAATGGAAGTAATGGAATGGAAGTTTAGCTTTGTAAATTTTCTAGCTTCTGTAAGTGAGTTAGGAAGCATTAGACGATCAGAAAAGCTTTAAATCAACAGGTAAGTTATTGGGCTGCGACTTCACACTAGGTCTTCATTTAACTCAGACACTCTTTTCCAACCGTTTGGGAAAAAGCCAAAATTTCAAGAAAAACACTTTTTTCAGGCAAAAAATTTTTCCTATGTATTCTATATAGTTTTTTTCGCATATATCATTGTGTGGGGCCACTGCAATAGACCAAAAAAAAGAAATTTTTGTAGCAATTTTTGTAGGCTAGAAGGAAAACTCGTAGAATAATAATTATTGCGCAAGTTATAAGCGCACCTTTAAGTACTAAAACAAAAAAATAGACAAATGATTTTGTGAAAAATATTAAACCGGAGCTATTCTCGTGAGGTACATTGTCCTATTTCTTCTTTTTACTGGAACTGCTCTTATATGAACATGATTAGTTTCTCAAAGCATCTTTTGGTGTTTTAGCGAACTTAGAAAACGTCATATAAAACATTACGATGCAAGTTTCCAACAAGTGCTAATAGCTTCCTGATGCTCTCTTCCAGAAAGATTACGAAATTTCAAGGACAAAACTTTTTACGGATATTGGATGTTTTTCCACATATTCTAAAAGTTTCAAAGCGTCTTCTATTCAGGAGAAGAAAAGCTTTTTCTTTTTAAATCTACATAGATGTTAATAGACTTAAAAGAAAAGAGTTTTTGACAGTTCTTTTCGAGATAGAAAAAAAGGTGGAAAAAAATGATATTTGAGGAGGTTATTAAGCGTACCTTGAGCTTTCGAAAAAAAAAATTATTTCGGAAACATATTAAACAATTTCAGCACCGCAGCTATTCTCTAGGGACGTTTTTCGCTTAAAGGGCTCTGCGGCACGCAGGGTAACTGGTTCATGCTTTCAGAAATTTGAGTACACTCATTAAAAATCTATTTACAATTTATTGTATAACTGAGGCATATTTCTGAGCGTTACAACCGGAACAACGAACTTTGTATATCGTTCTCATTAATGATTGCTTCAAAAATTAAAGGCGGCGATTTTAACATTAACTCCTGTTGATATGCTTTTGTATATATGTGTATATGTATTTTTAAATATTATTGACAAGTCCATTAAAAGCAAACGTGCTTACTCTCTAAACATACACGAGTATGTTATTAATGTGAAGAGCATATAGAGTAACAAAAGAAAAACATTTTTTGTCTTGGTTTCGTAATTCTGAAGCTTGTCTTTCATTATTATTAGATTTCTTTAAAATAATTTTTAATTGACCTAAATAATGAAAAATTTGAATATTCACCTTTAGGCATTTAGAAAATGGTAGACTTTAGGTGCAACGCAATTTATGAAGAACAAGACATTTTTTTTTATTTTGCTTTTATCTTAATATATGTGAAAGTATAGGTGCATGTAAAGAAAACCGAAAGGAAAAAGAAAAACAACAACTATGTTATGACTAATAAAATGTTAACATGCAAACCTTTTGAACGAAAATGTCAAGAGATAACATGCCGGCATAAAATAACAAAATTTCTGGTAGTGTAAGAGCCTGTTTCACTTTTTTCATAAATTACCGAAACACTCAAGGAGTAGTGTTGGTCATAAAAATGTTTACAATTTTTTTAAATTGATGCTTTCTGCATACAAGTCAATGAAATCTGACCTGTAAGAGGGTCATTTTTGCGAAACGTGAAATTTGAACATATACTGTTTTCTTCTGCTATTACAGATATTTCATTGAGAGCTGAACTTATTTGCTTATAAAATGGGATAAGAAGATCCTTGGGCTTGAATAACTTCTTGCGCAGAATTGATCATAATCGTTAAAAATATCACCCATCAGCGGAAGCAATTGGAAATTCAGATGATTTTGGAGTTACCAATAACTGCTGATTGGATTTCCATCTATAAGAACTGTCCGGTGTCGGTTTGCGGTTCCCGTTATCGAGCTAGGTCGAACATAATTTTTAATTTTGAGTTAATGCTTCTTGCTATCGAGTAGCTTTCAACGATTGTTCAGTTCATGGTACGAATGTCAATTTTCATGGCTGTATCATCAATCAATCCAAAATACGATCGGGGCGTGTTTTTGTATTTGGGTATGTGAACTAATTTGATAGCCAGATCCCTAAAACGACCTCTGCTAGGCATACCTATAATAACAAGTAGTGTTACTTTAAAAGCTTTTCACAGTTTGTGTTCCTCTGCGAAGCTATACTCCTTGCTCTTCAATCTTTTCATCTTCTTTCTATATACCTGCAAGAATGATGGAACCCCCCTTACTACAAGCCAAAGTTTTTAGGTTATTCCACGCGCGCTTCGAAGGGAAGGCAAAACTAAAAATATACCCGATAGACCAAACTTTGTTTTTCTGTGTTATAATTTCCAATAACAACGATTTGAAACGGACGATAAGCGAACGTAAGGATCATTCGATTTCGAATCTTATGCTGGCGAAGAATATATATAACATTTGCAGATTTCTTGGCGCGTATGCTTGATTATCACAAAGGAAATCAGAGTATATACTACACGTGTAACACGGCGATGATTACAAGGAGATGTGGAAAGAGAAAAAGACATAGTGAGTGGTCGCGGTCTAGTGGATATGTGCCTTTACGGGTTGGGTACTCCGTATAACTACAATCAAGCAGGGTTAAAAGCGCACTGAGATTTAAATCAGAACACTGACTTATAATCACGGTTCTTTTCTACTCGGCTATCCGCCAACCAAAAACTGCTATTTACGTTTTTTAAAACTTTGTTATTTACGACATCCAACTCAATAAGTTGTATGACTGGCTGATAAAGTAGGTAATGTGCTATCTTATTTATGATAAAATGTAAGCAAAAATATTGCTGAGTTATAAACAATTGAGAAGCTCTTATTTGCAGATTACAAAATTATAAGACTTGAAGTCAATTAAGTAAATAATTCTTTAACTTAAAATACGTATTCAAATAAACCGTTTGCTGTTTTATAAAAAAAGATGAAAAGTTAAAAAACCATTACAATGCTTTTGCTTTTCACTATTATTTTTCTTTGAGGGTACATGCAAACCGTTGCAAGAAAATCCCGTTCATTTTTTATAGAGAACCATATATATAAATATATATATTTATATATATATACATCGTAGAATCACATATGTACATGTTTGTGTGTATGTATATATGTACCGGAGAAGCATATGCACATATGCATGCATGCATATATGTTTGTATGTACGCATTTATGATTCATTATTATAAAATGCATTTAACAATATATTCTAGACAATGTGACATACATAGCGATACAAGTGCAATTGAAATTGCAATTGCCGCAAAGATATTTATGCTTGCCAGCACATATCTATGTATGAAATGTTATGCATTATATTTTGAGCGGATCTACTAGCTGATTGGCTGCTGCATATAGAATATTCCATAGAGATTTACGTTAAAGCTTACATATGCGGGTATTGTGGAAATTAAAAGGAAAACAAAAGAAACCTCGGTTGGTCTTCTCTCTTTTTTCCAAATATGCTTGAGTAGCTACTCGTCCCAATCGAGGTAAGCGAGAACGTTAGGAGTTTGAACATAAATCAGCGGATTCGTTTTGCATAAGCTAAAAAGAAACTCAAGTAGCAGCAGTTTTTACCAAAATTTTTCACGCATATTTTTAATTTTTTTTCATTTTTCAATGTGTGCAACAGCTTTTTGATTCTTTGCGCCGATGTTTTAAAAAAAATTTGTATATACAAACAGCAGCAGCAATCACAACTACATTTAAAAATTGGCATTTTGTTAAGATAAACTAACGACCTGCAACATGCTACATATATACACTTATATAAGAAGAAAAAAAAAGCTACATATGAATTTATTGTTGCAAATTTTTTGGGTTTTTCTTTGTAGTTTCCTTCTTTTTTGTTTTTTTTTTTTGTTGTTAAGTGGCTGCACTCAGAGTTAACAATATTGAACAAATTGAAAGACTAGACCACACATTGAAATAATCGTGTTGTGTCTAAATAAAATGCATTTTTTTTCTCTTATCAATTGGTCAAGTACTCAATGTATTTGTTTATTTTTTTCTTATTATTATTTTATTTTTTTTTTTAAATAATATTTATAACGCACATTTTTTGTTCAAAAATTAACATTCAATGTTTGAATGCGTTTTGTTTCAGTTTTAAGTTTAAAGTTTTAGTTATGGCCATAAAATTTCGTTTGTTTATATTATTAGGGTTTGGTAAGTTTAGCCGCCGTCAAATTATTTAACTATGGGTGTATATGTAAGTTTTTCTAATTAAGGTGCGTGCTCAGATTTTTGACAAATCATGTAATCATTAATACATGTCCAATTCATAGTAAATTTAAATAGGTTAACACGTTGTACTAGTTTAATTAATCTTTTTTTGTTCTTTTGATTCAACAATATTAAGATATCAACACTTTCGTGTTAAGTGATTCTCATTTACAAATTCTAGCTTGCTGTGTTTAGGAATAATTTCGCTGAACTTTATAAGGTTTCCTTTAGGATAATTACGCAATGAAATCGAATAATGATTTCAAAATAAAGGCAAGCTCCGGCAAGGTTGGTAAATGAATTTCGATATTGTCCGTCCTTAGTTTAGTCATAGAAACAGTGGGCACTTTGTAAAGAAGGATTGCATGTATGTAACCACAGCGCAACACAACAAGAACGAAAAAGAAAAAACTCCATATGGTGTTACGAACATTACACTACTAATCATATGACTTTACATAAAATTTGCTTATGTCAGAAGTAGTTATTGGACGCGACTAACATGCCGGCCTTCGTCGCGTGTTCGAATCCCATCGCGATAGAGCACACATGCTCGAAGTGTTCGATAAGTTCTCAGCTGAGACCAATTGGGCATGCAACCGCCTTCCGATATTTTTGCCCCCCACTTCTTTCTGATCATGACCTTGTTTTACGAATAGAAAGGACTCTCCAATAAGGATTAAAAGGCACGCAAAAGGATTAACAAAAATCTCAGAGCAAACTATAGTATTCGTAACTGGCTTCGCAAGACCTATAAGCAAAGAATTTGCTTTTCAAAGAAAGAAGTCAATTATATGTCTCGTAATACCCATTAGAATAAAGTGTTGGCAAATAGTAAATGACGAATTAAAGCAGATATATCTCGATGGTATGATCATGATATAAGATCCACTGAGCAGAACACGTAAGCGGAAAGGAATTTTATGTAACATTATATTTTAAATTAAATAAAAATAAAAAATGTTCTTCTCGTGTCGTTAGTGTTGTTTAATGGCTTTTTAAATGATAACAGAATTTACAAAGCTACAATCGCTCTTATTGATAACACTAGTTGACAGTATTTTTGTCACAAACAATGTGACCCGTTGTCTTGCCTAAGTTGCTACCGCTTAACTATGGGGCTTAGTTTTCCTGTGACACGCTAATCTCTATTTACCGAGAGAGTTTGCCCTGCCGATCCAACGCAGCCATGCTTTTTAAGTCGAACGAACGTCAATGTCCTTGTTGGTGGTCTAAATAAACTTTTTGCATCGCGATTAAAAGGTCGGAAAATTCGTCCGCACAATATGGAACCGAATTCATTAGAACTTGATTTTGAAATTGAATTTGTATTCGTCGACATCGTATCCTCCAAAAGAGGGATTTTTCGTTCGTGTAACAAAAAAAATTTTTTTTTTGCAAACCAGTGTAATTTTTATAAATTTTTATTATTGTTAAATATCAATTTATCATTTTGACCTCAAAAACCATCTTAAATCCATTTAATCCACGCACATACATATGCGTGTGGCTTGCGCCGCAAGTGAAACGACACAATTTGGAAGCTTTCCTTATTATTACCACCTGTGATGAGTAAAGTTTTGCATACTTATGATCATATCGACGCAATCACTTCACATGAACCATACCACACACATCATCCAGACTATACTTGGGGATATATATATTCAAAGACCCAGATGGTGATAATGATTATAATCCTTTATTTCCTTCTCTCTTTCCGTTCAATTAATTAAAATGCAATCTTGCACAACTGGTGGTCGTTTCATTTCTTCTTCTTGTCGATTTTAAATAACCGCAATAACAGAGACCCATTTCTGTACAATACGTTTACCAAGAAAAACATTTGTATGCAGTAAATATAAAAGAAATTTAACTCAAAGTGATAACGGAAGAAGAACGATTTCATTGTAACTATGAGGATGATAGTAGATAGATGGTGACTTATTGCTATGAACGATATTTATATATATGTTTTCTTAATAATTTAAAAATTTTCGATGAGGATTATCCGCGTTTTCAGTATACATAGAGCGAACTTTCTTCTCCTTTTTCTAATGTCTTTCATCCAACTTGTTCACATATAAATGAAACAGTATTCGAATCAATTGCTTTTTAATTGAAAACAGAATTTTGAAAATCGAATAAAATTTTATTTCATTTTTTTTATATTTAATGGCACCAAACAAAAGAAAGCGTTGGCTTTACAAATTGGTTTGCATGTACATAAAGCAACAAATGACGAATTGTATGATCCCATCTATTAACACAGCGCAAAGTTTCTAATTCCTCTTAAAGGCTAAATACCAAAGTTACGACTTTTGTTTTTAGTCTTCTCACTTACTTATAAGGCTTTTCGTGACTATTCGCGTTTGGCAAGGCTATCTGTAAGATGTAGGAATAAAACGGCAATATATCGTATTCGAAGTCAGTTGGTTGGTCTTCGACTTTAGTTGATAGAGCTTAAAAGCATTAAAAATATATATATATTTGTGTATAAATTGATGACATTTGCATAAATATTAGGTGTTCGAAAAAATCTTGATAGGCGACTTCTACAGGTAAAAACGATAAAGAAATGGGAACTACTATGACGGTTGAATTCGACCTTGCTCTACATAAAATAACAGTTCTCCGTTTAATAGTATTTTATTTATTTTTTATTTATTTGTTTATTCAGCGTTCAGCGACGCTAATCGTGGAGCGCTCAAAAATTTCTCTTCTTACAAATTCATTATTTTTACTGCTCATGTGAAGAAATCTGCTGCCGAAGCTCACCAGACATGCTAAAAGGCTTAACGCTCCACCGATTTAAAAATGGCGACACGAATTGACTGAAAATGCCTTTTTTTGGCCACTTCTTGGAAGAGTTGTCCAGGGTACACTATTGCAGATCGAAGGGGGGATTCTGCCAAAACCACCGCACTCACCAAATATGGCGTCTCCTGGTTACGACTTGTTCAGATCGGTTCAGCATGGCTTGGCTGGCACGCGGGTCCAAAAATATTGTAAAATGTTATAGAAAATAATACAAACTATTTTGATTGTACCAATTTTCCACAATAAATGCCATTTTCAAGAGAAAAAACTATAAAAGTTTTTGCAACCAAAGACGCATACATGGTCACAGCTATTAGGTATCGAGGAGAACCGTAAGTCAATTAACAATGAACTTGGTATTCAGTGTTAGAATATTGATTGAAAGTTTACTGTCTTTTACTCATAGGACCCCCTTAACAAAGACAGTTATTTGAATGCTATAGAGTAAAGTTAAGCTCTAGAACCGCCGCATAAGAAAGCGAACATACGTCCCGGTAAACACAACTGGACCACGGAATTCTGGTCTTTACTCTATTTCATTTTACATCAAGTGAGGTTCCGGGTTTTTGTTATTTAGTCGAGAAATCGTCAGACACTTAGGATAATTTGAAAAAAAACCTTTACGTCACGTTAGCGTATGTAGAGAGGAATTTGCATAAAAAACTAAAATGTCTTAAGTAGAAGAATGTAAGCCAAACCGATTAAAACTTAAACTCGAAAATCCGATCCAAAAAATGTGCTTTGTTTGTGTATTGAAGCCAAAGGTTCATTCATAACACTAGATTTCGATGCGTAATATGTAGAGTGTAATCAAACTACGTTTTGTGCACTACACCATTGTTTGTACAGCGGTCGATTAAGTTTGTGCAGATGTATGCAACACCCAGAAGGACTTCAGATACGTCCACGTTTCATTATGTCCATCTAAGCTTGTCCATCCATCCCCCTTGCTTTCTTGCATTCGACATATAGCTTTCAAGATATTATAGAGGATGTTTAGGTGAAAAGTATTTTGGCTCTAGAATGAACATCATTGAATGTGGTTCGGGTGGACACTTTTTCGACCACTTTCCATATAACGGTTTATTTAGAAACGTCGTTGTGTGAATAAGCGAAGTGGTGTAGGGTACTTACTTGTAGGCCGTGCCCCAATATCAAGTTTTTATCTGTTTAAATGCTGGTTATTAATAAAGAAAAAATAATGAAAAATAAAAAATAAAATAAAAAGAAAAACCAAAGTCTGTATCTTTGGTTACCGACTCGTGCCTCACCTTTGACACAGCACAAGTATTTAGTAAATGGTTCTGCATGCAGAAAAATAATTTTTGCAGCCACTAATTTGTCTCTCAAAATCTATCACTACTAATAACTATTTATGCACTGGTTTTGAATAAAAATTGTTTGTTTGTTAGCGTACACAGACTTTGATGCTGCCACACCAGTACATCGGCGCTCAGTTACTGCCACACACCTCACGAAACATTTAATAATATCTCTCATTTAATGTGACATTAAATGGATCGAAAAATATCGATAAAAAATAAAACAAATTTTACCCGTATATGGTACTTGACAACAACACTATCTTAAGACGTGACCGATTGTTATATTAAGAATTTCATTAACACGAACCTTAAAAATGAAAATTAGTCCAACGAGATACACCTCAAAAATTTTTTCGATTTTCGGACACAGGTGTTTTTTCGATTTTATGGGGTGCAAACATTTTTACTTAAGTAAAACGAATTTCGTGTCGTGAGTTAAACCGGCAAAGAGAGACAAAGCAGTTTTTTTTTATTTGCTAAATATTATTTTTTTTTGTTGAATTTTATGTTTATTCATGTTTGTTAACGAGATTTTTTTTTTTGTTTTTCCCTCGATCTTAAGTGGGTAAAGTGTCGATATTGGGTTCACTTCCTCCTTCTCTCAGTTCATTGCCTTCTGGTGTTATTCATTAATTTTTTTGTACATTTTTGTCTCTTTTGTTTTATTTTACTTTTTTTTTATGTTTATTTTTTAAGACTTATATGCTGGCAGTTGTCGCACATGCAAATCGTGACTTTGTAATGTCGTAGCCGTTGTTGGTATGTGCCACCTATAATGGCAATCACTCAATCACTCACTCACTCGCTCGTTCATTCATTCTTCAGCCACGGCAGTCAGTCAAATCTCATTCTCTTTGCTTATTTTGTCACAATAGCTTATTTCTTATATGTGTATATCTTGTCTGTATATATATATATATATTTAAGATTTTTGCAACTCATGGGAGCGGAGTGATTTGTTTTCGAGTTCATTTTCTGTAGCAATTGATTGATTGATGAGGTTTATTAAGAATATTTATTTACCATTTTAGGAAAAGATAATAAGTCCAAAATTGCACAAAACTTAACAAGTTATCTTAAATTAACTAATGAGAACTTACTGACTTAACTAAAGTACTGGAAGTAGTCGCCTTCTTAATGGGCTGATTTCAAGCCAATAACATATCTATAAGTTGGTTGGGCAGTATTTTGTTGTTAATTGTTTTTGCAAGCAACAGT
Source organism: Glossina austeni (assembly GCA_000688735.1). Lineage (NCBI taxonomy): Eukaryota > Metazoa > Arthropoda > Insecta > Diptera > Glossinidae > Glossina > Glossina austeni. Next base: position 423,096 of record KK502414.1, on the reverse strand, counting down.
TGTTTTAGAGACTTGATTGAGCAGCAATGTTAATTAACACTACAGGAGACAAAAGCGGACAACTGGCTATTTGTGTAATAGAAAGTATATCACATTACGGACCCCGTGAACAAGGCATAACCCATCTAGCTCTAGCTGCTGTAGGATCTAACAAAGGATACTAAGAAGAAAAAAAATATTTTGCCTTTAACTGCAAACTAAAAAAGCGATGACTACATCAAATATGAGCACGTCTTATGAGCAAAAAATGGTATAAGAATTTTTTGATTTCATTAAATCAAAACGTGGCGAAGAAAATTGTAAAAACAATAAGTGTTGGGTCAAAGTAAGAATGCATCGGGCTGTTGACGTTTGAAATAAGCTACAGTTTCTTGTTTATTGCACACCTAGGATTGAACTTGTGTTCTGTAGCTGAGCTCCGAATGTAATACGATGTTCCACTAGACTGTACGGTAGCATGAATAACACTTCGCATACGGAAATATCTTATTAGAAATTGGGAAAACACGCAAACGGCATTTGAATTTCGACTAAAATGTAAGCGGAAATATTTTTTATTTATTTAAAAGGCAGTAGAAAGCGGCATAGCTAACTGAATCCCGCAAGAGAGAAAAGCACTCCCATAGCTAGAACCTGGAAATGATCAAGTGACATTCAACAAAACGGTCAAATGTGATGCTTTTCCGAGGTAATCAAACAAACGCACTTTTGTATCTTTTAATCAAAGTTTCTTGTCCCTCTCTTAAAATTGAGCAAACCTGCAATAAATGACTTACTGGGCTGAGTAGAAAGGTTCAACTCGAATTTCTTTCTCCGAATCTTAGCAAACTTGTTGGAGTTTAATATAAATTTATTGAAAAACTTTTAAATATGACGAACAATATGTACACTTTTGCGTTTTTGAATTGTCGAAAAAGTCTTCTCTTTTTTTTAATGAAAATTTCAGAAAATTCTTATAGATTGTAAAATAAAGTGCGCTCCTTGTAAAGGAACACCATAATTTTCTACATACAAAGAGAGAGAAAGAGAGAGAAATAGAGAGAAAGAGAGAGAACTATGCAATGCGCGTAGTGTGGGAGGCTTTATAGCTTTATAGACCAAGTCCTCGCTGAAGGTACGATCACACACCAATCGAAATTAAAATATGGTTTACCGCGTTGAAGATTTGACCCGGATATGCCAGCGACTTGATAATCGAGTGTCTTAACCACTTGGCTACACAGGAGAAACATAAATGAAAAGATTAAAAAATTGCAGATAAATTAGACTTGATTATCTTTTTTGATTACCGTTTCAAGATCTAAGTAAACATCTTTATATATCTTCGTTTCAATAATCGAAAGTTTTGATATCCGCCACAGTAATAAAATAACAAAACAAATTTTTTAGAAAGCATTTGAGAATTTTTATATTTTTCTGTAAATTATATCCATAACAATCAGTTTATGCCCCCTAATGATACTAAATGTATGTCAATTATTATGAAAATGAGGAAAAAAATAATTTATTGGAGACAGTCGTTTTTTTTTTACAACTTTTTAACAAAATAAATCGAGAAGAAAAAGTGAAAGAATTCGTACATGTTATGCGTATAATTGATGACACAGCACAGACAATAAAAACTCTAAACAAAATACAATAAAATCTCTTAAAATGTACGTTAAGTTAAGATAAAAAAAAACAAAAAAGAATAAGTTTTTTAAAGTTTCTTCGATTAACGAAAAAAAGAAGCAAAAAAAAAAGAAAGAAGAGAAAAAAAACAACACAAGTCCAGACTCCGAAGTCTCCCTCACTTAAATGTTTTCGTTTATACATACGTTTATATGTCTGCACTAAACACAAGTAAGCTTTCGAAAAATGTGTCAAAATGCAAACGTATTCGCATTTTTCACATGATGACAATCTTTTGTTTTCACTTCCTGTGAATTCATTTTTGTACTCTCCTGCTCTCTAGTACCGTTTTTGGTTGAAAACCTGTGGTCGTCGAAAACCGACGGACAGACAGAAAAAACTAAAATTGTAACGCACTTAAACCTTTATGGATTAGCAACAGGAGCATTTAGCTGAAAAGTACGAAACATGCACCACAACGACAGTCGATATCATTGTTCGTATTTTTATTATTTTTATTATTATTATTATTATAGTGTTTGTTGGGCTGCGCGTATATTGAAGCATGTTTTCCGTCTTTTTGTTTTTCATTTTCGCTTTTTGCTTTGCATGGCCCCAGTCGAACAAGTGCACAGCATGGGGTTGCTTATAGATGGATAACACGTTCGTATGTCCGTACGTACGTACATTCGTACGTACCTTTCCATATGTATTTATATAAACTCTTTTGGAGTTTTCAGTTAAACTGTTTTCATTGAGTCTGGAATTGATAGTCAAGTAAAGTTAAGCAATTTATAATTTCTGTATTTGCCGATCTGATTGCCGATCAACAGTCCGGCAGCATTCAAGTATATTTTAGCCTACAAAAGCAGTGAGCTGCTTACGTTGTATATGCTTCCGTTAGTGCATGACGACGTGTGTATATATATATATATATGCGTGTGTGTATATCTTTATGCGTTTTCTTATACATATTTTTTGTGTATAGCGTATTACTTTTTGAGCATCATGTAAGACATATTAATACAAAACCATATAAATTCCAAAATATTTTTTGTTTTTTTTTTTTTTTTTAATTTTTATTGTCTTTTTTATATGATAGATAGAGCAGCAGAACCAATGAAGGAGAACTTTCGTATTATGTCTGCGGAAAAAAAAATAATTTGCATATTTTTACGATATATGTTATTGGTTAAAAATTTAAGACAATGAATGGCTTGCGTCCTGAGCACATACGCACACACCGATAAAATGAAAAATGATGAAAATTGAACAATGTATAAAAAAAAAGCCGCAAGAGCTCGTTTAAGGGAAAAGAAAGGAAGAGAGATGGAATCTAAGCGAATGCAGAAAGTTTCAGTTATTAACACGATTTGTTGGTTATTGTTGACAAAATGAGGTAAGTTCGGATAAAGATATAAATCTGCTGATTACTTATTAGCAAGAAAGGAAAAGAAGTGAAAGCACTATAGTTGGCCAATATCTTACTTCACTCTACAGGCATTCATGTAACGACTTTTTAGAAAGAGTCATTATATTGGAAGTGGTCGAAAAAGTGGTCCGATCTGAATCAATTTCAGTAGCGCTTGCGCTTGAGCGAAAATACGTCAGTGCACCAAATTTTATCAAAAATTGCCACCTGTAGGCTGAACACAAAGAAGCAAGTCGGACAGCCGAACAGACATCTTCGCTTAGATGGATCGATCTCTATAATAAAAGATGGATCTATCTCAAGTCATCCTGGTTTTTCTGCGGATGTATGCAATACTCAGCAGGAGTTGAGGTAGACCCCCGCGTTATTATACCGGCCAGAATTAATCAATCTAAACTTGCCTGTCCATCCATCAGTCTTATTTTTTGTGCTCAACCTAAATGTCCCCTATTCAGTTAATACGAAGACGGGCAGAAAGAAGTGGGAAAAGAGTAATAGACTGAGGAGCGCCCGCAGCTTAGGTTAGCTTTGGTTTTGAGAAGGGAAGATAAATTGAAATTAAGCAGCTCATGTCTTTGAGTTAAACTATATTTGTTTCGTTGAAGTTTTCTTATTATTCTTTTTATACACACTTTGTCAAAGCGTTTGCAACATTCAAAAGAACGTTTCAGAGGCCCTACAACAAGGTAAATATATGCTTGACGAGAATTAAATTAGGAGTCCATCTAGACGTGTATATTCGTCCCTGTTTCCCGCCTAAAAATTAAAGCAACGCTTTACATTGCAAAAATTAAAGCAACGCTTTCAAATTACTCGAAATTATTGAAAGTTCTTGCACTTAGCTTGGTATCGAAGATAGTGCAATGTTAGAAGCTTGGTGAAGTAATAAAAATATAAAAATATCAGTTTATTTTTTATATCTATTTAGAAGAGACTTTGTTTGGATATGTATTGAGCGCAAGAATAATATGTTGCAGATTTGAGGATTTTCTTTGTTGATTTTCCATTCACCACATTCGCTTTTCCACTGACTTTACACGCTTTGCGTTCTTGGGTATAACTTATGGAGACCAGAAAAATAATTTGGTTTAAAAGTAAAACAATTTGGTGCCGATACCTTGATTGTTAAATGGAATATTTCACTCATGGCCGGCTAAATCCTAAAGATGCATTTAAGGCAACGTACGCTTTATTTCCTATCCACTTTGCGCCATTTATTACTTGCCTTCTGTCTATTCTCTATATCTCCGAGTAAACTACTCAACTATATTGCATTGCTTAAATGAATGGGTAGTACATGCTATATCTAGTAGGTTATAAATGTGTACCAATTTTATACCATAGCGTATTTAACATGATTTATGTTCAAAATACATAATTGCCAGCATAAGCTTTCTTATCGTGTATTGAGAAATTGAATGTTCGGAAACTGAATACTGACATCACGATATCAGTTTCTGAGTGCACGATATCAACTGAATTCAGCTGAATAAAACCAAAAACAACAGAATCTCACACACCTCGTATATCCAACAAGCGGATAGGAATTAAATTTCCACACTCAAGATGTGTAAAAGACATCATTTATTTCACTCATTAACATAGTAACATTTGGCAAATCCATTGACTAATCGTGTGATTGTTGACTAAACATCAAAATCTTATTAGCATTTGTCATAAATTGCAAATTTATGGAAAGAAGTTGTTTGACGACACAGAAACTGAATTTCTGCCCACACGCTTCTTCGTCAGTTAGCATGCTATAGAGTCCTGTTCCTTTTTTTTTTACTCCTGAAGGATAGGCTCTGGCTAGGAGGCCGGAAAGAGTGCCGACTCTCTTTGTTTTTATATAAACATTACTGTTTGATATCCAGATTTCTAACAGGCATTTGGCAGATAAAAACACTATGTCTAACAATCAAGTGAACTGCGACAATGTTTTTTAATAAAAATTTCATAGCCGCATTTTTGAAAAAACGAAGAGAGAAAACGGTAAATATGAGGAATATGCTATGAAACAAATTAATTGCATCTTTTACTCACTGAAATTTATTAATGAAAACTATTAGCGAATACTGTTCTCTTCAGAGTAAACTAAAACCCTTAAATCGTATCCACCAATTTCTTTAAGCAAAATGCCTTCGCAAACGTTCGTTTCCTCTTACTTGTTGCTCGTAATGCCACTTAAATGAGGTGCGCATCCGTTAGTGATGAATTTATACCAATTTATATGTTGACCACAAAATTAGACGGGTTTCAGGGACTTACTTAGAAAAAGCTAGAGTTTGAGCATTTTATCACATGTCATTCTATTGTGCTCATATTGATCTTGACTTGATCATTTTATTACATTTTCAACTACGATCTATAATCTTTCTTCAACAAGTTCTTTGCTTATAAATCTTCAAAAGATGATTCCACGGTTTGCCTTTTTGTTCTCGTTATAGGAAGCTTTGTGTGTGTGGGTATGTCTTTTGTCGCCTAGAATCTAAGAATCTAAAAAAACTTTCTTTTGGCGGCTTCTGGATACGCGCTGTTATAAGGTTTGAGCTCACCTAGATTAAAATTTGTTTCCGTCTGCCCTAATACGTTGCAAGCCGGCTATCTATTCTAATATATTCAAAGTTTTAGTCATCTTTCTTTAAAGATAAATATGATTTAAAATTATGTTAAAAGAGAAATTTTTTTCCTAGGAGAAATTTTGTTTTTAGGAGAAAGTTCTCTTTATCCCACTTTGATACGTTCGATTATGTTCAAGGTAAAATTACAAGCATTTTCCTTTTATTGTAATTTTTATGTTGGATTACTGTTATTAATTACAAAAATCTGAAAAGATATTGTAAACATACATAGTAACACACAAACACACGTACTGGTTTATATATTCTTTTGAAAATTTTAACATCACACCCGCTTGTCGGTGTTGATTTGAATACGAAGATTTTGTAGAAATGCAACAGGTTAACACAAAAAAAACAAAAAAATCATGCTTCGCTTATGGTTATACAAAAAGCCTACACACTTTTAACTTAACACATGCAGACGCATACATCTCTTTTTATGTTCCTTATGTTGCTGCTGCTTATTGCATATAATCAAGCTTTGCTTTAATATAAGAAAATACATTTTTTGATTGATTAGAAAAAGAAAACATCATGCTTCTTCCTAAACGCTTGTATACATTAAAATGCAATCACAGCTCAAGTGTGTAATGCATAGGTTGCCATGTAATGCAGGCATAGGTTGCCATATAATGCATGCATAGGTTATCCGTGTTATTTATCTTTTTCTTTTTAGTTTTTTTCTTGATAAGATGTATGAGTGATTTTGACATGAGTATGTTGCGGGCGGGAAAGTTTGTTATTTTTTTTTCTTGGCGTCCTTTAACAAAATGCTTATAACAACTAGAAAAATTTCTACATCCGTTAGCTCCGGTATAGAGGAAATGTAGAAATTGGGTATTCGGTTACGCACTTCAATTGCCCTGTCATAGATAATTTTTTTATTTCTTTCTAAACAACAAAATTAGGAGAAGGAAAACAAAAACAAAGAATAAAATACCAAATTGTTTTCGTTTTTTTTTCTATTTAACTGAAATAATACTCGACTGAATTGTAAGCTAATCAAGATGAAGTTGTCTTTTTGTTTTCCTTTATAAATCTCAAAATACAAATGTCAAGTGAAATTGAGGGAAAGTACACGCTTTTTAGATGTAATCGTTAACTTCATTTGCCGCACATAAGAAAGTCTGTGAACAATATAACCATAATTGTATGTAAAAATAAAATATATTTATATAAGCAATGAATAAGAAAGAAAACCTTAAAATACCTGTTAAGACATCAATCAAATTTTTTATTGATTATAAGCACTCTAACGGATTGTTCGGAACCGCTTTTATCCAGTATTTGTTATAAGTGTGATATACAACCATATTACGAGAGCCTGTTTTCGTTTTAGTTTGCTGGCTATGCCAGTGCAGATCAAGTGCAAAAATTTGAAAATTTTTTCTTAATAAGTGGGATTTTGAAAATACTGGCAGCACTACATGAAAAAACGGAAATAAATAAACCGGCACAAACGAAAAAAAAGTCTGAAAGAAGGAAAAAGTCTGAAAAAGGAAACAAGGAAAAGAATTCTGAGAATCATTCTACCACATAGTTGTTCAGTTATTATCCCATCTAATAAACAACAACTAATTGGTTAGCAGACCTGCGCCCTCTAAATCATGCTTTTACTTTTTAATGAGATTTACCTGTCTCTCAGTTGCGTCTTGACTGAGACGCTCACCTTCAAGTAAGTTTCTTTATAATTGAAAATTCCTTATTAACCACAACCTGCCGATTGTACTTATATAAGATGCGGAAATACGCATACATAAGAATGGATAGAACAAATAGAGTAAAATTACAATCTACTAAAAGGCACTAGTGCTGTGCCAATTAAATTATAAAATGTAAGAATCGAAATCTGTTGCGAAGCTACCACTAAGTAAACGCGATCACCTAGTGAAACCGGTCCGTATAAATAGAACTTTTCTTAGACAAAACTGTCTTGCAGCTGCCCTTCCTAATTTCAACTGCCAGACAGGTCGCTTGATAATTTCATGCTACCTATTAGCCGAATCTATCATCTAGTTTTGTTTCGAAATCGAATTTATTTAGCAATCAGGTCTCCGTTTTGCCCAGATACCCTTCAGCACAGCCATTTGTAACCAAAAGATGACAGATCTCAATTACCTGCCAACCATATTGTTCGATTTAAAACACTTTCCAATTATTTGAAGTGCAAATAGAAGCTTGATATGGTTTATGAAGACGCTTCAGGAGATTGGATCTAATTTCTACTAGCATATCAGTCGACTCACATCGTCTCTCTCGAAAATAGTCGTCGACGTTAATTGAGTGTAAAAAGTGAATTGTCTGTGAAAGAAACGAGACTGCCCGAAATATCAAGCAATGCAAAACAATTTTGATTTTTATAAATATTCCATCAAGTTCTCTTCAGCGAAACGGTTCCCCAACGCTTACTTTCGGTCATTCATATGGCCATGTTTAGCTTAGAAGGTGAATAATGCTTTCCGTTCCCAAAATGTGAAGCGATCTCGTGTACTAATTGCAGATGAACATTTTTTGCAAACACTTTGGTTGGTTATCGACTCCGAAATTTGTTTTTTGTATGTCGCGTCCCCTATACGTGCAGGCTCGATGGTGGCCAGGGATGGTTATACGTAAGGCTTTAGATGATCCACCACGCTTTTCATGTTAGCAGTAAACCTCTTAGCTGCTTTATTTAACTTTTTAAAAAGTTTTTCAACAAATTTTGAAATAGCAAACAGCATTAAGCAACATTTTCTAAAAATATGCAATAATTAAAATTTTCATAAAACAATCTACAAAGTTTTAATTAATTCATAAGCTCAGGAAAGGCGAATGCAAAAAAATTTTGAAATGCAATATCATTGAATTGAAGGCAGACCGTTGCGATAATTCTGATTTCGTTTGATTTATGAAACATTTAAATGTTTTAATGATTTAGAAAAGAAGAAAAATGAAGAAGAGAATGCCCGCACGGAAAATGAGAATCTAGAATGAAAAAGGATGCTATATCAATTGTTCCCAGGCTCAATGTGTAATGAGTTACCGACCACAGCAACAACAACAACTTCAAAAATAACAATAATAACAACAACAGAAACGTTACAATAATGCCCCAAAAGCATTCATCACTAGCAATTATGTTGTGAGCTCAAAAGATAAAACAATAAAAGAAAAGCAATTCAATGGCAGCAATAATCATAGTAACACAGCAACACCAATAATATAGAAACACTACCACCACCACATAGTAAACACACACACTAACGCTATTAAGTTGCAACCTTGAAACATTTAGAAGATGATCGTTTAGTTTATTTTCGCTTTTTCTTTTTTGCTTCGATTTTAGTTTATGTGATTTTTATAGTTATATAGGTGAGCATAAACGTGTTTGTATTTGTAACAGAATATACTACCATCATCCTATTAACACATACCACCACGACTATTATTATCATCGTCTCCATCACCATCGCTAACATTGCAGCCAGAAAAGGAAAAGAACTTAAACCAAATAATAACAAGACACACTTGCTAAGTTAAATTTATATGGAAGTATATATGTATATATATATATATAATAGATGTGTATACATATATATATATATATATATATATGTCTATATATATGAAGAGCTTTAAAAACTCTTAAAAGTTAAGTCATGAAAATAAATCGCATACAAAAAAAAGCCAACGGGCAAATGGGAAAAAAACTCAAAAAAGCAGAGTGAATAAGTACATACAACACACAAGAGGTAAAAGAGATTGAAATGCAATAGAATGCCACTAAACGATCGATACACCTAAAACATGTCGGTATGATGTTATTGCTCTTGTTGTGCTTGTTGTTGCTTTTGTTGTTGGAAATCAAAGCAACAGGCAAACGGTCAGTTTGAGCTTAAAATGAATGGTGATTTAGCGAAAAAGAAGAAAAAAACATTTCGACTTTATGAACAACAAAGAGGAAAAAGAACAAAAACCTTCAAGCTCTGAAAATATCTACAAAATAAAATTTAAACTTAAACGTTGAATTTGAGAAAATCACGTGCAAGTGCGTTGAAATCGTAAAAACAAAAAACAACATCAACAACAAGGATTTAAATAAATGAAATTTAAAAAAAAAATATAAACAACAACGACAACAACAACAATACTACAAAAGCATCCATAAATTGAATGCTGCAGGTAATAATGATGGCAAAGAGGATAATGTTGTTGCTTTGTGCGTCGTTTTGTTGGCAATCGCCGCTTTATGATTTCCAGCGTACTGTACGTAGCAAAGTCAGGGAACTGCGAAGTGGCGAGGCGTTGTGGAATCCACCTGTTGCAATGAGCTCATTTTTTATGCTTGCAGGTAAAGCAAAAACAAAACACAATAACAGCAGCAGCGAGAACAATAACAATAACAGCAATGGCAACCAAATGCCAAATACGTGGAGAAAAAAAGAGGAAAAAGAAAAACCGAGATGAGAATGAATGATCGTGAACAGTCGACATTGTGGTTAAATTACGAAAGAAAAATTCAACGCATTCCTATGATAGGTCTGGCATAATAATGAAGCGCTTGCTTTAATCTCTATTATGTAGTGTAAAAAAAGTTGTTGTACAGGCGGAGTAATAACGATAACATTATACATATAGATGTATATGTTACTTACACATGTGTATGTAAATTTTATAAGCAACGAGTATATCTTATAGACTTAGAGTGTGTCTGGTTTAATTTTAAATGAAATAAAAACTATTCCTTTACATACAGATACATACAAATATACATAGATATATACTGACTGTAAAGCGCGCGTTAAAACATGAATGCGAACTTAAACACAGCGTCAGTAATAACAATAGCACCAATAAAAAGCACTTCATGCTGCCAATCAATCAATCACTCACTCATGCTTACAGTTAAATAGTCTATGGACTCTTACATACACACACACTCTCGCGCATGCATACATACATAAACAATTTAGTATCAATAGACAAAGTTGAAGTGCACAACATTTATGCCAACACTCAGAGTTGAATTTATAAGCTTTTCTTGTAAATGTGCTGAGTATGGTCTTGTGTTGTGTGTATGTGCTTGCGTCTTTAGGCTTAGCACGTTTCGCACAAACCTCTTCTTCTCCTTCTTCTTCTCCTGTTGATTACATACAATATGGGAATTACACATTTATTTTTTTTTTATTTCTATCCATTCTCTTTGCTCTTTTCTTTTTTTTCCTTGTCGTCATCGTGTAGTAACAGATAATTTTCGTATTGCATAGTATGGTAGCAGCAGCAGATTCATGCTCATCTATGATGGTCAAGTGTAATGCCTTTGTCATGATCTTCCATTTAAGACAACTTACACATGCATACATACATATTTTCAGAATTTTTTTTTTAAAGATAAACGAATTAAAAAATCCCTGGAGCTAAATATAAGCAGCAATAAAAAAAATAGTTGAAACAAGCTGCGTAGGTTTAATTGTTGGTAATAATTTTTTTTGTTTTTCGTTCTGCTATATGCATATATATTTTTGTGTTTTTAAATTTATCTAAATGTGAAATTCAACTAACTGAACGCACTGCCTAATATTTGATCACTTCCTTCACTCATAAACGTTGGTGCTTGAATAATTGTTATGATGAATTATTTTGTCAGTAAAACAAAAATACCGCCTGCTCTTTAAAGGATTTCACATTAATGGCTTGAAAGGCATTATGTCATTTCATTTCTTTTACGCCAAAATATATAGCGAGAAGCCTGTGCGCTATAAACAAGAGATTTCTTGAGGATTGAGATGTATATGCAGAGACATGTTTGTCGTTTGTCTCCTTCTCATTGGTATTGCTACAAAATTTAACGGAAAATTTAAAAACAAGTGTTATATATGTATGTGTTATTTTAATATTCTGAACAAATTCTTCACTATTCAATGAAAGCTAGACAGGAATGCGGAAAAAACCCTTTAAGTTGGATATAAATTTTGTCTATAATTTTTTTTTCTCTCAGCGATTATATTTTTATACCCTACACCACTTGTACTACGAAAATATATCAAGTTTATGCGGATGTATGTACCATCTAGAACGGCTTGAGATAGATCCACCTGGTCTTTTACCGACCTAAATATGTCAGTCCGTCCGTCTGTCTGTTCCGTTGCCACTGTGTGTTTTGTCCTTCTGCCCGTCTTGCTTTCTTGTGTTGAACGTAAATGTCGGAATTTTCGAAATATTTTGATGAAATGTGCTGCACCGACGTGATGTAGTCCAAGGACGAACGCTATTGAAAATAGTTCCAATCGGCAAAAGAACAGGAACCTGAGGTTTCTTGAGAAAAAATGCTTCTTATTAAATTAAGAGGAAAAGCATAACTTCCGAAAAAATAAAAAAGAAAGCAAATGAATGAAATCTTCCAGTCAATGTTTTTGAAAATGACTTCCGTACGAAAACAATTGTGAAGGATCTCGGTTCTTTCTTTTTAAGCTGGTGTCAGCTGTAATTCATGACAGTTATAAAAATGTTTTTCGCTTTAATAACAATAATAACCATTTGTTCATATTATGTAATAGATTTCGGAATATATGTATATAAATATATATATGTATAAATATATAATATATATATAATAGATATATATATATATATATATATTATTATATATATATAATGGGTTGTAAATGATGTTCACTCCATAATATAATAGTCTGCGCTTATACTTCCTATGTGTCGATCATTTGTCAATAAAAAAATTGAAACGTAAAGCAACTTGTTTTAAATATTACCATAAAAATCAAGAAAATATTCACCTTAAAGCGAATTTTTGATACTCATTTGCTGCGGCAACAGTTTTTCTACAGCATGCGGTCGTAAGCTTTTTGCACTATAGTTTATTAGTATAAATTTATTATTATAATGTGACTTATGTAACTATTAATTATTCTTACTGTTATTAATGTTATCATTATCAGTATAACTGTTTTCATTCTTACTAATATTTTCACTGTTATGCTTGTTAATGTAAGTGTAGTCACTAAGATTATTATTATTATTATTATTATTTATGTGATTATTATTATTATTTTCTTTTAAAATATTACGAAGCGCAAGTATGCGAAAATGGCTGTGTAAGGGGTTTCTTTAAAATGACTTATTTTTTCATTGGTTTAAACGGTGCCTTAAGGATATGACCAGACATTTGACATTTTTTTAACATAATTTCGTGACAGTATAGGGCGACTTGAAATTTGAAATGGGTGTTCCTCAAAATCCAATTTTTGATCCGGCACGCAGCGCACTTTAAACAATTTTGTTACGAATTTTTTATAGTATGCTTAAATTAGGATTGTTTAGTGGATCATGTAGCATATTTTCAATAAGTTTATGTAAACTTGCTTTATAGGTAAAAGAGGGCCTTTTCTTTGTCCAAATATTGAACGTTTTCGCTCAAAACCTTACCAATTACAAAAAAGTCAATATATCTACATAGTCGTACATATTTCACTAGCTATAGACATATAGATTAAATAATTTTTTTATCTTCCTTTTTTAATTGAAGCTTGAATAAGTTACGGTGCGTAGTCTTAAATTGATTGTGCCTCGCGAGAATGGCTCCGGTATTGCCATTTTTTGATACTTCTTCAGAAGTAATTTTTCTTTTAATACTTAACTATACGCCTAAAAATTTCGTCATATATTATCATTCACATACCTTTCCTTCTATCCTACAACAGTTGCAAAAAAACGCCTTTTTTAAGGTTGTTACAATGTCCTTACCACTTAAAACGAATACAATGTGGCTGAAAATAAACATTCTATTAATTAATCCAATAAATTAATTTATTTGCTTAAAGAATGATGTAATTTATGTAAAAGTATTCTTTGCTACAATGTTTATTCAAGAACGCTACTACCTAATGGCCACGAAGATGCCCTTAATTTGATAGGCGGTTTTCCATTTGTTTTTCGTTTGCCTGAGTGTTTCGTCAATTTATCGGCAGTTTACCATTTTCTACTTTATTTAATGATCGTCTGACATATTCAGCTCTATTTTACTACATCTTGTCCTACAGGTTTGGATAAACATTGACATTTGCGCTAATAATTCATCTACTCGAGTGTTCGAACTAAGTAAAGAATTCATAATGTCAGCACTTAAACGGCGCAGGAAACAGTAAACATAAATATGTTTCGAGTTTGCATTTTACCGAATCCGTCACTGGCTGTGATGTCAAAAGTAACTGCCACGTCGATTTAATATACGTAGCTTTCAAAGTATTTATAAATATTTTGCTATTACTCAAGTTGCTTAGATAACAAGTGGACCATATAGTGGTGATCACTTTAACTTTCTATTTGCCTGACGTCGCATTTCTTAATAGTACAGTTATTTGAACTTCTTTTACCTATCCTACTAGTTTTCAGTAATACTTGGAATTAGTTTCCAACCTTACATTGCGAAATGGGGTCAGAAATGTAAAATACATAAAAACAGATGTACATATATATGCCTAGTTTTAACTTTTTACCTCGATCTTTTGCCATCTTTAGAGTAAAAGCAGTAACAGAGGGACGGACACATAGATGAGAAAGTAGAAGAAACGCGTGGATGAACAAAAAGATGTATGCGCGAAACGGCAAACATAGCTAAATCTATTCAGAATCCGATAATATTTGTACCATTAATATAATGATGTCTGCTGTGGCGTTACAAAGTAAATAACAAAGTGAGTAGACACCCATTTCTTCTATATCGCATACAAAAGGAGAAAAAGTAGACGCCTTATGACATCACTCGCAATAATATGTTATGCAAATATATGAAAACAATAATGAAGGTGTTTTATAAGCAACACCTGAACTAAACACTCCAAACAATCGCTGGCAAACAGAAACCATCACCTCAAATCCTTGCTTCACATATGGTTTACATAAAGCACTAAATTGAAAGTTTTGCGGTTGTTATGCGCGCCTGCGCAAATACATGCAGCTAAGACTAGACTTTGAAATCACCCACAAATAAACACAATAGCACATATGGTTTGTCTTTAACTACATTTCGATTTTCAAAAAAAAAAAAAAAAAAAAAAATTACAAAAAAATCGTAATGATTGTGTTTTCATATAGAAACTTCAACTTAAAGGCAAATTTATAGCTGCAAAGCGATATTACAAACACAAGCTCTCCTATATGGATACCATTACATACGTATAATGGATACATTAAAATATATTGAGCCCATTTACAATTATATATATACTATTTATTCTAATAATAATCTTAGGAGTCTGTGCTAATCTGACCAATCATTCATGGAATGTGATCTACGCGTATACCACTGTGTTCGTTGAAAAGAAACGAGAAAAGAGGAAGAGACGTTGAGTGATTGCAACCTAGTGAGCACGTGATCAGTCGGCAACTCTTATGCCTTTACCAAGTGAGTAGTTAACCATAGCTATGACGACCAAGTATGGTCCAACCCGCATTAAGGTTTGAACCTGGAAACACTAACTAGGTCATTGCGATTCTTATCATCTCGGCTATATCATCAATACTTTTTAGTTAACCTAAGAGTTTCTAATAGATTTCAAAATTAAATCAAATCGAAGAAGCAACTAGCTTAAGTTAGCTATCAATTCAACACCAACACTTGTTTCGGCAGAGTAAACCAAAAACAGAAGAAGATTATGCAATATATATGTATCTACAGCTTAGCTCTTTACCCAAAACCTGAACATATAAAGAGATTAGATATTTGTAAGTTTGCTGGCATTGAGAAAAACAAAAACAAAAACAAAAAGTAAAAATAAGCGCTAAAGAGCTTTTTTAAAAAAGGAATATTAAGTAATGTCTTTTATTCACAGGAATTAACACAATGCAAACGTTGACGAAGAATTGGTTTTTATTTTTCTTTTCTTTTTTTTTGTTAATACATATATATACACATATACGTACATATGTGTATAAATTTTGTTAAGGAGATTTAAGTGATTTATGGTCTTTGCCAATCATGTTTTGAAGGTTTATTGTTTAAAGGAGATTTAGTAGCAATTTTTAGCATCAATTCGGAAAAAAGCAAGCAAATGGATGCTAACAACATAAAAATACAATTTCCAAGAATAAATAATATACAAATATACACTGCTGCTGTTCTTATTGTTGTTGTTGTTGTTTTTGTCGTTCATAAGGTGGTTGAAATTCAAAGTTTTGTTGAAAAATTTTTAAACAAATATTTATGGTTTAAAAACATTTTTTTAAATAAGATTCATTGACGATTACCCCACTTATTTAAAATATAACAAGAAACGCTTTCGGTTCATGTATGCACAAACAAACAAACCCCGAAATAAGAGCAAAAAAAGAAAAAAAATGAACAGAAACTTAGAGAAAATTAATGACCAAAAGTAACATTTACCGCGTCTTGACTTGTACGCGCTCTATGGCAACTAATGCTGATTTCATAAACATGATTCACTTTTTTCTTTTTATTTTTATTATTTTCTTCGTTATAATTACTAGTTATATTTTACTCTGTTGCCTTATTTTTGTAAGCATATCTATCACCTGTTTTTGGCGTTTGCATATCACGGTTTTCAGCATTTTTTTTGTGTTGTGACTTAATTTTTTACTTTACTTAGTTTTGATTTTTTTTTTTTTTTTTGGCCTAAGGGGTTTAATATATGCTTACATCATGTTTGTTTACATTTATAATAGCTTTGAATATTATTCTACATATGAATTACAATTTGATCGTTTGCTTATGATAACTTTAACAAATTACTGGAAATTAAGGAGTTGTGGTTACTTTTAAAGAAAAGTAAGCGATTTAAACAAAGAGATAGTAAAATAATTTAAATAAAAAATAAGAAAAAAATCTAAGGTTGTAATTATTCACAAACTACAGGCAGATAAAAGCACAGGTAACAGTCCGCTCGCAGGAAACAATAGAGTTAAAATATATTCTGGGAACTTTTTTGAGATATTTAGTTCTTCTTTGATGTCTGCGATCTATTTTACATGTTTTTCATTTTCTTTTCGGAAGCCTGTGTAGGAATTTTCAAAAGTTTTCTTTAAGGATGCACTCAAGTTTGCCCTTAGCGACCAGAATATTGAAAAACATTTTTTTGTAAACTACAGGAGTATCGTAGGTTTCAAATATGTCGCCACATTTTAAAGCTACAGTTAAGTCTCAATACGAGCCAATTGTTTACTTACCACCAATACTCCACCGTCTAGATAGTATCTTAAAACTTTATTTGCTTTGTAGACCGATTCATCGTTTATTGATAAAATCTTTTTCAAAATTCCGACACAAGGATTGAAATTTTGGTTCGTTTGTAAATTTTCTGGTAAAGTGGTGGTATTATATTCTTGTGGACCGGTTCGGAAACATAAATCAAAAACGGCATGCAAATTTATTCTCATCAGTTCGAAATTCTAACTTGACTTAGGTTCCTTATCCTCCCGCTCATCTGATTTTTTGTACGCCATCAGAAAGTGACTATTTCCTTCCATTCGTAAGTGCAGCCTTGCGTACTAGGTGTATAAAAGATAAGCTCTCTGTGTTGAAACTGGCGGCTTGATACTATCTAACCCTCGCGTTCATTTCTTCCGAAATATTGGGTACACGTAGCTTGGGCGACATATGTTTCAATTATTTGCCGTTAAGCCATTGTTCACTATATATCACAGAGAGAGGAAACGTGAACAACCAGCATTGAACAATCGGCGTTTAAGACGTTATGTTAAATTGGAAAAAAGTAGCTAAAGCTACGGAAATGATTCAGTTGGCTTGGGGTGAATATGTGGTAAGTCATGAAACAGTTAGTGGTTTGCGAGATTTCGGTGAAAATATTTTACTCTTGAGTATGATGAACGCTAAGCAACTCCATTTGATGAGATTGCAAAAGAACAACATTCCACTGACGGCTGGTGGGACGGAAACTGTTGAGTTTGCATGTTATCAACGCAAATTATTAAAACGAGGGGCTCAATTGACAGAAAACGATTATTCGTCTGCCTTCAGCAAAATCAGTCCTGATAGTGATTTCTAATTTGTGCTAGGAGCTTTTCTCAATTGCGTTTTATTCTTCAGACCTATTTTCTTCTAATTAACACTATTTACAGATTGATTCAGCCATATACAGCATATCTGCGTCTCGTAAAAGTTGAAAAGGTGTGATAATGGGTCCATGATCTTTCGCGTTTATTTCGTGCTACCCGCACCTAATTCTGTTCCTTCCTATTTCCATTCATTCACATTTTCGGCCATTCAAAAAGTTATACTTAGCGTGTGTGTTTTGAATTCGGATATTAAGGCAGACAATAACCCGTCAAAAACAAAACAAACAAAAAGAACGAAAAATTCAACTTCTTGTGAACGTTACCTGCCTAAATTAAAAGGAGATATCGACCTAGAAATTGGTACAAAACTCTTTTTTTAGTTTAATACACAAATGATTTCGATTAAATGTTTAAACTATCCAAAATTTGCAAAATGATGAATTTTTTATGAACTCATCAAATTTGCAAGTAAACAACATTCTTTCTAAGGTGAACAAGATTCTCGTATGGGTTATAACTGTTATTAAGGCTTCTTAAAATTACATTTTATTAACTCATAACAATTTCAGGTAATTCAAAAGATGCACACACAGGTGGAGTAATTCATAAAAGAGATGATTCTAATTGCTCTTTAGTAATCTTATTCTTACTTACTCTTTTGCACAATACGTTTAGAGCTTTGTTCGTCGATGTAGCTTAATCTCACTTGTTGTGTGTTTTTCTTCTTTTTTTTTTAATTAAACGATAAGGAACATGTAGAACATAATTTGCATTCAGTTGAATGATTTCTTCTTCCTTAATTTAACAAGGAACATGTTGTTGTTGTTGTTTTTTTTAAATTCAGTTAAAGAACATAAATTGTAAAATTGATAAATCTTTTTAAATTAAGCCCCTAAAGCTGGGCTTAAATTAAATTTTAAAGATTATAAGCAATCAACTTCAATAACCATAACTTCTTCAACCCAAACTGGCTGCATGTCTATAAAGTGGAAAAAGGCACCAAAAAAAAAAGAACCAAACTTCAAATTAAGCAAGAAGAGCAACAAACAAAAAAAACTGTCAAACATGACCAAACCCAAAAATGGTAAGATTCGACGTAGTTGTCAGAGTGCCCCAGCCCGGCACGGCATTACACATTGCTTAGCGATCCAAGTAAACGAACTCTCTAACAAACTAACTAAAGCCTTAAGCGGTCGAAAAAAAACAGAAAAGTTTTAAGCGAAAAAAATCTAAAAAAACAAGGAATGAAATAAAATAAATGAATAAAAACCCAATCAGACAACTACTCGAACACTGTTGTCGCGTTTCAAACGCATTTTAGCCCATCGCGACAACCACCGAAAGATGCGTGGGTGTTTCAATGGTAAAGGCAGGTGATTTTAATCTTTCGACGGGAATCTGGCTTAAACAGGTGAACTCAGGCATAACTGCCAAACGTAACGAATATATATATATATATGTATATTTTTTTTTGTCTCGTTATTTTCGTTATTTTTCTCGACTTTATAAAAGAAATCAAGTCTCTGGCGAAAAATTTACAAACGGGCAGACAGTGTTCAAATCATCTGAAAATAATAATAAATAAAATCAAAAATTCGCAAAATCACGACTTTTGCTTAAGGCTATGCAAAGTAGCCTTTTTTCAATGCCCTTTTATATGGAAAGAACATGCACACTTATATACATCAGTAGTAACCATATATACACATACATTCATATATATTCAATTTGCTTACGTTTCTGTGGACAGCACTCGGTTATAAAGTGTCTGTATATGTTCTATACATACATATATATATATATATATATTTACTTATTTATAGCATAGCTTTTGTATAATTCTGTATGTGTATGCATACATCTTTCTCTTTAACTGGAGCAGCCAGCCTCTCTAAGAATTGTAATAAGATTCGCCAGTTAGTTTTAATCTGTTCACTAGCTTTATAAGGCATTCAAACAATTGTTAACTTTTATACCTTGTTAAGCATAAATTTTATGTTAGCTAAATAAATTTGTATATATGTATGTACGCGTATACGAGTATTTGTCTTTGGATTGCTATTCTCTGAACCTGTCGTTATGTTTAGATTGGTGTTGGAGACTATTCTTAAAGAGCTTACAATATATCCCATGTAATCTGCATATAATGTTTTGCCATTAAGCATTTGCCATAAATGTAAGGTGACGCCCAACTCTGTGGCCTCCACCACACAATCATCCATGTGCACGTACATAAAGTTTGCAATAAGAAAAAAATTTAGCATTTTTTAGACGGATCTGAACGCTGTTGAATAAATAAAAATTTTCCGATTTTTTTTTTATGTTCAAAGTGAGGAAAAAAAGTGTGGCGGAAAAAGCTACGATTTAGAAAAAAAAAAAAACAAAAAAAATTATTTCAATGAAGAAATTATTTTCTGGAAGCTTTAAAAATTTTCTTCAAATTTTTCATAGCCTTAATCATATTGAAAAACATGTTTCCAATAAAATATTTTATATATACATGTCCATACTCTTTATTTGGGTTGGTCGTAAAATTTTGAAGAATTTTTTTAAAAGAAGGCTCCTTCAAAAAACTTATCCTAAAGCTTATCTGCATCATATTTTTGCTTTTGTTCTTTCTGCTTCCATTTTCATTAAATGCACTTTACTTCGTACACAATTTTGAGAAAGAACTGTAAGAGCGAAGAAAGAGGCAGAGTATATGAGCTTATTTATTAACAGATTTATGGATTTATTAACTTCGCTTTGGAATTGATTAAAAGGTTTTGGTAACGTTTACTAATATTTTTAATTCACTTATTGATTTTTTTGACTTTCAAACATCTTAATATAATATATTAAAAAGTAGACATAAACCTTTATCAAATGGACAGGTATTTATATTACTACTACTACTACTACTACTAAATATCCCCCTAAAGTCCATATATTCCTTATCAGTATGAAATTCTCAACTAATCAAGGTATGTTAGGCCGTACATCAGTAAAAAGGGTTTTACGTTTATTTTGGTCGCAAGAGTAAGATATTCACATTTGGCAAAAGTATTGGTTGTTCTTGCGCGCAGGTTTTTACTGAATTTGTACCAAATCGCTCACAAGGCACGCCTACGTTATGACACAAAATGAGAGCATCTCGGTTTACGAGACGATAAATTCGACTTATTACCGATTATTCACAAATTACAATTAAAGTAATTACAAATATTTTCTCGTTGGTTCTATGTCGATCCTTCAGTATGTGTACAAAAATAGAAAAAACCGACTGCGTCCACGCAATATTATAAACTAACTGTCTTCTTGACACAAAGCCGGTAGTTATAAAAATGACCAAGTATAATTCTCTTACTTATTATACCAAGCACCACAAGCGTTTTGAGCCTAAGTACATAATATCAAGAAGGGCTTAAGCAAGACCCACATTTATTATATCAGAATCATTATTCTGAAGCTAGTTAAGCTTGTCGGTTTGTCCATCTGTCCATCTATATTTACTGTGCTCAAGCTAATGGTCATGATATGAAAGGTATTCTATCGAAGTTTAGTGCACTGACGTGTTTTGAGCCCAAGGGGCAGCTGTGTTGGAAGTGGTTTGGATCAGACTATTTTCACAATCAAATATCATACACGTTGTCTTTTAGAAAAGCCGTAATATGAAAAACTTTGCAAAATTTCAATATTTCTCAAATTTCTGAATAATAACATATCGGCGTACTAAACTGATATGAGAAATTTGATTCGGGTGGGTTCCGATATAACCGTTATTACGAAACGTGACCCTTTATTTGCCAATTGTTTTAATTTTGAATATTTGGTGACGAAGATTGGCCGCTAATAATAATTTGGTATAACAGTTAATTGTACCAAATTTGGAGACGACATAAGTCTATTTTCTGAACCCATTGTCATATAAAGAATCTCATCCACATTATGTAATATTATAGTAAGTTCCTATATGGCTATAAAGCGTAGTTTGTATTTGGTCATGACGAAAGTCAAGAAAGATTTATAAGCTCTATAAGAAGAAAATTAATTTTGCTAAGTTGATATCAGTTTACTTTTTCCCGCATAAAGGTTGCCGTGAACGACATGGGTTCACATGGAAAAAAGATTTAAATTAAGATACCCTTCACCGAAGGATGATTTATCAAAACGTTTAGAAAGCCCAGAGGAAGCTTCAGAGTTCCCTTAAAGCATATATATTCTTGATCAGCATCGAGTTCTGAATCGATTAAATCTATGTAATGTCTATTTCAAACATTCTTCTGGCCGCTAAACTGAAACTATGGATTTCAAATTTAACAGAAATATTGGAAGTTTTTGCACGCAGGCTGGTATTGAAAATGAGCTAAATCTGACGAAGAACACGCCCACAGCACCAGGTAGACTGAGAACACCCCTGCTTTTCAAAATAAATAAAAAATTAGCTTTTTGCGCAGTTCTCATAATTATCTGTGTATTATCTGTGTAAAAATAGAAAAATTCAAACATGCCTACCCAACATTATGACGTAACAAAATTTAATTGGTCTTTCAATACTTTTATAACGCACAGAAACAAACTTCAAAGGCCAATTTTGAATTCAAACTGCAGCACATCCGTTTTTTCGTTTGTCCCTCTGTCCTCCTGCTCAACTGTGTGGTACCTGTCAAATACTTCCTCGTTCGCGAACACAACTTAGTATCGCCTACAAATTTGCAAAATAATTTGAAAATTACTCCGGCTTTTCAAGGGACACCTCTACAGCGCCCATAGGCCTATGTCACCAAAACTGTGAACACTATTGCTTTCTCTGTTGGTTACTTGTTACTCATAAAGTATGACGCATACACCACATAAATTGCTACTTTTACTTTGAAAATGGAAAAATTAGTCGCGCCCGACCATTATGACGGAGTATGAAAATTTAGCTCTTTTACCTTTTTTTAGTCTTTTTTACGATAACGGTGATGGGTATAGAAGATTCGGTCAGAACCGAATATAATTGTCTAACGTATTGCATTTGCTTTCAATGCTTAAGAAGGAGCTCGTCATGTTGAAATTTTGCATTCAATTAATATTTTAGAGACAACAATTGCATTATTTAGCGTTTAAGCTATTTAGCTATTAAGCACATCAATCTTCAACATAATATAGATGAATTTCAACATAAAATAGACGATTTTATTAAAGCTTTAAACGAAGGCATTAGGAAATATTATATAATATAGTAGCATGAGTAAAACAAAATGTAAGTACAAGCTAATGGTATTGCATTCCACAAGTAATATATTTGTAGTTTTTTCTTTCATAAAAATCAATACAAATCTTTATGGCCGTAACGTTCAGAGCTTGGACGCACACGTAGAGCAAGTGATAATATCATCAATAAAAAATACAAAAAAATACGAAAATTACTTTAAATATGAAACTTTATACGTAAAAGAAGGTAACCATGTTATAAACCCACAACACAACAGGTTGATGTAATAGCAATATAAATGTATAAATGTCCATGAACAAATAATGTTTCCCAAGTTAAAGAGAACGACCGATTGTGAACGACACGATCTAACATATGTTATTTGTTAATTTTCTTTGGTGTTACGGGGCGTATGTACTTCTGATTAACTTTTAGCTAACTAACGACTCAGCAAAGCATAAATTGTAATTTTTGTTCTTTAAAGGCATACTCATACATAACGAACATATATTTTTGGTTTAGCTAAAAAATATTGATCCTTGAAGTTTTGATGCATCTACAGCTCGGTACCATTTATGCCGGTTCCTTATAGAATCACTTGAAGGTGAAGAGCTGACCTCAAATTACGTCTATGCAAGTGACTTGGTTTTACTTTTTTCACAGATATATCGGAAACACTGCCGCGTTCGCGTAAAGGTTTTAATAGAAATATGGAAACAAATTATCGATCATAAGGTCGCTTATTTATTTACTTTACAAAAGCGCACTTAAAACATGAGAAAAATGCAATCGAATGCAATCGGAAAGAAAAGGGCTAGAATTGTTTGCCTTACCCGAAATATACGCCTACTATCTACTGTTATATGCTTGTTGTCCAGTAACTTGAAGTCTTCGGATATTACGCTCAGTACCTTCTTTTTTTTTGTTTTGCTATGCATACAAATTTAGGCACTTGATATTTTTTAACTCAACTTAACGTATACAATTAGTTGGTGTTAAAACTATTGCGAAATTGCTTTAAAATTTTCGTATATGAATACTTTAAGCATAAGGTTGCATATATATATTTGTATACATAGTAGAGTTAAGAAAATCTATTTACGTTTTCCTCAGTTTATTTACATATATTTAAAAGTATCTACACTTGTGTTGTTTTCTGGGTTTGGTCTATGTTTCCTTAACTTGCAGACGACCACATGTTGGGACCATGTCCAACTGACCGTTTCAAAAATCACAAGTGGCTTTTGCATTTACTTTTATGCTAACTTTAAAGCTTTCGATGTTTACGTTGCTGCAGTCTTTTTGCTTTTTTTCTATTTTTTTTTTTGTAGCTTTTTTCCAATTTCAAAATGTATTTTTTTTTTTGTGTTCGTCTTGTGCTTATATACAAATGTGAAAATCAATCGATTTTCTGGTTAATTAATTACGATTTATTGACTGCATGTTGTTGATTAGTAAAACAAAACCGTTATTTGTTGTCTATTGGCGCGAGTTGTTTTTTATATACACATATATAGATACATAAATATATATATTTTTGGTTTTTATACTGTTTTCTTTCTAAAAATGTTTTGCAACTATTTGTCGCGATTTATTTTTAAGAATTGTCCGGAAAAAAAGCACATTAAACTCCTATTTATTTTTATTTTATTTCTTATGCTTTGCTTTTTTTTTGCAAAAAAAAAATTGTGTGGCAGTGACATGTGTAGAATTGATTTAAAATTTATGAGCATTTTTATGCTTCGATTCATTTGAATGTAAAATGCATGTTTGCGGTGATAGGTGTGCAGGTGGTTTAACTTTACACAATCTCCCGAAGAAAATTTCCATAAACTCTAGAAATGACATATTATATAGGAAATGTGCACACAAGTGAATGTGTTGTCGTTGTACAGGTTTTTTTTTTTTTTTTTTTGTATCAATGCTTCAAATTTATAAAATTCATTCGTTATTACGAAATTTACTAAAAGTTTATAGAAAAAAATATTTTTAAAAATCAATGCTTAAAAATCTGTAATTTAATTCATGACCCGATAGTCACCGCAAAGCAGACAAAAAGAAAATTCACCCTAAGGTATTCACTTTACAGCGATTTATGAATGGCTGATGTCTCAACTTGCACCAGCTGTGGGCACTCCAGTGTACCGATAGACATCACATTTGCTACGACCTTTTATAGAGTCCCTTTTAAGACAAATTTTAGAGCAATATTTGCAGGCAGTAGAATCGAATTCACCCGTCAATTTATTTGCCCTGACCTCTGAATCCCGACGAAGAGCATTTATGCTAAGAGTGTGCTTCTTATAGTAATCTCTACAAATGTGCAGGTCTTGAGAACAAATCGGGCATAATTGACTGCAATGCAAATAGATAGACTGTGCACAATTTTTGTTAAATAAGAATATTATTCATGTTATAGGGCTTCTGGCACCGGTATATTTGCAGGTAGGAAAAAAAATCACATAGATAACACGTCGCTGCCTTCCATGCCGAATATTAATTACCGTTTTTCATTAGAACAAGTAGTACCACAAAAATGGCGCCAATTCAGTAAAATTTGCTTAGAAAGATATATGAAGCAAAGCAAACATAAGGTGTTTCCAAGTATTTTGGCCATTTTTTCACTTGAAACCCACTGAGACCCAGTTGCACACTTTTTCATGTTTGCGGACCTGCGTGCCAGCCAAACCAAGCTGCACCGGGCTGAAAAAGTATTAACCAGGAGGCGCCATGTGTGGTGAGTACGCTGAGTGAGGCAGAACTTTCTATTTGAGTTGCAAGCGTATATCCTGGCCAAATTTTTCTACTTTTGCACTTTTAAACCATTGGAAGCAAAACCAACAATTGGGATATGATGGAGAGCATCACCATATGCCTCTGCACGTGTTTGGTGGGCTTCGCCAACACATTTATTTAAATAAACAACAAAAGTAATGAATTTGGAAGAAGATGAATTTTGAGCGTTCGTTTATTAGCGTCAGCGCACGCTGAATAAATCAATAATATTAAATGGGAAACTGTTAGTTTATGTAGAGGAAGGTCGAACCCATCGAATTCAACAATCATGTACACTATTATTTGCCTTTTACTCATCATTTTTATCTGTAGAACTCGTTGGCTAAAATACATGGAAGCACCTAATATATATAAACATATAAAACACACATATATATGTATATGTATACGTATGTATATATATGTATACGGAGTATATGACGCGGTTTTAGATTTTCGTCACTACGCTAAACTATGTAAATCAAATATTGTTTGCATGAGTATCTGAGTAGGTAACAAACGTGACTACTAAGTCAGTGCGCTATGGTTTACTCCCATAGTAGCTGTGGTGAGTACTCAATCAAAAAAAGCATAACGCTTATTGACACCACAAACATCCACCAAGCTGCCACCAGCTTCCTATTGGTCTCTATTTGTTCACTTCTTTTTGATCGTCGTGGTCTTACTTGTATATTAGATAGCCCCTCAGTGATTGGGCATATGAAAACAAAAACGGCTAATGTGCTCGTCGAATATAGGTTAAAATTGTGCAAAATAGGTATCTGAGAGCTTTTTCTTACAAAAAAGTTTCTCATCGATACGCTCAACAAAGACCGTAACATGAAAAGCCATAAACAACCCCTTTTTAAAACCAACTTTCTACGAAGGCTAGTTAACTTAATGTTGTAAGACATATTTAGTTAAAAACGGTCTTAAAAATGTTCACCATATTTAATGCAAAAGGCCTTTTATTGAAAATTGCTTTACAATGGGAGTAAATTAAATGTTATTCCATCGCCTTACTGACGCGACAACGATTGACAAAAGACTTTGCAAATTGTATTTATTGGTCTAAGGAAATGGGTGTTCATCTCAAAGGCAATTTCATTTTCTTACTTGCTTTTCCCGCGTTCACTAATGGTCATGTAAATGAGTCTTTGGAAATAATGTAATCGTAATTTCGTGACAGGATAATAGTATGCCTAGTATTTAGCATCCGTTTTATTGCAGATATGAAGCGGAACTAATTTAATTTTCTATACCCATTATCGAAAGATTACACCATTGTATCCCTAACGCACACTCTATAAAATATATTAGAGATATTCTTGATCAACGTAACATTTTCAAGACGGTGTATCTTCTCCGTCTGTCTGTTCATTATTTGTCTGTTGGAACACAGGGTCACCAGAAAAATTAAGTATGGAAACTGAAGCTTGGCATATCTACCGATGGTTCTTGGTCCCAAATGATGTCGGCATGGCGTGCCCCCAAACACAAAAACAGAAAGGCCATGACTTAAAATTTAAAGCAGTTACAGGGAACAAATTATGCCACGATGCACTCTCGGAGACTTACCAGAATCATGGGAACGATTAAAATATTATTGTGTTTGTTTACAATTTAAACTCCTTTATTTCTCCAAGCATATTTAATAATTAAATATAAAATAATGCACTTAGACCATGTATTTTTTGGAAATGAGCCTAAATGGCTCAACATACCAAGATTAGGGTTAATAGATGTTCATCGAAACGGTTGAAGAGATATTTTCTAACGCTAATCTAAGAGCGTACAGCTCCGAAAGGACTATATTTTCGAAGGTATTCCGCAACCCTAACGTATTAACTTGGGCA
Source organism: Glossina austeni (assembly GCA_000688735.1). NCBI lineage: Eukaryota > Metazoa > Arthropoda > Insecta > Diptera > Glossinidae > Glossina > Glossina austeni. The sequence continues at coordinate 395,595 of KK502414.1, read as the reverse complement.
AGAGGAATTTGTCTTTGGGTGAACATGACATCTACGTATTTGCTCTTTTTCAAGCATTTTTATCACTGAAATGGCAAAAATTTACGCATGCCGAAGCTTTGTTTAGGAACGAGATTGGACTTCCGTTACCAAGGGTAACTCTATTAAAATTCTATACGTATTTATTTACTTTACATATGAGTTTCTATCTCATGTTAATCACTTATTTGTAAACAGTTAATGAGCTTTGTTACCCAGGTATAGACAATATAGCTAGTTTTCTAGTAGTCGTAGAAAAAAAATTGAATACTGTCTATAAACCCACAAGGCCATCACCTAAGGAGTACGTGATTTGAAACTTAAAATTGACAAAAAATAGAAAAAAAATCAGCAAATTTTCAATTGGAAAAATTTACATAACTAATTTCTTAAGTTTAGAATTGAGAAATAAAAGTTTGGATTTTATATCAAACACATAAATTCACATACTACCGCATATATACACTCGCACACACCTATGCGCATTTCATACTCTACATTATGAATTAGTTATTTATACATTTCTTTGATTCATTGATTAACTAACAACAAGTGCGGTTCGCGGAGATCTGCAATGTGGAGTAATTGTTTAAATTGTTTATAATTTTCGAAATAAAATGAATACTGAAAGAGTCCTTTTGCACAGGCAGACAGTAAATGCTACGGGCATTCTTGTCAATTCAATTGTCAATTGCAGCCAACACTCTAACTGGTTGTTTATCATTGAAAATACACGCTAACCTACAAGTATCGTACAATTATAGAAAAATATTGAAACTAATACGAAATGAAAAGTTAGAAAAACCAATAACAGCAATAACAAAAAATCAATTCGCAATACAACACAAGTATAACAAATCAACGTTAACCAGTGCCGTTCTTACCTAGACCAGGTTATGCACAAACAAATGTAATACATACACATATATATATACAATATATATATTAACCTCAGGGCTCGCGCGGTATATGTACTGCATAAATATGACGGTGGACTCTTGTGTGTATACACTTATAGAAAAATGAACTCCAGGATATAAACATAACAAACGCAAAATGGTTATTAAAAAAAAGTGTAAACATACATATATACTTATATATATAACATATATACTTATATATATAACATACATATATTTATATATATATACATACATCCATAAATAATGAAGAAAAACTTTGTTGTTCATAACACATACAATAATTGCCATTTATTACTTATTTGCTCAGGCGTACGAGTGCGAGTTGCTGAGTCAATAATAATAATCATATATATGAAGTAAAGCTTTCATGCGTTCACTTAGTTTCCTTAAAATGATTGTGTGTATGTTTTATTATTGAAGTGCCACTATATTGATTAATTTTTATCGCTACATTTTAAAGTGATTTATTAAGAGCTGAGATAAATCATTTAACTAAATATTGATCACAACATATATTGTTTGCGAGCGTGTTTCAAAGTTTTTTCCCGTTTTTTTTCGTTGCTACTCTGCATGTATCTGAAGTTGCATGCTCGCTAGCCGTATGCGCCAATGATGTTTAATTCTTTTATGTACATGTAATAATTTGGCAATATGTACGTTTATACGAAACAAAAAAAAATTATAGTTTTTAAAAACACTTTTTTTTTGCTTATTCACTGCATTCATTCAGTCCAAACCGATATTTGTTAGCGGTGTCTGGATTTTATGTTTCTCGTTTATTGTAGATTTTAGTAAAGTTGTTTGTGTTGTTGCTGTATGCGTTGCCCGTTTTTCTTTTTGATATGACGTTTAATGATATGCTATTGATATCGTTTTGATAAATATGTTTCTTTTTTTCTTTTCAATCTTGAAAACATTTACACAAAAATATAATAAAATAAAATATAAATGAAAGCATAAAAAATATAAATAAAAAGGAAAACGAAATGAACACTAAGGCGCTCAGAGCAGGTATCAAGACTATTGGCCGCGAATCTTTTTTTTGGCTTTTGTAGTTTAAACTCTATGGCCGGAAATAAATATTTTAAGAACTCCTTTACGATCAATAAATCCCACACATAGTTTCAAATAGATTTTTTAAGTAATAATCAGCCCAACGGATAGGAATTTTTTTCTTTTCATATTTCTTGAAAATGGAGAAAAGAATTCAACAAAATCAATTCATGTGAAGTAGAGATATTGTGATAGATATATTTGGAGAAACCGTACAGTTTCAGGCGACTTCCATTATAAGTTGTCCGTCCGTGCCCAATAAAGTTTTGGCTTCACAAGGTAATCGTAAGTTGCTGCTTATTTATTTTGTCCACTTAAATTTAAAAACTAGTTCAATTGAACGAAGCATTTCTTTTCCAAAAACTACCCAAAAGTGTACACATTTTTCCTCTCTTTAAGCTATTGTCATAAGTTTACGGGGCTTTCACTTTAAGAGAAAGTCTGGGATTTCAATTTTTCTTCGCAAAATAGTCAGAGTTGGAAAATGAGTTAGTCAGAAACAATGCTTCGGCTCCCCGTTGTATTTTAATTTTTAATGATGTTATACAGAACATATCTACTCTTTTTTTCTTGAACACGCCCACTCCAATCTAATGTTGTGCACCTATTTTTACAAATCGTCACTAGCGGAAAGACAATGGTAGGAAGCTGAAAGTTGGCACGAACATTCTTTGATTGATTAGGAAAAATGGGCGTGATCCATTTATATACACGCCTGCAATAAAGAAGACACTAAAACAATCTTAGGAAACGGGGACCGTTTTTTGCACTGTTTTTTTACTTTTTATGCTTAAGTTTCTGAAAACTGCTACCCAAGCACTCGCCAGAATAAACTGCAGGTTCGGTGCGCAAACAGCCTCGATGGGTGTACTAATGCGTCCAGAAATAATGACGAAAATTTAACTCCAACTCATTTCCAATTTATTGTCCGTTCATTCTAATGCACATTAGACGGGACTTTGTCGTTACCTGTGGACGTGTTGGTAACTCGATGCGAACCATTTTGGGACCGAACGTGAAGTTAACTCTTACGGATATTCCCGTGAAAGATATTCGAAAATATCATCGCTATCGAAGCTTGTATATGAAAATATGTAGTAGACAAGTACGCGGGCAAATTACGTTCGTTTCTCAACCTCATATTCTTAAAAGAGTCAAGCAATGTTCGTATCGAATTTCAACTTCCTATCGTTGTTTTTCCACAGTGACGACTGTGGCGATTCGCAAAATTTACCCACAAAGTTGATTTGTTTCCGTAAATCCAGCGTTAAATTATATAACCACTTGAAAGTTCTTGAACCCTCAATATAAATGAGACAAAGATGTCGTTCTGAATAAGGCCGGCTTCTCACACCATCTACCAAAACAGGCAGTTGGCTATGGCTTGCTGAAAAGGACGCTATATGAAACTCTTTTTGTTTTCTCTCTATAAAGGAACGAAATTAAGTACAACAAAGTGAATATATATGGCCAATATCTATATAGTACCTAAAGTGCGTTCTTAATATATACAGTCAATGGATTATTAGAGCAGTTAGATGTGTAGGGAATATAATTTTTTTCGAATTGCACTTTTTACCACGTGTGTAAATATGAAAATGGAATTTACCCATAAGTGGCGTACCAGAGGTAGAGGACGTGCATGTATGAAGTTGTTTGTTTATGGCTTGCGCATGTAGCAACAATAAGTATTCGTAATAAGAAAACGTATCCAAATGCAAAGTGTTTTATTTAAAGGGGAAAATATTGACTTTTGTGCAAATAAACACGATTCGCCGGCAGCAGTTTTTCTATGTTCGAACGATACTCAAGAAAGTCGCACTATGTCCTAAACGGAAATAAAAAACCGACTTCATTTGAGAATCCCTGGCGTAAAAGTTCATGGGCTTATGATATTCTGTGTTTGGTGAGATCGGAAGGATGTGGCCTCTTATAAGCTAATGAAGTCCGATGAAACTGTTTATAGTAAACGCTACCAACAACGAGTAATCGATTGGAACCGTTCGCTGTTCAAAAATATCAAATAAGAGACCAGCAGGTGAAATTCTTCCATGGCTTGCCCACCAGACTTGGCTCCCGCCGATTCCCACTTTCTTGCACTGATACGTTACACATTTTTTCAGCAGCGCTTTATTTACTATAAAGACGTGGAAAAATGCCTTAACAAATAAATCGAGACGAAAGATGAAGACTATTACTGTTGTGTTACGCCCTGCACCACTTGTGGCACAGGGTATATTAAGTTGGTGCGGACACCCCGAAGGGTTTAGGATAGACTCACTTTTTATTATACCGATCGACAGATCATTTTCTAAATCGATTCAAGCCTCTGTGCATCTGTCTGTCTGTCCGTATGATGTTATTCCACGTATTTTTGTGTTCGCAATTTTTGATATATTTTTATGAAATTTGCTACACAAATTTCTCCCAAGGACGAGCGCTATTGGAAATGCTTCGAATCGGTCGACTTTTTCCCATTCCCCATATAACGCGGTGCTTTGAAATGTCGTTATATCGCAAAAAATTACAGTTTTCAACATTTCTCGGCAAACGTAGCTAAGTGATAGTATTTCAGCATTCTAAATTAATGTGGAAACTTTGGACCGGCTGGGGCAATTTTTCAACCACCTCATATTACGAAAACAGAAGATCACATGACAAAAAGCTATAATTTTCAATGCTTCATGGCGAAAATTATGTCATAATAGTAATTTAACATAAAAAAATTAACTACACGCAAATTTGGACCATCTCGACCTATTTTTTTGATTCTACCTTAGTAAGGATTTTGACATAAATTGATCCTTTCTAGAGCAGCATTGTCTAAGTTTTAATATGTGGTGATAAAAATTGATGCAATTGCAAACAAAAATAAGAATTGTGTTAGACAATGCAGTGTAGGGCATTTAATGGTGGTCTCATCCGATTACAGTGATTTTAGTTGTTTTAGTTGAATTTTAAAATCCCCATTTCATTCTTGTAGACCCAGCATATATATGAAGTTATCAATATTTTCACCATTTTGTTTGCCTCATACAGATGATTTTCGAAGAAATTACGAAATCAACACACACCATGTTTTTTTTTTACATTTCATGATTGTATGCGCGATGGAAAACCAATCACTCAAACCAATTTCCCTCAAACATCGTATGTCTGCTTATGAAAATAACAAAACCAACGACAACAACAACGACAAACTAATCTGTGTGGTAACAGTGTAATAAATTTTCTTTAATTTCTCATAAATTTTACTTTGCATATTGTTTCAAAGTGGAAATAGCCCAGCACACAAGCGTACATAAAGTACAGAATATATATAGGCATGCATACCAACATTTATGAGAATAACACCCGCTATAATTTGCATATGTTGCATATTGTTATCCTGTGATGTTGCATAAAACTTGTTAAAAAAAACAACAAATAGCTATTCGCGTAGTAGTGGGTGTTGGGGAGACGCCAAACCAACTAACCATACTATATGTTTCTGCTTTCATTAAACGAAAAGTAAAGAAAACAAAAAGAAAAAGAAAAATATATATATATATATATATATATGTGTGTGTGTAAAATAGAAAAACACTTGAAAACTGTCTAGTTGACACTCTCCTAACTGGTCTAATGCAATTACAGACCGTAACCAAACAACGACCAAAAGATGTTAAGCTAGTCGAGTAGTGAACCTAGATCATACTCTATTTGGCATTATTTAGGTGTATAGGTAATGGCGTCTTGATAACCGTAAACAGAATAATAGCAAAATAAGAAAAAAAAGGCTGCTTAGAAAAACAATGGTCTTGTGCTTACAACTGCTCGTAGACGTAAATGTAAAATAGGTTTGCATTACTTCAAAGCATTTGGCGCCATTGTCACACGCGTACGCCTTATACAACATACACTACGCATGTCATACGATCCTATGATCACTACAGATCATTCATTACCCGCCAGGTGTGTGTGTGTGTGTGTGTGTGTGGAATATAAAAGCGCAACTTAGTTTACGGTTGACAGCAGCTAATCAACTTTATGTCGTCGCCGTCAACGTTACAGTGCAGTCCGTTACAGTGCAGCCACTGCACTTTTTTTAAGTCAAATCTTGCTCCGTTCGTTATTTTCGAAGACATCGAGCCCTTTTGGTGAGCTCTCTAAAAACCATCTAATGCTTTTTCATGTGTTTGCACATTTGTATATATGTGACGCAAAAAAAGGAAAGAAATTGATAAACACAGACGTACCGTTCTATGTATTATAGCTAACTGTATTTTGCCATGTATTATTATTACCACAATGTTAAGTTTACCGCTTAAAAGCCCGCTTTATGCTCCAATGATGATTTGCATTTCTTGGCAGACTTTTCAATCGCGGGCCATATATTACAACTTTACTTTATTCACATGTGTGCTACGTCCCATTCGTTGACACTTATGTGCCACACATATGATATACTGATTGTTCAGTATGATGATTTAAACTGCGATTTTTCTCCAATGCCTGTTTGTACAAAGATTCCCACGCGCTATTTGCTGCTTTGCATTAAACAGTTATAATACAAAGATACTCAATTGCTTTCGCTTAGCTCGTGAAGACATCAAAAATATCTAAGTCGCGTATTTTAATTAGTTTGAATGATTTATTTATGCAAGAGAACGAACGGACTAAAACAACACCCAAACAATTTTTTTTTTTTATTTCAAAAACCAATTTATATACAATTTCTTTCTCTCTCCTTTTTTTTTAATCTGTTTTATAGAAAAATCAAAACTAGAGACAATAATTATAAACTTTTCTTTACTTATTGAAAGTTTGAAAGTTTTCGTCTGTACTTTATGGTACGCACATCTCACACAACATAACACATCAAATCTATTGTCTAATGCTCTTAACATAATTGGTGATCTATTCTTTGTCAAGCGACACGTGACTTATCTAAGCATATGAATGTTTCTACTCTCGTACGGAAGTGAAATTAACTAAAGCATTTTTGATTTTATTATTACAAATTTTCTTTTCTTTTTACCAGCATTAGCAAACACCATTAGTTCGTTATTTTTCCTGTCCATAAAAGCATGGTAACCCTTGTTTGCTTTGTTTCAAATATTAATTTATTACTTCAAGGGATATTTTCAAAGAAATTTCGTGCGCAGCCCAGGTCATCGCTCTTGTACAATTTTATTCAGTGTACGATAGCACACATTTATATCGACTACTTGGAAGAGGCTTGAAACTCGATATTGAGCTCGGTTGCAAGCTCTACGACATACACGCGCAGATGAGGGTTCAATTCTCAATGATTATAATTGGCTGTAGCGAATATTCAGTTGGGAACACTTACGAGTTGGATACATATCCGCAATATCGCGGCCACACTTCCTTTCATGTTACAAATATAAAGCCCATGCCCTAAGTGTTTGGTTCTATTAAAAAAAAATAAATAAAAATTATACTGATACGATTCAGTCTTCTTTGTGGTTCCTGCCAGTTCATTATGTTTAAATCACGATAATCACGATTATATAGAAGGCTTTACGTTTTCGCCTTAAGTATGCTTGTAGCAAGTACTACGTCGCAGGTTTAAATGCCTCGCCCAAATTTAAATGATTTTTATGTGTGACCCGCCCAACTAATGCTCAGCCTGCGCAATAAAAATGCCCGGATTTCTGTCAAATTGAACTTTAGTTCGTAGAGCAGAGCATTGGTCATTTTTATGGTCGCTGAACAATTTCCAGAACGGAACGTATTAATGCAAGTTTTGCACGTGCGCTCTGTTTTGCAACTAACACCATATATTTGACATATGCTTTTTTGACTGTTGGGAGAATTTCTCTTTTAATAGAACGTTAGAAACAAAAATTTCTTCCTACCTCATGTAAAAATCGATGCTAAGTTAGCAGCTAGGAAAAATAATGCGCAGAACTTGTTTTTATAAGCTAACCCATATTTAACTGATGGCACATGTCTGAAGGCAACAAATCAGGACGCTGTAATGACATGTAAAATTTTTTGTCATCCTGTTACTTTGTTTATAATTCTCAGAAGTAAGCATCAGAGCTCCTACAAGGCATGCATACATATACATACATATATGTGTACAGACAGGCGGTATCCATCAGTATAATAAAAAGTAGGTCTATGTTAAGTTCTTCTTGTTCTTCTCGTCCGCACAAAATTACTTTTCGAAAGGTCCCCTAATTAATCGGTCAGTATCCGAAAGCTAAATTTCTCTTTTTTATATATATCGTAATACTAATTTATTATTATTATTACTATTATTATTAATTGAGTAAGAGAAATAAATTCTAAGACTAAAATCTTAAAGTACTAGCATCCAAGGCTATCGACTTTATTGAAAACTCTACCGCGCTTGAGATTTGAACCCATGACCATTGAGTTGTTAGTCGGGACCATACTCGGCGTAGATATACTGTGAGTCTCACATAATTATAATCCCTTAATGCGCGTGCAGTTACATTACAAAGCAAAATGCCATTAAGACGTTGAAGGACGTAAATGTTACAGCATTTCAATTCTGTAGCCAATTATTATATTCTATACTACTTGTGGCACGGTGGTGTATTAACTTTGTGCGGATGTATGCAATCGCCAGAAGGACATGCGATAAACCCACTTTTTATTATGCCGATCAGTTCAGAATCACTTTCTCATTCGATTTAAACTTGTCTGTCTTTCTGCCCTTCTTGTTTTTTTTTGTAAACCCTAAAGGTCAAATTTGATACATTGGCATGGTTTGGCCTAAGGGCAGAGGTTATTTGAAATGTTTTTGGTATATATATTGTATATATATTAAACGAAGTGGTATTGACTATATTCTACTGTAGCGTTCCTACTTGTTTTTCATTCAATTTTATGCAACTTGGATATATTAATAATAATTACTTGAAAAATTGGATCTGTATCATTGTTGATTTTATGACGTTCATTACATATGTATTTACGATTATATTATATGTGTCCTTACAAAATAATTCTCATCAGAGTTCGAATATCGTAATAATAAGAATAATCGTTTACTAAAGAAATCGTAGACATCTTTAGACGATTTTTATTATTTTATTATTTTTAAAGGTGTTCTTCAGGCTTTGATAATGGAAGTTTTAAGCCTTCCTAAAAGACGCTAGAGATTACTTTCTTAAAAAAGGAAACGAATTGCTGGATCTTTCGTTATCGCAAGTAAATTTAGACGGTGGTTAAATTTAGACTGACAGCAGTCGAATAAGGCAGGTCGGAGCCATAATCGTTTTCCCAAATTTTAATGGCGATATCAGCAAGCTAACGAAGGAACAGATAGCTGAATAGATAGATGAGTGTACGGTAATGTAAGTAAGGAAAAAAGCTTCAGTTCTTGAAGCTTTTCCCAATAGTTTGGTTCGGAAATAAACATTGACTAAAAACTAGTTTTAAACCACTTGGATAAGGCTGGCGAGAGAAAAATATTCGGTACGTGGGTACAATATGAGTTAGCAATAAAGATTTTAGTTGATCGACTGTCCATCTACGAAGCGCTGGTAAAATGAAACGTATTCGAAACGTATTTAGAAAAGATTAACAATCGATGAATAAAGGCAGGTAACATACAACAAAAATGTACGAAAATGATCTTAGTTCAAGATAGATGAGGCTGGACGAATGATGGCGAAAAGTTACTACGTCCTGCCTGAATTACTTCATCGTAATTGTAGTTGGTGTTGTAGAGTGTGTTTGAAAAATTGTTATTTTCGACTAAACTTAATCTAAAGGTGTAAATGACTTCTGGAGCCATTAAATATATGGTTTTTTGGTAAGTCAAACCCCACTTCTGCAATTGACAAAATACTGAGCAGTTTTGCTTATCGGTATGAGAATACCGATAATAATCCTTTAGATGAATAAAGTTCAGAAAATATTCATTTGCATGAAAGACTTTATTAAGTTCAAATCTGTTATAATAAAGCCACTCGGTCTCTATGGTCGTTTCCAGTGGGCGCATTACAAATTTTTCCATTGGTAGTCATATGTGAATCTCAATCCTTAGCTAACTAAGCTTACGTTAATATATTACTACCATAATGACAACACAACATTTTCCAAAAAGCTGATCATTAAATTGCCCGTTGGTAGCACATCCCATCGAAAGGATGCTGAGATTCATTATCAGTAATATTGTTACAAAGAGAAAGCTCTTTTTCAAACTGTACATAATTATATCACCACCGCATAAGAGCAAATTTAAATCAAACAAACCCCAAAATATAATAACAACAATCTCTAAACTCTAAACATATCATCATAATATAATGCATCTCGCAAAAGATTAATTTACTTTTAAGCACGGAATGAGGGCAAATCGAATATGTGTTGATGTCACTTTAGTTTATATAGATGGACGGTGGTTATATATGCCAAGAGGAAGCGTGTCTATGACAGGTACCGTAAGCAAATATAATAAATGAACGTTGTGAAGTGCCATTATATATGAAAGTGATTTCAAGCCAACACGTGCCGTATCAAGAAGATACCAACTATTCTAAAAATCGATGGCGAATTAAATTTGAAAAAGCAAAAAAGAAAAACGCAGAAAACAAAACAAATAACAAGTAAACCATCAAATGCAAACAATTTGAAAATACATGCATTCAAGATAAAAGCATGTTCTAAGTAGCCCAAAATGATGTAAAGAAACGAAACGAAAAGATAATATTCCCAGACTACACACTATAAGCCGGATACGTACCCAACTAACACAAGTGGCTAACATAGGCCCTTGTATGTAAAACTCATAATTTTGTTTTGTATTGTATTTGTTTCCGCTGGTATTTTTTTTTTTTTGCTTTTTTTTATTTCACGCCATTTAACACCAATACAGTTGTAGCTGATAGCAAGCTTATGTTATTACTAAGCAACCATATGCTCATCTCCCTATTGATAAGTGGCTGGAATAACGTAAGGATAATGCATTAAAAATTAAAGCATTATGCTAAAGTTATTGTCGACAACATATAATTGATGGGTAACAGACGCTCGCTAGATATTGATGTGTGTGTCTGGCTTGGTAAATATCAAATACTCTTCACAGCATATTGTTCGGGTTTAACAGTTAACCACCAAAAGCGTAAGCAAAAGTGTAGAGATATTGGGCGATTTCAATTCAATCACCCTTACATTCAATGCGAGATTCCCACGTTTCGAGCTGGAAAACTGAATGATGCTTATGCGTATTTCTTTTCATTTGAAGCAAAAACAAAGTTAAACAGAAATCCTATTAGGCCTTACGCTGCATGCATATCCTCTTCATTTATTTGTATAATATATTCTTTTCAACCTGACAATGACGTGGTGTTGTGCTATTTCTGGTACAAGCACAAGACCACTCAAATCATTTGTTTAAACAACAATAGACACAAGTTACAGTTACCGTAGTGTTTCATCGGCAGGCAAGTGCTTTAACGTTATCATTATTCATGCAATCAACAATAACAGCATTTTTTTGGTAAATTATTGTGTAACCCTTAACACTTAGTTTATCTTCTCGTTGAGGGCTTGAAATGCTTTGGCATCCCTTAAACTTTTTCATCAATTTATTAGTTTCGCTTAGCTTCTCTGCACATTCATTTGTTTCATTTCTGATTTCATTCAATATTATCGTTGTTGTTGTTGTCATTCTTTGCTATTTCTCTAATTTTTAGGTCGTCTTTGCTGTTGATTATTCGTGCAGCGAAGTGTTCAATAGATTCGTTTCGTTACGGGTCTTCTACCGTTCATTAGTCCTCTACGTTGGTCGATCGTTCAATTATTCGTTAATTTAAGTTTATTAAATGAAGCGTACGGAATAACTTTGAAAGTTCTTTTATTCTTTTTTTTTTGCACGAAAATATATTTTCTGGGTAATTGATGCCATGGGAGAGAGAAAGTGCTTGTCTTTTCTATATTAAGGATGTGAGCAAATTAAATTATTTTATAGTCAGTTGAATTTAAAGATAATTCCATTAACGCGAACTTAAAGGGTTCGCGTTCATAGGGGGAAAGATAAGCTTTCAAATTTTTTGAATTTAGTAAGCAGAGGTTTAATTACGGCAAGAATCTTAGGGATCTTTGATGCTATATAACTACATCCTATTAGCCACAAAGCACAAACTTAAGAAAATTTCAGTTGTGCAGTCCAGTTCCAGTTAAGGAAATGTTAGTTGTTCAGTTCTTCATCTATTGAAAAGCACTGAATTAACGCGAATAAAAATGTCCGATTCGAGTCGTAAACGATTTTGTGTTATTTAAAACTGTTTTCATCTTAAGAAAGTCACTTCTACAGTTTCCATTTAATACAGTAGCTATTGCGCCTACAACTTATTCGGGATGTTCTCAGGTAAACTCTAAAATAAGGAAAATTAAAAAAATTTAATTTTCAATCAAAAAACATATCGTGTAGTTTTTCACAGTAAATCACTTAATCTACTTATCTACTATTACTTGAAAGTATAGTAAAGTCGAAAAAAAGTAAAAAATAAAAACAATAAATTTATTATTTTGAACTTTTACAAGCAAAAGTTATCAAATCCGCACTATCTTCGGTAACGAAAAGAAAAATAAGTAATAGAAAAACAAAATAATATTGAAAAAAAAAAAATTGGAGGCAACCAACGCATGCAAGCAAGGCGCATTAGAGCAGAAAATAACCGACCGAATAACTGACCATTATTAGTTAAAACGAATATAAGCCTGAAAGAGATAAAGCATAACAAAAGGTTTGACTTCAACAAAGCCAGACAGACAGACAGACAAACAGACAGACAATCTAAAAGAAACAAATATACACACAACTACTACAGCTAATAAAAGATTATGTTGACAGAGTGAAAACAACAGGGCATATACACTTACACACAAATACACTTCCATATACACACTTACATATAGTTTAGGCTCAATTGTGTATAACATTATAATGGCAATAATAATAGCACAGTCGCACTTACATATTGTATAATAGCAGTAATAATACAATAACTAAGCAATAATATGTAGAAAAAAAATTTATAATATTTAGGAGTTATATCTGATAAATTATATAAACCACCAAATGGACTTTAGTAACAAAAACAACAACAACAACAGTAGTAAAAACACCCGATGAGGCTAAAGAAAACAAACATAGGAAGTAATGTCAAGCCGTAACTATAAGCCCGAAAATAACAAAACCAAATAAACTCAACACAACATAACCTTTTATTATATTCTCTTCTATATTGTATAAGCAAAAGGCATACGTACGTAATATAACTCTTGCCTTTAGGTAAATTTCTCTGTAGAGACTTTCTTGAAAGCCAGCAACCTGTGTTGCAATGTTCTTATTTTATGATGGTTGTTAATGGATTTATAGTTTTTTTTTCTGTATCTGCGACCATTGTTCTCTTTTTCTTACCAATTCAATGTTAGAATATTGGAGACAAAATTTTTTAGAAAAGATTTGTGCTTTGTATCACTTTTAGCAAGCTCTTACCTACGTACTTATCATATACATATATATATATATATGTATACATATTTCTATATTTATATACATATGTATGCATATGATCATAAAAGCAAGAAAAGTAACTCAGGTGTGCTATTCTTGCACAATTCTTATCAATTCCAATTAGACTTAGTTTTGCCAACACTCTCACCATGTACACCATCTTCATCTTTTTTTAAGAACGCAGAGAGCTTTGTGCACTACATATATTATCCAGCCTACCAACCGAGCAGTAGACCAAACAACGAAGTAAAGAAGAAAAAGGAACAAAAGCTAAGCACCATGACAATACATTGCAATGTTTATAGCGGTCATTTGGCAATTATGAGCCATTATTGAAAGTTTTATGGCCTCAAAGGATACATAGCGTAGAGCGTGGAATATAAAAGAATTTTAGAAATTTTTATGAATTTAATATAATTAAACTAATTGGATTGTTAGTGTATGGGTGGGTATTTCTTCTACTTTTTCTTCTTCTTTATTTATTTCTCATTTTCGTCTTTGTCTCACTTTATTCACTGCTATTTTCTGTAACCATGTTTGGCCAGGTGGATTATGCTGTGAAGATATCAGGACAAACGGCAAAAAAGAAAAAATAAAAGAACTTAAAATGTCGTGCCTTAAACTATATAAATACATTCATGCGAGCATAGATTTCTTTTCCTGTATTGTGTTGCTTTTTAGTTTTGTTTTTCTCTTGTGACTATTTTTGTGGTCTGTCCTCTTCGCGTTGTAATGATACAGAAGAACGTAAGAGCCAGCCTCCAGCGTATTAATGAAAACATATGTATGTGTGTACGGTGAGCGCATTAAGAACGTGATTAACTTTGACCTTCTCGTTGAGAAGATATTTTTATTTTCACGGAAAATTTATTTCTGTAACTTAATTATGTGCCTTAAATTTCCATAAATTACCAAATAAAGTTTCATTGTTTGTTAATTTTTCTACAACAACAAACTTACGATCTATGCAATGGACTTTAAATAACTAGATAGATTGTAAAATATTTGTTTAAAAAAAGAATCATGCTTAAGCAGAATGAAATTATTGGAATTTTCTAATTAGTATTAAATTTCATTCGCTTAGCATCAACCTTTAATATTAATATTTTCAGTTTGTATTATACTAAAATATAAAAGGTCCCATATAACCCTTCCCTTATATAACTGCTGATAGAAACAAGTTTCATTTTTGATTCTTTTACAAGAGAATCTTACTGGAAGAGTAACTTGATTTTGGCATAAAAACAGCAAACATTTTAGAGCGCTCGAATGTCTACCATCACAATGATAATGTAGTAGTCGATGAGAGTCAGACTACCGACTACCAAGTCGGTGTTCGCGGGTAAACATTTCCGTATAACACCCCTTACAAGGCCAATCCTTATCCTACCTCTTTCTCCACTTCTTTGTAATTAGGAACATGTGCCAATGTCTTCCAAAAATTTTTATGTACATCAAGTTCTCTGTGGCTAATGACGCATAGTTCCCCCACGAAGCACCCAACTCCTCTTTACTAGCTGCTTTCCAAAAATAAATAGTTACATAGTTTGAAAAGACTGCCTGCTTGGCAGTCCTGGCCGTTTCTATAAAGGTTGCTATCAGTGTTAAGACCATTTTAAAACAAAAAGAATCCAAAACATTAACTGACTGATAAACATATTCGAAATAGAACTTGACAAATGAGGCTGAAAAACGCTTGTGCTCTGTTTATATTTTATACCTACATGATAGCGGTTTAAGTTAATTAGGATTTTTTATTTATATTCACTTCTATTAAAAACATGAATTTTTTCATATATCATTAACACGCTTTGCTTAATTTAAAACTAAAAGCTTGTTATTTGAATTTTTCACAATAATTTTTTATCGCAATGTTTACTCGTTTCAATTAATCAAAAGCATTCTATAAAAGACACGCTATTAATAATATTAGTAAATTTGTTAAACGCAAAAGGAAACCAAAGCAATTGTGCATAAAGAACGTGAAAATTTAATTAATAAAAATATTTGTAAAAATGCAACAAAAAATTTGTAAAGTAATTTGTTAGTATATATTAATCTAGAATCTAAATAGGAAAATATATGTATATATATATAAAGTAAACAATAACGAAGTAGAAAAGAGGATATTAAAAAAAATAATAATTATATTTGTCTTGAAACGAATCTTGGATACCTACCTTCTTAGGCTCATATATAGTAGTTTAGAGAATATTTTATAAATTATAAATAATATTTGCTACTTACTCCAAAGAAATGATAATTACACGGTTTGCATACGGCAGTGAGACCGCTTTTTATGCCTTCTTTGCAAATTAATGAAGGTGTTGATTACAGATGAAAAAAAAAGAAAATGAAGAGTCCAAAAGGTCAACAATTAAAGGGTAGTGTCTAAAAGAACTGCATTTTTTAGAAACGTATTCACTTTATGGAGCAGGAGTTTGAAGTTTATTCGATCTTGGTTAGTTACTCCAACAATACACACCACTCGAATGGAGAGATTGCAATTTTATGCTGGAAAGATTGCATTCCAGCGGAGAGATTCAGATAATTTCTCCTACGGAATAAGCTTTTTAAAACCACATTTTTCGATGAACTTATTTAAAAAAAAAACATCACGTTTTTGAAAAATTTTCTCTAATATTCTATTGTAATCACCCTTAAGCTAACTTTATAAAACGTTTACTTCATTGGTCAAAGGCTTGATTAGATGATTGTAATTTTAAAATTTAATGTAGAATTTGTTAAAAAAATGTTAAGATTAAGAAGAATGGTCTTAACCCCACTTTACACTCAGCGATTATTTTCACTTTTCCTTCCACTTGATAATGTCGAAAAAATATTACTTTTTACATAAATTCATTGAAGAAATCTATCAAATTTCATATCGTATGGTTTTGTACAGTGTCATAGCTTTTTAAAAAATATCCTGGATGAACCCAGAACTCCCTTCTACACTTAACATAAAACGAACTCGTTCGCTTTCTTTCAACGCAAGCATTAGGTTTGGAACACGCCATACAACTATAGATTTGCTTTCAGATAATTGAAAAATCAAATGGGGAACTTTTAACTGATCACTTTGACAAACATTATTAAATCCCAAGATCACATTACGAAGTCTATCAACAAATTATTACGACCAATCTAATTAGTCAATTCTTAGAAAAACTACAAAAGAAGATGTCCATTTTCCTTCCAGAACTTCATAGGAGTGAAGGAAATCCGAATTTGAGGTCAACCACAATATATTCGAATTCAGATAAGAAAACCTTGCTTCGACAAGACTTATCGATAGGAAATAAACTTCAGTTGGAAGGAAAGCTTAGTTGTAATCCCACATTTTTTTCTTTTCTTTTACAGATTTTGCAACAATTCGCCGAAACCCATTATAAATCCAAATTCTTCTTTCTTTTAATCTTCGTTTGCGTACAGAGCTCCAAAGATAGCTTGTCCAACTACCGATAATTTTCCCGTTTCTCCTTGGTTACCCAGATATTGATCATTAACGTTTCATGTCTCCTATTATTTATTTCCAAAATTTTCAAGGGTACCCGCATATGCCGTGGTCGAGCCAGCACTCAGGGGCTATTATTGATCAAGTGCAGTGACAGCTAGCAATTGAGAGGGTTTTTTCGATTTAAAAGGAAAATATAAAACTGACCTCGAATGGTTCGACATATTCGTAGAGCCTCATGATAATGCCTTGAAATGAGAAAATTTCGATATTCATTAAAACATTTTCAAAACAAAACCTATTTCCAAGTAAGTTCCACCCCAACTAAAAGCACGTAACCACAAAACTTTTACAAAAAAAACCGTTAATATTCTGAGCTGTTAGCAAAAGAAACTAAAGCAAAATGAATTAAGATCTTAGTTATCGTATTTCGTTTTTTTTTTCATTCACATTAATTGCAATCTATTTTATAATAATGAGCAAATCGCACTAACTTGAAATTTTTGCAAGCATTTTAATCTTTTCTGAAAATAAAACTTTACAACTTGTACACATATTTTTAAAAATATGAAGAAATTATTTTATTATATCTTACATTTTTACAATGATTTACCAATACATATATATGCATGAATACATACATGTTTCGCATTCTAAAAATTGAATATTTTCTTTAAAACTTTTTTTTTGGTATCTGCTTAACCCAGATTTCTACTCGATTCTTTTATTTTTGAAATCTCTTGCCCAACTAGTAGGTGACAAAGCGTTGCATAAACTTAATATGCGTCTCTAAAATTATCAACAATTACTACAAAAAAAAAAGGAACAAGTAACAGTTGTTAACTGATATAAAAAAAATCAAAACTTCAAAAAAGAAAAAACACACACTTATGTTTACTAATAAAATCATAAACAACCAACAACCAGTAAACAATAATAAAAAGCATAAGAAAAAATGGCATACGCTTACATATATATGTATATACTTTGGACTCTGTTCTTGTACAGAAGCAGACAAAATCTATGAGTCATACGGCAAAAATAAAAAAGTTTAACTGCACATGCAGACATAGCAAAAATTACAAATAAAGAAAAAAGCTAAATAAATAAATAAACAACAAAACGCATACATATATTAACTTATTGAAAAAAATTGCCAAAAAAATATATATACATAATAAATGCCTACATATATATATGAAAAAAAAAAAATTATATATATATATATATATATATATATATATGAAAAAGTCATAAAGTCTCGCTTAAACATGCAAGTGCATTAAAAATCAAATACAAAAATAGAAAAATTAAGAATGCAAATGTATTTGAAAAAAAACAAAAAATTCTCTGTAAACTCAGAAACGTTTTAGTCATGGCTACAGTCAGAAAAACATATAATACTTACATCGAAAAAAGATAGACGAGAATTACAACAACTACGACATGCTGTACTGCAACAATAGCAATGCGTAGACAAACCATGTAGAGAGACATTTAAGACATGTAGAGAAACATTATATAAACTACGGATTTGATGTACGCTGTTTTTGTTGTTGTTATTGTGGTTGTCTGTCGTTGGTTTCACGGCTGTTACCATTATATTATTTCGTTTGTTTTTGTTATTGTTGCTGTCGAACTTTTTACGGTTACCATTTATTGGCACACGTCTGTCCAGGTGTTGTTTGTAAGTTTTAAAAATAAAATAAACTAATATATATTTTTTGTAAGTGGTGAAGAAAAAATTAAATTAAATGAATGGTAGACTAAATTTAAGGTGTAGTCAAGAGAGACTCGAAATCAAATTAACAACATTTAATAATATGTAATTCTAATAAAAAGCCAGTGTTGCATTTAATTTCATTTATGGCTGCGTGTACACAACAGCAATAACGTGTTAGAACAGTTCTTGACCAATAAAAAAAAACAAAAAATCATAAAATATATTTTAAACTTACAAAACAAACAGTATGGAAATGTTTTGACATAAACTTGGGCGTCGAAAGACTGTGGAAGCATAAAACGAGAAATTTAAGAAAACATCTTGTAATCATTAGTATATGAAAAAAACATAATAACATTGTTGCCAAGCACTTGAATCCTTTAGCAGATGGCAAAGTAAAATTGTCTACATGGACTAGAAATGTCTACAAGTAAAGTATTATAAAGAAGAGAATCTCTTGTTACTGGGGATGTGCTCGTCAGTGTTCATCTACGTTGTTACGTTGTTACGTTGTTACATAGTACAGTGTTATTCGGAAAGTCATTTCGTATTCTTTTTCTTTTTTGTTCAAAGTGGGGGATTTTCTTTGAAGAGACCATGAACGGTAAAATTCCATAAATTTAATCCTTCAGCGATCTCAACAGTTGCTCTTTGCCGATTAGCATCAATTAATTCCTTTATTGTGTTCTTACCTATTTCAAGTAGCCCTCCAAAACGGGCGGCATCTTCAACAGAAGAAATATTGCAAAATAATTCTGACATTGTCCTTTTGTATACAATATCTCCTCCATACACACATCCGCTATTTATTTTCCCACTTGGAAAGCATGGTTGCGTTTTCGACAGTGAAAAAATGCTGCTTTTAAGTTTGCTTATTTAATAGAACACCAGATAGAAGCTGCTGTACAAAATTAAACGCTCTTTTTCATAAACTATCCTTTCCATACCAAAATATAATGGTGACAAGGAAGATATGCGAATTTTATTGCGAAAAAATTCAATTACGACCTCTATTAGGCATAAAAGCGTAATGACTTTCCGAAAAGCCTACAAGTTTTTCGATTGCTTTTAACTCATCTGCATCATATTATTCTCTTGTCCTCTTATCGCGTACATCAGGAGAACATTGGAGTCTTTTAATCTCTCTCTTGTCATTTGATCCCAATTAGAGAAGTATTAAAAACTTTTTCCGACAGCAGATAGAGTTGATAGCGATGAAGGAAAGTGCGGCGTGCCCGTTGGCAGTTATATTGAGAAAAATCGGTAATTGCGCTCGTCCTTCAAATCTTTGCCCGAGATATTGATGTCTTCCCGAGTGATTGTCAACCGTTTTTGTAATCTCATACCTTTCTGTCACCACGGTTACTTATAATACATAGAATAATATTCGTAGATAATATTTGCTAGATAATTCCTACAAAATATTCTTGAAAGCAGCTGCAACCCTGCACCTTTAGTACTCATAGAACTAAACCATCAACAATTAGTGGAAGATATGCCGGAATTTATATTTTTAATGAAAATAGAATGAAAATGAAAATGAATAGAACAGAAATGAAAACTTTGTAGAGCGTCTTCATAAATTTCTTCCTTTTCTCTAAGTATTTTTTAAATGAATTTATAGTAAGGCCTGTTAAAGACACTACTTGTGTTTATTTTTGATATATACCTATCCTTATCCTTATTCATTACTGGCTACAATATATATTCGGTCGCTTTAGTATTGTTAAAATATTAAGATTAAAGGCTCAAATTACGAAATTACAGAGAAGATATCGGGAATTTCAAAGTAAATGGGCCAAGCAACCAGTTTGCGTTCAAAATAGTAAACAGTTTTACGAATACAAGTACATGTACTAAAAAGCGAGTCTAAGACTTAAATTCTAACATTGTAGCAAAGAAAGTCGATCAAAACCAAACATCAAAGTTAAAGTAAACAGTAGGCAATCTTTCTGGTCTTAAGGTTTTATAATAGCCGAACATAAGTCTAACTAACTATGCATACAACTATATACACAATTACCGTCTATCGAGCTGAGATTCGAATGCACGGCCACCGACTTGGCAGTCGCCAGTCAATTATGCGGTAATCCAATATATTTATTCACACTGTTGAAACGTTAAAGGGGTCAATGCGACTTTTCTCCAGTGATTAAAAACAAAATGACATATATATATAATAGCATTTAATAAATAAAAACCTATCAATATTTCCTACTGTTGTTGAACTCTCTTACCTATTTTTTCTACTTTCCTTTTTTCCCTTACCTTTCATAAGAACCTTCATAAGGGGCGGGAGCCAAACACCAATTCAACGTGATCCAAATTGGGGTTAGATAAGTTTTAAGTAGTAGCAGTGTTTGAAAGCGCAAAGAGCAGGGTATAATGAAGGAGCTTTAAAAACCTGGTCCGTCCGATGCAATTTTTTTACATTCACTTATTATATCGAAATATTATTCACTCAGCGACTTTTGTCGGCAAATTTTGAAAATTGTGTTCACATAATAACCCTTTCAAAGAAAATCATTACGCAGTAAATGGTCGTAAAATTGATTCAATCAATTTTATTATCAATAGGGTGCGAGCCACAACAAGTCAGTATAGCAAATACTCCGAAAATTTGGGAACAAATATATGTGAACGGATATCCGACATACAAAGGGATAGATGGATATCCGACAAATTGATTGAGAGAAAGATTTTGAATGATTGGGTATAGTAAAAGTCCTCCTGGATATAACACACACACGCGCAACAGCTTAATATACTCTGTGTGGCAAGCAATGTGGAATTTATTCTTTGTTTATAAATCTCTTACCTTTCTTGGTATACCTTTGTGAATATGCGCGTATTTTACATTCATATCGAATTGATTAATTCCAACTATTTACGCAACTAAGTGTTGGATAATCCAGGAAATTTTGGTTTAATTTTACATCTTTTATATTTATTGTTACTTTGTTATTTTATTTTTTAAACATTTACTTTTAAATAAGTTATTTTATACCGTACTCTACTAACTCGAAAGATTTAAGACACGAACTTGTTTCATGTTAACATTACTTAAACATAAAATAAACATTTAATGATGTTTTTCACGTTTTCTTTTTTTCATTCTTTTTTTTTTTTTAAATCTTTTTTCTTTGGCGTTTGATTTTGCCTAACAACCTTGTACTTGAGCTCCACCGAACAATCACGTTAAATAATAGCACAGCAGCAACGAAAGAACATCTTTGAATGTCTTCACAGTGAAAAAAGAGCTAAGAACAAGGTAAATTTGTTGTAATTAACAAAAATGTCTTTCTAATACTTAAACATTAGCAAGACTTAATCAGCATGGCTAGCCAAGGGTTTTTGCGAATACTATAGACTCCCAGACAAAATACCGCAGCGTACACCTTAAGAAGCTGGTAATTGACATTCAAAAGTATACGTATCAAATGCAATACAAAACGCAATTACTTACACACTAACTATTATTTTTCGTCATGGTGGTGGCGGTTGCTGATGTTGTTGTTCTTGTTATTTTGTCATTGTTGCGATTTTGGTTACAGAAAATCTTTCTCTTCTTTTTTTTTGAGGTTTCAACCACAGAAACGAAACACCTTAAATAGCGTAGCATTGAACTTGGGGTGTTCGCTGTATTCTCAAAGAATGTGTAAATATACAGATATCTCTCATTTTACGCGTTTGATTTTTTTTATAAACGAATACCTCTTATTGCTCAAAACGAGAAACATAGAGGAAAGAAAACTTTAGTAAACATTTACGAAATACATTTTTTCCCCCAGCTTTTCTACTTTCTCTTTTCGACTTCCAGTCACTTTGAAAATTCTGAGAATGATCAAAATTTTATTGCTTTTACTTATAGCCCAACTTCATTTATTTATCCAAATAAACTACACGTAAACAAAAAGTATTACGCGATAAATATTTTTTCATCTTGGATTATATAAATAAAAAACTTCTAAAACATCAGAAGAAATGATGTATGGATGAAAGCTCTGCCTAAACTTTGCTATTGTTCATAGCACGTAAAGAAATTTTCAAATATGTTTCTGCGGTTTCTGTTCTGGAATTGTATATAAAATTCCTTAAGACATGTCTTTCTCAAATTTGACTTTGATTTGGTTCCATTCTGTCCAAAATACGAGTGTGTAAGTATGAGTCACATTGTGACATAATAAGACATTTTCTGTGAAAACGGTTTATTCTGAAATCACGACTAACTGCAAATTTTGCAAACAGTTTTTTTACTGTTATCTGTTAATTTAAAAGAAAATAAGAGAACATTTTTAGAAACGTAATACGAAATAATCAAAAAATTTAAATTTAAAGTCCAAATGAATGTTAACGGCTTCCACCGGCAAGATTGTAGTTAAGAGTTATATTTTGCCTATGATATTCATCTTTCCGAAAATACATCGTGTTATTCAAACAAAGGGTAAAGAAACTTTCCAAACATCAATGCGTACTTTCAGTACAGATACCAATAAAGTAATCTATCTAACGGTTGATCGTCGTTCAACTCAATCAATCAATTAATTCCAGCAAATATTGTTATATTGGCTAAATATAGCAAAAAACAAGCCGGTGAAATGAAATAGAGTTTCAGAGGCTCATAAAGCTTATAAGAAATTTTTAATTTGTGAGGGTAATCAGAAAATATTTATAATTTTGGAAGAAATTCACTACAAAATATCTTCATCTAAAGTTTTTCATTTGTTTCACATCAAGAGAGAGAGAGAGAGAAACCTCAACTAATTTAAGGCATCCGAAACGAACATTTGCTGGTCTACCTATACTAATACTTTCTTTTTTTTTTTTTTGTTTGTTTTTTTTATTTGTTCTCCTGTACTATGGTTTTTATTTCATTTCTCGTTTGTTTTCTTTTATTTATTTATTTATTTTTTTCCTTTTTCGTTTTTGGTTTATTTGTAACGCGTTTTTGATTAGCTTTCCGCATTTTTAGCACAGTTGGCACTTGCAAACGATGCTTATCAAGAATCACGAATATTTGTTTTAACCAGAAGTAGATGTGTTGTAAAACTCTGTTTGCAATGCCTGTTTATTTCTGCTGTTACACAACAATCGCTGTTCGTAAGAGAAAAAGGTGCTTGAGTTTCTATACATAGCGAAAACTATTTTCTATAGAAAGATTCTAATTTTCCAGTGTTTGTTGTTCCTTTTTTTCTTGGTTTCTTTTTTCTTTTCTCGTTGTAGCTAGTGACACAAATAAGGAGAATTTGAATTTCAAAAGGCAAGTGCATTGACAAACAAAGATTTAGATAATATATTAGAGGATAGAATTTTAAGGTTTTTTTTTAAATTCATTTTTTGTTCTGTTGCATTTCTTTTTAAATTTTATTTGTAAGCCCTTTAAAACCCTTATGGTGGAAATAAATCAAGAGCTTTTAAAATGTCAACAGTTACGAAATAAAAATCTCGCTGTTAACAATAGCAATAAAATTATATGTCACACATGCAGCTGCTCGACGTTTTTATTGCTACCATATTTGATATGAAAGCTTTGTGTCAATTGTACACATACGTACGTAAATACGTATTAGGTCTTTTCAGCGAACTCTTTTTTACCTAATTTTTCCTATTTTCGCTTCTATTAAGAAAAATGTCATGTCATATTATCTGGATCATAATTACCTACACTAAGTTACATATAGTGGTGTAGTTTTTCATATTTTTTCAAATAGCGACGGCAACAGAAACGTAAACTAACTTTGTTCATCGTTTTGTCACACTACAAGAAAGGAGATGTGAAACTTGAAGGACAGAGTACGTAGAAGTGATTGACATGCGAACTTTCTTCTTTGTTTAGGTGGGGCAGTTGTAAAGCATTATATTTTGTTGCCATTACTATACCTTTTCTTCCATGTAGAAGTTTTTGAATACCGTAGGATAACCGGAGGCCTGCAAACGGTTTCGCTTGGTACTGTGGCATTAGTTGCGTAATCATTTGAATTCAATTCAATTTTACCATGTCAATCGACCTGTCCCTAAATTACCTGGAATCTTAGATCATAAAAATGGTGCAACAATTGAAAGTTTCACGACATAATAAATTCTTAATCTTTTCCGCTGACTATACGATTGTAATAGGTATTGGTTATAAATTTCGTAAAAAGACAGATAAAAATAGTATTATTACGATGTCCTTAAAAATGTGTCATGCTCGATTAGATTGGTATTACTATTTTCTTTTTTTAAATATCTCTTAGAACATGTCCTCCTCCTAGGTGCAGCGCGCTGCTGATCTCAAAAAAATGGAGAAAGAGAGAAAGCCATAAAGAGTGATCGCAGCCTAGTGACGGTGTGTTCAATCGCTAAGTGTTATGCCGTTACCAACTGAACGCTTACTATAGCTACGGCCGCAGTAAATTTTACCCCACTCGGGATTTGAACACACGAACACTGATTTGGTGGTCGCGTTTCTTACGCGGTGGAATGTTCATGACCGTGAAATGTAATTGTTCTCAATTTATGAAGCAAATAATTATATACAGACGGCACAGAAATTTTAATTCGCGAATACCGAATCGATCGTCGCGACTCTTACCTCGTCGGCTAAGCGGCATCTGTTGCTCTTGTCTGTATCTGTGAGGCCTTCTATACGAGTACGATTGCAAAGAAACATAGAATTTTATTCTTACAAAGTAATAACATTTTTAAATCATCTATATTTGATCTATTAAGATTACTACGAATAGGAGAAGTTTACCATTTCAATATGTAGATGATGAGTATTCAAGATTCGCTTTAAGAGATGTTTTATAGTTTTCTTTGCTTTAATATTCACTTAAAGATAGAAAGAAACATGTCTGTAATGTGGTTATTGCATTGTATGCAAATTATTCATATAACGTGATTCATACTTTTTGTTACTGTTACTGTTGTTCGTGGTGTAACAATAGATTTCTGACCATTTATTTACAAGTTTATCAATTTAGCGCGATAAAGTTTAAAAAAAAAACAGAAACTGTTTGTCTGTGTATGTGCTTTACAACAACCCACACGCACGCTTCTATTAATTTATCACCAAACCCTGAGAAAAATAAAGCCGCTCTGATTAATTTTATTTATATACATAGTAACCGATCCTCGCCAGACAAACTGCTCATGGGCGAACTGTATGCCTGTGGACTTACAATTAAATACAAACCACAATTTGACTAATATACTTAATTCAATTACACTATTAGGCAAACTAAATTGCAGCGCTTACTTAATGTAAATCGAAAGGGAGGGTCTTGTGGGACTGTCCGCAAAATGACGTACTTGTGTACTTCATATTGTATCATATTAAAAAGCTAAGTAATAGTTTTTATATAGTAAAACAATTAGAGACGTAGGCTGCACGCGATCCAGATGTTTGTATATATAAGAGAATATTTATCCGCAACGGAAAATGAACACCTAGCGAATATAATTACCATTGGTATTAATTTATGAAAGCAAAAAGTACAAGTAATCACCCCATACCACGTAAGCTCTGTGAAACTTTGAAAGATAGTAAGAAGGAATTTTTTAAATATTAAAAGCCGTATAATGAAGAGTGACATAAATCATGGGAACATGCAGAAAAAAAAACATTTTTACCCCAGTAGCAACACCAGACAGGTACGTGAATGTTGATCTAGCTTTCATTTTCCAAAAGATGTGAAATAATTTAAAAAAAAAAAGATTACTAGTGCCCTCCCGCCACCTGCAGACATGAATTTGCTAATTGTCAGGGAGAGATAATATTGTCTGTTTTCCTCCATGCAAGTATAAGGTTTATATGTAATCAAAATCTGGGATTATCAAAAGCAGACCAAATTGTGGCAGTGTTAGTAGCATAGCATTATTAAAATAATTTCATTGTGTCTTAGGCGTCCGCAAATTGATTTACATTTCATAAGACATCTGAGCGCATTGAAAACGGTTGAAGCTCCGAACGTATGGCTGCGGCTGCAAGATATGTATAGATAACCAATTCAAGCATACATACTGCTTTCACCTTTAAAAAGATTTACATTTTATAAAAAAACTGTGCCCACAGACTGTGTGGACAAGCCAATAAAAAAGTTTCTGAGGCTACAATGTAAGATAATTTCGTTGTTCAACATTCATTTTATTTGCTTGATCCTTTTCAAAAACAAGTGGAGTTTTTCAAAATGGCACAAACTGAGTTATTGCGTTATAAACGACAGTCTGTCCCTTGCATCTGCGCAAAAATGAACGTCAAACACAGAAAATATTTCCAAAACAATTAACTTGATGAAATAAGCCTGTGGTGGTGACTAGCTGTCAAGCTGAAGAGTGGGAAGAAGTCTACCGATTCTCCTTCACTGGTCGAGTTTTTTTTATAAATATGTGTTCTTCAATGTCCACAAATTCATATAAAATAAATTTCATTACAATTCCTTACTTGGTTCTAAAATTATACTGTATAATATCACGTTTCCAGGATGTACGTTTTCGTTAAAAAGTGGCGTCGAGCTGCTGGTAGGTAACGTCAGAAACGGTGCCGAGTGCAAAGGGTAAAAAGTATACTCTGGTTATGAAGAATTGTTTTCAAATATTAATTTTTTTTATTAATATTTTTCTTTTTTCTGTATTATGTATGTCTTAATAAAGCCTTAAATTACTTTCATCTTTTTGTTCCAGTACTTAGATAAATTGTGTTTCATTATACTACCTGCTGTTTCATTACATTCAGCAAAGCATTAATTTTGTTTACACTTAATTTCTTACTCAACATCTGATAAACAGTAAAGTAAGCAATATTTCAAAGCCTTTAACTAGCGCATAGCCTTGTAGATAAAAGTTGCGACTAAGAAGTCGGTGCTCGCCAGTGTAATGTGCATTGTAAATTTAACCATACTTGCACGTAGCTGTAGTAAGTTCTCAGTTGATAAGGGCATAATACTTAACGGCCCACGCCCTCTAAGCTGCGGTCACTCCCTGTCTTCTTCCCTTTACCCGTTTCATTCTGTCCGTCAGTTTCTTGTATAGAGAACATCTTCTGAGTGATTCGCCATTATAAAAAAAAGAAAACTTTAACTATTATGGTTTGATGGTCTTCTCGTGATTATTTCACTTGAATGACAACAATTTTGAGTATTCGATCTTTAAAATCGTTGAATATTGCATATTGAACTAAACTAATCTTCGCTCTTTCTCCCTCTGTCTTTTTGCTTTTCACTAGGAAAGCATTTATGAATTTTTCGCTTGCAAACGCATATTCAATTTATTACTTGCATTTATCGCGCTTCTATCACTCAAGTGCAATTGCTATGATTCCGGTTCAAGGAAAGAACTCTTATAGAATCTTTGCAATAAATTTTACTATCCATATAACTGTTCCTAGTACAAACCTTGTAAAGAATGCATTTCGAATACAAACGAGCCTGAAAAGGCAATTCTATACACTTAGTAAAACTTAGTTTAACTCGATAACGAGATGATCCCAGTAAGTATTGTTTTCGTAATTACCTAGTAATCAGGTGATAATATAAGCCACTCGTTTCAAATAGTTATCCACCATTTTTAGAAGGCTTTGACGCTTATTAAACAATAAAAAACACAAATTTCTTTTCAAATTTTGTAAAATTTCCTTATTTCCATTCTATCAAAGCACGGTACCATATAAAACAAAATTCGCACCCATATAGGCATCTCGTAAAGTTAAATGTTTGAACGATTTGTACATAAGCAACAGAGCAATCTTTATAACGTCATAAAATAAAAAAAAAACTGCCGCATGCTATCATCCACAACGTCACCATTAACATCATAATCATTAGCAAAGGCATAACATTTAATCCACTCGAACACAAGCACGCACTCTCTCATATACACATCATTCGATCGAAAAGAAATATCAAGTAAAACTATCCAATATGTAGCTAGCATTGTTAAAATGTCGAAAAGAAGGATAGTTTACTAATTCTATCATTCCGTTTGTAATATACATGGAAACCTGTAATGATTGTAAACACCTTGTTTTAAACAAATTTTTAAGAATCTGTGTAAAAGTTACAGCAATGCTAAATAGAAATTCTTTTGAAAAAATCGAAAACGAATGCAAATATTTATTTAATATATGTTTGTGTCCCCACATGGAATCTGTTGTAAGCATTATTTATATTATTTCATTAGGAAGCTGAGTAGTTTTGTGAGTAGTGAATTAAGAGAAGTAAGATGACTTTTGATGACTTTGCGTCCGATAGTATGATATACATTTAAGATTTTAATTCTAAACTTGATGTAAACACTTGGCAAAACAATAATACATTAGCTGGGAGTATTAAGTTGATAAAGGGCGTCCGATTGCGTAACAACAGCTTATTCCACAATCGATATGAACCTGTTTAGCAATATCAGACCCATCGCAACTTTTCACTTTCTTTCCACTGCAACAGTTTTCTTTCGATTTTAATAAAGATCGTTTTTTTTATAATTAAGAACAATCTCAAAAAAAGTTTCTTACTTAGAGAAAGCAACTGTCAATAAAATCAAATTATTCTCAGGCATATCTAGACTTACCGGGATTATTATCACTCATTTCGAAATTAAATTTAACAGCGAGTCAAGACAACGCGATCGATATTTTAATTGAACGGAATTTTTCAACGAAATGCTCGGAATTTTTTTTTCATTTTATAACATAAGATCATTATCCTTATGGTTTTCATACAATCTATAAAATGCACGCATTTTACGTGAATTAGTATATGCTGAGTGTACGATATTCGTCTAAAAGTGGATACAATTTCTCATTTGTTTTCTTACAACAACTAAACTAACTCATTGTATGCAGTACAGAATAGAGAAGAGGAGAAATACAAATCTAAAAGAAACAAGAAGCCGACAACAACTTTAGCACTCGTGCAGATAAAACAACAACAAAAAGGGCACAACAACGCAACATAACATTAACTAGACATTTTGCACACAAACAACATCGACAACATTCTACATATGACCGATTTAGGTAAAACGAAGAAACCTTCGTTCGCTACAAAGAAAAAAATATACAAAACAAAAAAAAGAGAAAAAAGAAAAACAACAACAAAAAGTCAAGTGGGTTTCGGTGAAAGAAGACTGCGCTCCAGTCCAGTTTGCAAAAATGAAAAAAACTTAAACAAACATGCACACATACACAAACACACAATTGTACATACGTATACATCACCCAATATATCATGTAATGTGCTGTATATACGTACGTGCTTTTTAGCAAGACGTGTGTCGTGGACATTTGATCTGCCAATAAATCATTCAATCTATTTAATTAATGTGCATCTAAGAACATTTAGATGCAATTTATTTTAATACGATAATTTATTAATTTATTGGCTTTTAATAAGCCTACCACGACTAATAAAATACATTTAAAACAAACGATCACATTGCTTTTTCTTGTAAAAGAGTATCATATGCCACCATAAATGCTTGGCGTATACACGTTCATATAGTGTACATATATGAGTAAACAATTTATTACACGCATTATTTATTTATTTCACTGTTGCGATCAAAAAAGTGAATTTTTAGTGAAACTGAAAATCACAAGCACCTTGCTGTTTGTTTGTTTGTTTGTCCGTTGTTAACTTTTTTCTTGTTTTTTTTTTTTGTTGACGCATTTTCAGGTGCTAAAAGATTTACGAGCTGACAAGCGTTAAAAGTGTTAACGTGTGGTGACACTATATTTCCATGTATGTCCATAGCACAGGTCTCTCTCTCTACACTGTCAAGCGACATCATTACGGTTTTCCTTACAACAAAACTACTACTGCTGCGTTAAGACATACTTCTGTGCTACACTTTTCTACATTTCATTAATGACTTGAAGCAATGTCGTCGCCGTTGTCATCATCATCATCATCATTATCAGCAATTTAAACAACTATCACTGCTTACTGTTTTTTTCCATTTAATTCAAATAAAATTTCCAACTTAATTGACATAATCCAAAGTCACAGCCAGCCAGACATTGTGAGTGAAAAAAGGCAACTTAACGACAACCAAAAAATGAAAAGAAAATAAAAATTGTAATAATAATCACTTAACTCTAAACGTTTGCACTTCACTTTTCACAATTCGCATGTTTAAAACGTTTTACACATTTCAACAGTACTTTTAAGGCAGTCAGTCAGTCATTCCGTTCAGACTATGGGATAGCTGCGAATATTTCACTTGTTAAATGAGCAATATAAACGAATACAAAACGAGAGGGCACACAAATTCACACAAAAGCATTTTTTTTTTGACTCTCTATCTTTCTCCACCTCGCAGGACTGTCTCTCTGCACGTCTGTCATTTGACATTGCAGCTTACTTTCAATTTAGTCGTTTATGTAGTTATGTGTTGAGAGCGTTTACTTGCGTTAACAAGAAACTTCCACAGATAGTTAACTAGCTGGCCGTTATACTGCAGTAGTGCTTTCCAGATTCATTCATTTGCCAGCGCATGCATACAATGTGCTGCTCTGTTACAAATGATTTATTTTTGTCTCATAGTTGGCGCTTATTTAGCTAATTTTATAACACAATTTTAATGATATAATTAAGTTTCTATTAACATTTATGCTTTTACCACCCCCTGTTATTTTTTCTATTTCTTTCCTGCTCCTTTTTTATTATCATATTACTAAAGCATTTAACTAATGTCTATCCTCAAGGAATTTAACAATCATTATACAGCATGAATGATAATTATGATGTTCACACCTATTGATTGGTGCATTTTATGTTGCTGACGTGAAAGGTGCTACGGAAGTTGCCCGATAGCAATAGAATTGTAAATGAATATGCAACAGGTTTCAATGAAAGAAAACATGATCTAAATGCCAATAACTTCTCTTTCTTCGATTAATTACAGCTTATTTTATAACAACCGGGATTAAGTAACTAAAGACGTAATACTACATAACCAAAACTATAGAAAGAAAAAAATTAGAATAATTTCAATAAATTTTGCAACGTACATAGTACGAATAAAGTAAAGTAAAGTAAAAAACAAAAAGTTATATTAAATAGCAATTTAAGCCTTTTCTGTATTTTAAGATAAAATTATAACGAAAAAAAGTGCTTCAATTCCAAAGTATATCACAAAAACATATAGCTTATTTCATAAGTAGTTTGTGGCTAAAATTGAAGAAGTAATACTTTGCGGGACGGCCTTTAGCATCTAGTCATGTTCGTGTACGTTTTGACCTCAAAGAAATCAATTTTTCTGTTACAATAACACCAATTTTTTTGCCTTCCCTAAGTAAAGCTTTCTTAGGGTCCATGTTAGAAACTTTATTTTTTTTGGGGCCCCCTATTCATTTCATACCATATGTTTCCGATCGCATTCAAATCCGGTGATGGGGGAGAAGAACATAATTGTTTGGTAACGTTGTAAAATAGCCAGCCTCTTGCAATGAGATATGCGTATTCCATATAGCTATCTGGCTTGAAGATTCATTTGCCTAGAAGAGCCATTTTAATTGCGGAAGTCTTTAAATTGTCTTCCAAAAGACGTAAGTAAATGGGACGATCCACCTTAGTTTCAATAAAGATTATGTTTCCTCTATACTCTTTGTTTACCATCGTATATCAAACTTAAACTCGGGATTAAAAATTACGTTTCATCATTTTTGTGAAGTTTTGCAACACAAGCCATTTGATCACGTTAACTTCGTTTATACATAGTTTTTTGAGATTATGAAAATTGTTGAATCTTAAAATATTCCGAACGGTTTTAAAATGAATAATACTTGACTTATATTTTTCCAGTTCTTTTGCAACATCAACAGCACTTTTTGGGTTAATTTGCTATAATTCTGATAACATTTTGATTTTCATACTCTGTAGGGTTGCTTGGTTGGCCTGATCGTTGCTTATTTTCTGTGGTATTTTTGTTATTGTAATTTTTTATAATACTTTGGACAGTGGGACAACTAACAACATATACTGTTTCCTCGTAAGATTTAACTTTATAAACACATTTCGAACCTCTTTGTAATATTGTGACGTTTTAAGGAAAAGAAATTCATTTCAATTGATAATTTATTATGTAAATGTATGAAAAGAAGTACAAAAACTAAGTACCGTTAATAAAGATGTTCTTTTTCGAATCTTCTAGTAATGCTGCAGTAGACTTTTTTGTGTTTCTTATAAAATTAAAATATATTTTTTGCTTATAACTTTATCCTAACTCAAAAAAAAATTCGGAAGTGTTATTTAGGGAATATATGTTATGTATAGCGACTCAATTTGTTTGACCGTCCACAGATGTTAGAATAAGCGATCAGATGTCTCAGTGATTGAGTCGCTTGCAATTGTTGAGAATTTATTCATTCTCTACAATGTTATACTAACTTTTTTCTTTGTACTAAATCTTACATATAATATCATATTAATTACAATAATTAACATAAAAAAGGTAAAAAATATATCATGAATTTATATATTTAAGTCATTGAAAACTTTGTAATGTTTGACCAGAAAATTTCCAACTTTAAAGCACACCTCTTTAATAGCTTGTTAAATATTTATATATCTTAGAGAAAATGAATGACAATTGCTGCTGAACGTTACCAACGGATTAACCGCTTAGGTAGGTTTTATTTCTTCCATGCGGAAATTTTCCTCTGTCGAACTAACTAAACTAACAAATAACACAAAATGTCTCAACAATGGCAAAAGAGAGAACAATAACAACAACATAGAGTAAAACGGTATTAAAATCCTCAAACTTACCCACCCGCTATACATTCGAAATTTTTGCGTACCTCACACAACTAACTATTTTGTTAAAAAAGGGCAAAACGGACAAACGTCCATTGCTTGTGGAATTGCGAAAAGCTAAAAGAAAACAAAAAAAAAAACATTCAAAGTCGCATAGAATTTGAAATGGAATTTAATTTTTATTTTCAACAGAATTGAAAGAGGAGCAAAGAAACAACCCAAAAAGACAATCATTTAGAGAAGATCAACAAGAACGTAATATCTGAAAAATAAAGTTCTTTTTACCCTTTGTTTGTTAGTCAGTCCTTTGAGAATTTTTTGCGGTATGCGCAAATATTTGTTCGTGCGCATACACGCATGGACTTGTTGGGATGTGCTTGATATTATTAATTTATTGTTCAATCAGTTGGTGAGTTTTGTCTCGCCCCGCACTTTATAATACATTTTTTTCTTCTGTTCAACCGTATGTTCTGCGGTTTTTTCCTTTTTTTTTTTGCACATGCTTTTGTTTCTCTTCTTCTTGCGGCTCATTCGAATGATCATCGACTGTTGTGCGCAGCAAGTGTAGATCGTTGTGCTTTTTTTTCATTGTAAGAAATTGTTTCGTTTTCCCTTTATTTTTTTTTCTTTGCGTTTTTGTTCGGTTTTCTGCTCTCTTTTCTTAAACAAGTTTACTTTTGTTTTCAACGCAAGAATTTATTCCATTTAAATTGCATAACACAACACTTTAATATTACTTACCTTACTTTTTATTGCTTTGTTGTCGCGTTTGCTTCAATGACGATAGACGTCATTATCATGGAATGAATGAATTGTTGTTCATTTGGTACGAAGCATTTTTTGCTATCGCGAAGCGAAGGAGTTTTCAATTAGTCTCAAAAACTTTCAAAATGGCAGATATTTCTAAAAAAAAAAAAAATAGATAATTAGACTATTGGAAATGGATGTGCGACGCTTGTCGGTACGCTGCCGAAGAATTGAAATCCCTTCCCAATAAACTCCCAATTTTCGACGGATGGGGCAGACACTTTGTTGATAAGTTTGAGTCCTTTCTTTTTGATTTTCTTTTATCTTTCGGTCTCTAGTAAATGGCAGCCATTTTGCAGCCTTACGTTGTGAGGTGCAGCCCTTGTTAACTTCCATCCAAAGTGGGGAATCACCTACCTGCACATCAATCTACTTGGTTGGAATGCAGCGCTTTTTAAAACCGTTATCAATGAATTTAGTAATGGTTCAAGTTTTTTAACGCGAAAGAATACTTAAAACACCCTGTACTCAGATATAAATCCGAAGCTTTGCACCTTCCTAATAATTGTTTTATAATACAACTCTATTTTTGCCTATTGTTGGCTACTTAGATTTTGTTTGATGCCTTGTGTAATTTTTTTTTTTTTTTAATTAACGTACAGCCATGAAGTCATAGGCCAATGTAAAGTTCGTAGTTAAATTAGTTATAAACAATGTGGGGAGAAAGAACGGAAAGGCTATTAAAATAGTCACCTAACTCGATGGCTAATAATAGTAAGTGTTGATTGCGAACTTCAGGAGGAACTTACGTTTTCAAGAATGAACCCAATCTTTTTCTAAATGCGTTTAAGAAATTATTCAAAAATTTCAAGAGCTTTAGCAAAGCATTTTATCATCGAGATGAACGGTCAATAAATGATTTTTCGTAGGTTATTTATAGTGCGCGGCATTAGTATAACAAAAGGTCGTGCACGACGTGGAAAAGTATAATTCTTCTATTGGGAAGTTGATCGACTGTGTTCGAAAAATCTTGTAGAGTTAAATTAGCCGTAAGACGGATGAGTCGTAAAAAAGCATTTCAAATATGCATGAGCAAACAAATTTATACCAGAGTAGCAATCTTTTTTCTATAAGAATCTGCATAGATCATGGTTGCTTTAAAGTTCCGACATCTTCGTGGCTGCTTAACTAAGCACTACTCCTAAGAAGTTCAACAATTCCTACCTAACGACTGACTTGAAAGCCCCTTGTTAAGTGACATTGTGTCTCGATTCATGCGTGTAATCATTTCGGTGACAAGCGTACTCTTACTTACCCGTGGCGACTGATCTGCGGGTATACCACCCGTGGACTAAGCTACGAGATAAGCACTTAGCACGGTAAGCCTGTTTCATCAATTGAAATTGCAATTCACTACATGTTTCACTAATGTTAATATGTTGACCTTTATTTCAATTTTTTTTTAACATGACCAACCATTCTCAGTGGATAGTCCCGATGAGGGTCAGAGGAAGCGTGGCAGGGGAAGTATGGATAATAACGTGGTATTCGCAATGTAATGAGTGTGACACTCTCCCTCAACGTTATGCCTTTACCGACTGCGCCTTCAGTACAGCTACGGCCACTTGAGATTTTAGGCCGCGGCTACCTACTCGGCTATTATGCGGCTACTACGATGCGACAAATGCAATGTCGTCTCAAAGAACGTCGGTGCAGGGTATACCTTTCCATCGGTGGCTTTCATATGGGTTATATATAAGAAAATCAATTAACATAATTACGTTTTAGAGTACAATACGCGTAAATGCGAGCCTTGAGCTAACTGTGCATGGAGATGATCTCGAAAGACCACTACAATGATGTGCCAAGTTTACATTAGAGATCCCAAAAAGAGATTCACAGGTATGTAGCGCAAGGAGGCGAGTCAGCCCATGGCAGACTAGTAATCGTGGCGGACATTTTTCGAGTGCGTCTCTAAACTAATAAACTTATATATTAAAAAGCGAAAAGCTTTTTAAAGCTTAGATTTAAGTGCTTAATTGCATCAAAGGATCGACCAGTTATCGTCAATTTTCTGTTTTCCATTACAACTCGTACATGCGATTGTGATAATCGATCATTAATAAATTAATTAACTATCCACACTTCTCTGCGATACATAGATGCATGCACGCATGCATAAATGTATAATGTTACCACTGATTAGATTGATTAATCGTCATCTTTAAAGTTATGAATTATTTACTAACTTTCATGTGCACGTAAGCCAGTCTGCCAGACGCTCCTTCAATCCATCTATCTATCTACACATCTTAGACAATCCATCACTTGAACGCTTGATGATGAAGTCTTGTTTGCAGTTACGTATATAACTTCTTAACGTAACAAGACTTAACTATCTGTCAACTTGTTATCGTGATTAAAAGCGCATTAGAATTTTAAAGTAGCACCCAACTACCAACACCAAACAGGACAAAAACAGAAAATACCACCTCTACCACTACTCTAAGTAAATGATTACACTGATCTTGGTCATTGTGCACACCAGCACCGCTACACAAACTATATTCTCTGTGGTGTGACAACAAGTGGCGTTCTGCGTTTTTTTTATTTTTTTATCGCCAGTTAATCACTATTCGCATGTGTGCATTTATACTATACGTCATATGTACGATACATTGATATGCTGTTTGCATAGTCAGCGCATGGTTGGCTTTCGGGCTGACTGTCCACCTATGGCAATGCGTTAAAATTATTCAAATTTAATGGTGGTGGCTTGATTGGTGTTGTGTTGTGATGCGATGATATGCCATCTCCGATATGAAATGTGGATAACGAACATAGCGCTACAAAAATGAAAAAACAAAAACAAACTAAAAACTAAATCGAACAACTATGAACGTGGAGCTGTCATCATAATTGATACATTTGATAGATGGTTGTTTAACTAGTCGGCTAAGCGTACGAACTAGGAATTATTTCTTTATGCAATTTTTCTTCCCGATGATCATATTACTTGTTCCTTTTTTTTATTTTAGTCAGTAGTTCGTTGCTTTATGTAGCTGTAGTTGATCAAATCATTTTGAATTTGACGACCTACCTGTTTATTTTAAACCCCCATGTCGCTGGAAAAATCAGAGACAAAAAGAAAAAAACAAAAAAAAAAACTGCAGCCAGTGCCACCTATTATTATACGTTGTTTATTTATTTACCTTGCACTTGCCTTGTTATTATTATTCAATCAACTCGAGTTACAATGAGTGAGTGATTGGCTCTTACCATTTGATAATGTTTTCAACGTAACGTAATTTTATTTTCGCGTTCTTACAAACTCACTTGATGACGTTTGTCTTGTTTTCATGTGGGAATTCAATCAAAATTGTCAGTTAAGCGGCACTTTAAGTTTTTAAGTTTTCCTGACCATGTACATGTCCAAAGACAGCTCTAGCTGTTTTTCTTTTTTGATTTTTTCTTCGATTTTTTCTCTCGCCATCTCTCTTTGTTGCTCTCTCGTTTTCCTTCATTGATAGCATGTGCGGTCTGTTCGTTAGTAATCGATTTCTTATTATTAACAATGTGTGATGTTTTCGAATCTTTTTTTTTTCAGCCTTTATTTACACGACGTGTTAATGGAAATGTTTTCATAGAACAGGTACTTTTTATCGCATTCACGCAATTCGCCGGCCATATAAATTCGACGGAAATCAGAAAAGCTACAAGGTGGCCAGATGGCTTGATAACAACTACAGCAGTCATTTGAGACTTTGATGATATACTTGGATAAATATTTATGTAAACAAATTAAGTTGGATACTGAAGACAGAATAATAATGAGAGCATTACACCCATCTGTAATATTTTTACCGAATGATTCCCTTGGATAGATAATATTTGCGGAAAAAATCACCAAACAGTCTAAAAGGCATTAAGCAGATGTGCAAAAGTAGTGAAATGAAAATGAATGAATTTCTCGCGCTAAGATATTACTTATTGTTAATAGAAGTCAGCATACTTTGCGGAAACAAGTTCGTAAAAAAATGCATCCTGTTTGCAGATGTTATGAAAGGTATTAGACGAAAACATTTGAAATTTTAATTCCCACAATTTCGTGGCCTTTGCATTAGAAGTCAAAAACAAAGGTATACTAACAGGTAACCTGTTTTGCCTTTCACTAAATAACCCTAAGACAATTAATTGATTTCCATAAAATCGGTAAGATCAGGCCTATGATCAAAAGAAAGTAAAAAGAGAATGCTCTCTCATACAGGTATCTGCAGTCATCAACTGATAAAGACGGCATGACGTACGACAATATATATAGAGGTAACAAGCAAAGCAACATGGATAGTTTGAAAAACTTCTCGGTCTGTGGCACATTGATAGCCAGGGTATTCATGTTCCAAGTTATGCAAAACAAAAAAAGTCGTTCCTAATCACGAGCAACTGTGATACCAAATAATACAATTCCTTCAGACGTTACTTTTTACAGAACACTTATGACGTCCGTTCATAAACGTTTTTACCCGTAGCAAATTACTAACAAAAGTGCTTATTATGCTCTCTTGCTACTATAGAACGGCTTAAAAATGTGAATTTAGAGTAAAAAAAAAAATTATAATAATAGTTAGTTATTTTAGTTAGTTAGTTAGAAGCTCCTAACTAGGCTGCGATCGTTCCACATATTTTTGCTTTTCCCAACGCGGTGACACCTTAATAATTGGAAACATAAAAAAAAAAAAAAATTGTAAACCTTGCAATATATAATCCATTTACGCTCAATTTTTTCATTAACTGTTTGAGTTTTCGACGCCTGGTAGCCTTTTCTGTCTTATAATATGGAAGACGATGTAAAAGAAAAAAACTTTTTATTTATTTCTTAGTAGCTGTCTTGATTGTCTTCTGACTGCCTTTTGATAATATGTGATGTGCCAACTCAATGATCTTGTCTTGACCGAGAGAGCATAACAAAAGAGCAATAAAAAAACACAAAAATGGATAACAACTAACAGTGAGCAACATTGATCGTTTCAGGGTTGCAACAGAAATAAAGATCAAAAGACTATCGTGATCATTGTTGGCCACCAACGGTGTTACAGCTTTTTATCGTCTCTTTTACTGGGTTGCAAATTATAAACGTTTTTCAATTTTTACTATAACAATCGCCATTCGATGAAACTGTGTAAACTTGAAATATGGATTAATTTTCGAAACATTTTTATGATTAGCTTTTAAACAAATACGTTGAATTATCTATTTTAAATGCAAAGCAAGAATGTTGCAGCTTAGTTATATATGAAATTTTATCCTTAACAAAACTTAGTTGCTTTTACGCTTGACTTTTTTCCCCCAGATATTAAAAAATATTTTTAATTAATTAAAAATGGATTCATTTCTTTATAGTTTTTAAAAAACCGCCGCGGTGCTAACTCATCAATTCCAATCGTCATCTGTGTACCTGATGAAAATCACTTCAATAACATTCTTATTAAACCGTCGTGCATGAGAAGCAGAGATATTATTATTAGAGAAATTCCTCTTCGAAACATTTGCACTCAAAGTGCACAATGTGGAGGTGAGCTTATGCGAAAATCCGATTTAATTGAGAACCTACTTCAACAACTAGTACTGGCAAAAAACTTCAATTCAAAATATCAAAAATCTAAATTTTTCAGTCAGCTTTGTCACCATACTTTGCCACCCTTCGCGACGGCGAATCTCAACCATAGTTCGCCACCAATGTAACATATGTTTATAATGTATAAGGGCTTGCACTGCTCACTAAATTGTGCATCCCATTCCCTGTGTTGCCTAATGCCTATACTACCTTCATTTTGAGTGACTGCGATATAATCAGCATCCGTTGCCAAAGTTTGAATACATGTGTAGACCCTTGGTTATGTCGGTAGATCAACAGCTTCAAATAACCCTCTACAATAAGCAGTACAAAGGTGCTACACGACAGCTTCTCGGAGATCATTTGATACCGGAATTTTTCGAAATTATTGTTTCGCCAGCCTTATCACGTATTAAATCGAAGATTCGTTAAAATTGTTCTATTGCGCTTTCCAACCACTCAAGGCATGCCACCTAACCCTATGTAATCCTGTGTGTAGTAGATGTCGTGAGTAATTTATGGATAGGCTTCAGTCAAAAAATTACAATTTTCTTTAGTTTAGAGATGCAAAAAGGGGTGTCATTTAGGTAGATTGGCTTCTCAGAAAAGAGCATGAAAATTTGCAATGGTTTGGACAATTCCAATAAAAAATTTAAATAATTTTCAGGCATTATTAAGGTATATATATACTCTTCCATTCAGCCATACTGATTATAAGTAATAAAGACAAAACAATTTTGATAAGCCAAATATCGAAAAGGAATCATATTAACCCAATTTAAAAACCAAGCAGCAGAGTCTCTGCTCTGAGTCCAATGACACCAACCTTATATAAAGTCATAAGCCACACTTATAACAATACTTTAGCCACGTTTAAGCATTTCCCGAACGATTTCAATTATGATTTACATTTTCGATGAGTTTGGCGTAGAGATGAGGAATTTTTATTATTTCTATATAATTGCTATCATTCGATTACAAATTCATCTAAAGATCATTCCGCAGATACTTTAAGATTATTTAAAACAAAAAATAAAAATAATCCTTAAATTAAAAAAAAAAGGAAAAAAAGAAAAAACGAAAACATGACATGAACCAAAACCTGTAACCACGAACCTATACGAGCATACGATGGAAGCGTACCTCTAGACCGGCACAAGCAAGCAAAGCAACAGCTAATCTAAATGAAAAAAAAGGAAGATCTTTTTGTCATTATTGTTGGTAACGATGAATCATGCTGATGTTGTTCGCAAGAATATTTCTTCTCTCTTGGACATGTTTTGTTATGGCAAACTCTTTCTTTTCGATTTTGTTTTATTCGTTTCAAACAAAAAGAGCCTTAATAGAGAAACGCTAACGAAATAACTATATTATATCGAAGTAAATACTGGACTGTGTATTCGACCAAACCATATATTTTGTAACCTCAATTATTCTTGCTGCACGATAGACTATTTCTTTAGCAGTAACTTCGGCGTGACATAGGAAGGGATTGCTTCTTCGTTATAACCGAAAATGAATGTGCCAGCACGGGCTTTTCCAAACGATTAAGATCTCGTCGCGCAGTCCAATGTTTTCTCACTTAGAAGAGAGATTGAATCAATTGTCTCTGGCCTACAGATACCAACTGACTTAGTCATGTTTAAGATCTGTTTATACGGTAGTATTAGAAAAACTACTCGGATATGAACGCAGAAGTAAACATTAATCTTAAGTTTTAGGACACGAGTTTAGTGCCGACAAATGAACCCTTAAATGCACTGAGGATGATTAATACTTTGCGTAAAATACATTGTACCATTTAAAAAACAAAGCTAAATTTTCTTATAACTTTAGTATATAATATATTGATTAGGTTACGAATTTTCCATGTAACCGGATAGGAGCAGTCCAGGTTAAGTGTAAGCAGTGAAATTTAATATCCTATTAGCAGTCATCGCGAAAAAATTTCGCTTAAGAACTGTTTCCCACCAGAAGCAATTCTCACAAAGTCATAAAATGTTAAGCGCCACTCATTGTTGTACATTTTCAATATCATTACCATTCTCTAGAAAAACTATAATATTGAAAATCTGCAGTTAAGGGAGAGAAGACTTTACGGATCTATTGATTGCAGAACAACTCGATTTTTACAGATTTAGGCAGCATCTACCACTCTAAAGTGGTTTTAAAGTGCTGGGTTTAAATAAACAACAATTCATTTAATCATTTTATTTTCCTTTCAATAATTTAGTTGACGTTTTCTTAAACGATAGTCTTTATAATATATGCCACATATTGCTCTATCCCTTCCATCTCTATGCTCAAACACTTTTCTTATGAATCATTCAACAAATTTACAAAAAAAATGTTGTTTAATTAAAACTCCCGCGATTTGTAATGAAAAATTTTTTCACTTTACATACCACAGAACCAAAAAGAGCCCAAAAAGCATTAGCATTAAAATATTTGTTAAATACATGCATGCGTAAAATTTGCATTTTGTTATGAAAAAAGTTTTACTGAAAAACATAACCAAAAAGTATTTACCCATGTATGTTGTGTCTGAGTCACAACATTTAAAGTTTTTAAGCCTACATACGCGCACAAACACAAATCTTAGCCATAAACGAAGCGAATAGGCTGCGTTTTCAAGTATTCGCATGGATGTGTGTATGCAAAGGAAACGTAATTTAAGATTGAGAATTTTTACTAAATGGCAGAGGTTTTTACATTCATAAACGCAAAAAAAAGAAGAAGAAAATAAATAAATGAGAAAAGAGAAAACATGTACACATGCATTAAAGAACCACACAATAACAAGAGCTTTATATTGGCAACAAGTGCATTCAAATATTTAATAGAAACTCGTAATTGACATGTTTAAATACCGTGTAAAGCATGATGTTTAAAACCCGGTAATTAAGATGTTAAATACTTGTTCAGTTTAACCAAAATGTTGGCGATTTGAATACGGTACTGTTGTTGTTGTTCCTTTTCGATACGTCTCTCTCCATGCTTCTTTACTTATAGGCCGTGTATAGATTCGCGTATGGATTGTGTCTGGTGCTTAGATGTACACGGCCTTAAGCTAAATTTTTTCAGTTTTTCTTGTAATTTTTTCTCATTTTTTTTATTTTTTTTATAATTATTTTAAAATACCGGATTATCTGCTGCATTGTGTTACTGTGTTGTTTCGTCTTGTGTAGAAAATCTCAAGGACAAAATCACCTGTACCCGTACAAAACATAATGAACCTGCTGCTAGTTGAATACACATTGCTCTTGCTTTGTTGTTAGCTCATTACTATTACCAATAAGCGGTAACAATAACAACAACACGTAACAGAAACGTGAAATAGTGGCAGCAGTTTAAATATATAAATATATTTATAGAATATGCACATATAATATATGTATATGTATGTGGGTATGAGTAGGTGAGCTGTGTTTATAGCAGGAAAAGAGATCAAAAAGTTCACTTGTAATCTTTTGAAAAAAAAAAAGAAAAAAAAATACTAAGTAAAAAAGCACAGTGGTGTACAAATTGTTAATCGTGGATTGAAATATATGATAGATTCAATATAAGAGACATATATAAGCAGAAAATAAAACTATTTCTGAACGGCTTGTTATCTATTACAAGACTTAGATGTGTAATCTAACCCCGATTTTCCTCTCCATCTCTGTTTAGAGATTTTCTGAAATAAGTTTTCGCCGATCATCTTTAACTCACGCCTTGCCAAGTGCTATAGTGCGCCGGTAAAAATTCGCCTATACATCAGAAATATATCTAATCTGCGAGAGTTTTGAACGCTTAAAAGTTATAATAAGTTTAAATAATTGAAATCTCTTTAATAAGTAGAAGAATTTCATTTAAAGTATTATCTGTGTCCGAGACCCCAGTTCACATTTCATATATGTCCTCAGATACTTTTCTTCTGTTCTCGAAGAGATTATTGTTGACAACAAATGTTCGACGTGAAACCTTTACATATACCAAAATTTACCGGTTGGAACAAGCCTTTTACAAGAACTCGCACCTTGGAAAGAACTAAAATTTTATAAAGTCCCTGGTAGACGGAAAGAAACGAATTCAAAAATCCTTCTTCTTCTGCCATTTAATGCCGTTAATACAAATGCAGTTGTATCTAATATCTGCAATTTGGTCTCACACTTAGTCACAATTTATCTGTAAATGTTTAACTTAACTTAAGTCCATAATGGATAAATTAGAAAATAAAGAAAATTATGGAATTGGCAAGGTTATAACATTGGAGCTACGTCAGCTAAGTCACTTCTTACATCGAAAGCGAGTGATAATTCCACAATTCAAAGTGAATGATGACCATATTATACTTTTGAAAGAAGGATATACATATACATATACTTATATTTTTTTAGGTGTAAAATCAACTCTCAGCGGACACTGTTCATTAACTTTGCATTCAAAAGTGCTAAAGAAAAGTATTACTATAGAAAAGAAAAAAATAAAAAATAAAGTTTTTATCTGACTAGTTAAGCTATTCAAGAAGAAAAGGTACATGCCATAGGTCTAGCAGCATTAACAACAAATACAACTACAAATGTACCAAAAGTTTTAGTGCTTGAATAAACAAAAAAAAAAAAGAATCTTCGGAGCCCCCACACTCATTACGACTTCAACTTTATAATAAAAATAAAAGGAAAACAATAAGTAAACGGCCAATAATCCAAGCAAAGGCCTACGCGGCAAAAAGAAGAGTGAAAAAAGGCTATATACACCAGCATATTAAGAGTAAAGTGGTCATATACCAACACTGCCAGCCACTTCAATAATATGAATTGCCAATATTACACACATATACATACACAAACACACACACACACACACACACACACACAGATAAATACGCACACAGCCACGTACATGACGAACAACGAAGCAAGCAATGACCGAAGCAGATCATAGCTAGCCAGAATA
Source organism: Glossina austeni (assembly GCA_000688735.1). Taxonomy (NCBI): domain Eukaryota; kingdom Metazoa; phylum Arthropoda; class Insecta; order Diptera; family Glossinidae; genus Glossina; species Glossina austeni. Next base: position 350,875 of record KK502414.1, on the reverse strand, counting down.
GTAGACGTCGACGTGTTTTGGGCCTTCAAGGGCAATGAAGGCAAACAAACAAGCGACTAAAGTAAGCGACAGCAGGTTGTTTTGTATTTGTAGCAGAACTTAATTCTTTATGTGCGAGATGAAAAGAGGAATTTTTCTATAGACACGATTTTTAACGAGTCGCGTATAAAAACAAAAACAAAAAATACAAAATATATATTTTTTTTCTTCGTTTTACAAAATAAAAAAAAAATAAAAAATCGACAGCAGAACAAAAGATTTTTCGTTGGTTAATGGTTGAAAAATCCAAAACAAATGCAACAACTATAGCAACCGCAGCAATGAATCTAAGGAACGCATTTATATACATACTCCTAAGAAAATGATGTTTTGACCACAATATCGTCGCAAATGAATGCGCGGTAACCACGAGATGAATGCTTGAATAGCCACCGAGCAGTACTCATATACGACAACGCACCGTTAACGCGTGATTACCAGAGACGCACACATATGTGTGGGAATAAGTATTTCAAACGAACTTTGAAACAATGATGCTTACATGAAGATTTTCAGAAAACATGTATATAAACTGATGATAAAAATAAATGAAAACAGACAAGATCGTCATCATCATCACCGTTTCTGACGCATTTTTCGGCTTATATTATGCCTACGTAAGTATGTGTGGATGCGTTTGGTTTTAATGTGTTTTGTTGTAGAAAGATGTTTTAATACATAATAATGACCACAAGCCCGCAGCAACAAGTGTACACGATTTACAAGTGCCTCAACACATAAAAACAAACAACAATAACAAGAACAACAACATCATAACAATCAATGATCGCCCGGCAGTCGATCGATTCTGCACAAAACAGATATTTCCCTGGTTTGAAAATGTTTGCAAAGTTTGCCCAATGAGTTCAAACGGAAAAGCAAAGAAGACAACACACAAAACATGATCATCTTCAACACCTTCGACAGGTTACAGAACACAAAGTGGCAACATTTACTCCGCACAGGGTGTTTTTTTGTTTTAGTTTGTCTTCTATTTGATATTTGTTGTTGTGAGTTTTTTTTTATCGTTGCAATTTTTGTTTCATTTGGACGCTAGCAACCGCCTTTAGAATTATATTAGTATATACAGCATGTTGTCGAAAAGGTGCGGTATTGGTTGCGGAACTAGCCAAATACCTAGCCAGCCGGTTGATCGTTGTATGGATCAGTTGCTTGTATTTATTTCTTGTGTTTGTTCTTTGTTGTTGTTTTGTTTCTTTTCGCTTTTCTTTTTCTTTTGAATGGCAAGACTTGCTTGTGTTTGGGTGCGTAAAAGTTCATTTAAAACGTGCGAATGTCATGCTCCTCCAGTTTAATGGTCTGAGTTGTAGATCTGCAGTGTTTTTTCATCTTCTTTTTCTTTCTTGTCTTGGGTGTATTTTCTTTCTTTTTCTTTTTTTTTTTTTTTTTGCTGTAGTAGTTGTGGCAGCATTATTCGTATGTTTAAGCATCCATCGTCGTCGTCTACGTCCACTATAACCCTTTTGAATGGTTAGTTAATGTTCATGTCCAAACAGTAGTTAGAATAAATAATGTTTTTTCTAGTCAAACAAGCATTGTTTAAGCTTATTTGTGTGCATCCACCTTTGTTACCGTTGAATGTACTATAAACCCAAAAAAAACAAAAAAAAAGAAATATGAAAAATGAAAAATGTTCCAAGTGTAAGCCCAAAATGTAGAAAGGAAGATATCTTATAACTTTTCTGTAATAATGCTACCATAAGCTACTGTTTCAATCAAAATTTTCGTGTCAAATATGAAAAGCAAGAAAGTTGCCACTCTTACCTGCTGCTACCTGAAAAGCTACAACAAGCTACAAAATGCGGAAATTTCTCTCAAGCCAAACACAGTTCTACTAATTACTTTACTTCACTGAAACCATCTCGATAATTAATCAATAAAATCAAATTTATTACCGATTCTTGCTTATGTACTGAGATAAGCTTATGTTATCATGGATGTAAGTATATAAAGCGTTTGTTATTTTTGCAGTGCTTTTTACAATTTTTCACTTTCTTATTATATTATTCCACAATATTATATTATATTAATTTATTTCGACAATGTTCTCTTTGAAAAACTGCAATAAACATAGAAAGGAACATAGTTTTTTTCCTTCTATTTTTTGAAATATCAAAATGTTGAAACCTATTCATTTTTCGCTTTGTCCTTCTAGTGAGTCTTAGCGTTCGCCAGAAGGAAAAGAAACAAAAACACCTCAAATCACTGTATTGTAGTGACTGTTTGGGACTGTGGACAAATGTACTGCGATTTAATCAATTTTTGCATCGTCACTAGCATATTTTCCGGAAGCGTAGGTGATTGCGGCAACGAAAGGAAACGATAATTGCTTACAGATACGCAGTTTTGATAGAAGGCTGCACTGAATTTATCTTTAAAAGGTTAATAAAATATAGGGTCCAAAAACATCTCTTAATTATCTTGGCATATAAACAAACATGTGTTAGAAATTTGCTATACCTTACAGCGGTTAAAATCAAGGGTATATTAAGTTTTGTGCACAAGAACTTGACGTAGACGCACCATTTATTAAACCAGTCGATTCAGAATCACTTTCTGCTGAAAGTCACTTTCTGAGTCAATTTGAGCTTGTCTGTCCGCCCGTCCGGCTTTTTGGTGTTTAATATACTGATCGTGTATGATGCAACTAATTTTTGAACCCCTTCCCATATAATGCCTGATTTTGAAATTTTCTTATATGAATAATTGTAGGATGGTCTAAGATTTTGAAGGGTGAGTCGCCGCCCACTATAATGTTTTGCATTAAATTGAACAATTTGATTATTAAATTCGAAAAAATTATATTTGTTTTCATGCTCATAGAGTAGCGTTACCGCTCAACGAGCTAACTGAAATTTTATCTAATTAATTACTTAATATTAAAAATGATTTTGTTGGAGCACTCTAAAATTCTCTAATTAACAATAGTTTTCTCTTTTTTCTCAAACTACTCGAACTTACTACTAATTAATTTAATTAAGCCGCAAATCCGGTAAGTTAGCTTATAAATTGTAAACCTTCTTTTAATACTTTTTGTAAAGCCATATTTAACAATAGTTCCATAGAGCGTATCATGTACACATAAATCGGTTAAATAAGAGCATAAACGGGTAAAACAAAATTTTCTAATACAATATTTTTTTTGTAGTCCCTCTAGTAGTAATAGTTGTTAATTAAGAATAAAAACTTTGATAAAAACGTTTACAAATTTTTTATATTTACAACAATGTAGTTAAGGATGGATAGACTGACGGACAAACTTAGAATCACTTTCTGAACCGATCGAGTCTACCTCAAGCCCTTCTGGATGCTGCATATATCAGTACAAACTTAATATACCTTTGTACCGCAAATGGTGTAGGGCAAAAAGAATAAAAAAAAAATAAATATTTGTATGAGCCAACAAGAAAAAAAAAAGAAATAAGGCGTACGGGCATCTAGTCGCTAGGGACTCTCAAAACCGCTATGGGTCGTAGGTGGGTGTGTACGGCAAAGCTGGGACAACCACGCAAAAGCTTGACGGTCATATGAAAGGTTAAAGGCTAAAAGTAATTCAAATTCGAAATAAGCGCAACATAAAACGCTCATGTTAAGAAGAGCAGTGTTGATGGTAACCGATATTGAGATCAAGGAGTACACCCTGACATAGTGCCGATCAGTAATCGGAAGATAAAACAACTTGTTTTCTTGTTATACATTTTTGTACTTTGCATCAATTTTGATACCCCGACGATGTAATCACAATAAAATACCCAAATAACAATTTTAGTACAATTCCAGATTCTTAAGTCTTAAAAAATCCATTGCGACTCGTGGTGTCATTATCATGTTGTTCAAAATAGAGTTCTAAGTTACTACTAAGAGAGAGAGAGTACTAAGTCAACACGGATTTCGCAAAGGATTTCCTGAGGCTCAGGTATTAAAGCTGGCGAGTCAAAAATATCAGAACGCTTAAGAAAGAACTACGTGTTTCTAGTAAAGCTGAGGGTAAACATGTAAACGTTTTTTTATAAGATAGCAAAGAGACTGATGGGTCGCAACTTCAAAGGGATTCCATAGGTTAAATCATTTTTTCAAGATATAAAATTGTATATATTGCATAGCGTTACTATCACAGCAAACCAAAGCAAGAAAGATTCAGAAGAGAAGCTTGCTTCCGCTTTGCATCAGCAAGTTATTTCACATATTCATATAACAATTAGCTTCATTTATATGAGCAACACGCTTAGAAAATTAATTTTAATTACACCTATCGTTAAACTCATTATGCGCTTCATTAATATTATTTCCGACGGACGGGCAGCCGTACGTTTCCATTTTCGTATCAATTTGTGCCCAAGTATTAATCGGTGTTGTCGTCGTCGTATTGCAAAGTGGTCTTAGGACCAAATTTCTCTCGTCCACACTGTGCATTGCCAGCATTATTAAAATTCATTTGCCCCACAACTAAAACAAAAGAAATATTCGTTTTTGGTCGACATCGAAAGATGATATTTCACTTCCAAACATAAGTGAAGCCAAACACGAGTTGCATTTATAACCCAGCACAGTTATGATTAGATCACATCAACAAATACAAAATGAAGTATTGCTATTATTAGGTTAATTGTTGGCCTTGCAAATGTTGCAATTGCTGTTGTTGTACTCCTACTACTACTAATGGAGTGCGTCCCATATGCAAAACCGTCTGTTAATTCTAAACACTAAGAATCCTTTCTACAGAGCCTGCAGAGAATCCGAAACGTTTAACAGTCCAAGCTAAGCCAGAAGTTAAACATTCATAGCCGGGGTTCCCCATGCTATTAAAATGTTTACAAACTACATACTTGCACATCATAGTGACGTTATTAACACCCAAAAACGACATCATAGCAAAGTCAATAAATGGACAATAAAAACAATTTTAGAAACTTATTTATATCTAGAATAAAAACAACTGCAATTCACGTGTAAAACAGATATAATATCACGAAAAACGTCAGTTTCGGCTTGAAACAACTTGTGGATGCTCTAGCCTTTGGATACTTTAAAACAACGTGTATAAGGAATGTATAGTATTTGTCAATTAATGGCGAACATATTTGCGGGGAACTTCTGAAGGCCACGGCAGGGTTCATTTAAGACTTAGTTCTTTTAATGTTTAAAGATGAGTCACTCCTTACTGTCGAATTTGTTCTATTGATCTTAATTAGAAAGCAAAGTTTTAATGTTTTATCTTAGTTTAAAGATATCATCCAACACACGAGTTTGCGGATGGTTTGGCTCCTGCGTTCTCAAAGAGTGTATATATGCTTTGTAGAACATTTTTTTTAGACATCTCTGCGATGATTATCACACGAAACGATGAAACGAGCATACCGTTATCGTTCGTTTATGGATATAACAGCAAGAGAACAATGAAGTCGACCGTGTAAATGACTTAGTAGAAAAGGTATATAATAAAAAATGATTTTACTCCTTTTATGAAGACATAGCATATACGTAAGTAAAGAGCAGCTTTGCTCTGCGCAGCATTCCGTTTACCTCCATGTGATTACTTCTCGCCGGCAGGGTGGTCTCTTTAACTATATTAAGTCAAAGGCAGAACAACATACCGTACATACATTCTTATGGTTCTATATAAAAAAAAAAAAAAAAAACACAATCACGGTATTTACGAGAGTTTGAATAAATGTAAATAGTTATATGACATTTGTTTGTACAAACAAAAAATAGAATAAGATATAGAGTAAGCTATTGGATAGTGACAGGTATTTTTCTATTTATTTATGCATTTTTTATCTTTCATTCAGAACATGAAAAGAAAGGCTGCAGAATTTTCTAAAGAAAAACAAAAAGAAATTAAATTGCCTGTAGACACGCTTATGTGGGAAAGCGAACCTGTTTTAAACCCTTGCGCTATTCATTGACATTTCCTATTGACTGGGACAAATTAGTTCTTTTTCTCTTTTGGTTAATTTAAGAAATCTTGCATAATTTAAATATCTGTTAAATCCTAATTAACTTAATTATTGAATAAGACTGTTTAAAGATTATTGGTTCCACCATTAAGAGATAAATATAATGTAATGATGGATGTATTATAATAAATAAAATGTCTAACAAAAGATAGTAAATACAGTTATTCTTTCTTCCGTGCAACTTGCCGATTGTAATCTTTACAAAACATTAGTAAAGTACTAGTATTAGTAACCGTAAAACTTGATCCAAATAAGGTTAGGAGTTCATTTAACCGTGTTCGTCGCTCCATCTCTTGATCACTTGTTTTTAAAAAGTAAACAAAACTGAAATATAGCATAAAAATAACCTTAGACAATGGACCTCTGCAGTTGATTCGTTCAAAATGAGTGAAAAGTTAAACTAATTTCACATAGCAAATATTTATTACGAATGTTTATCACCGCCATCAGAAATTTCAGAATAGAGAAACTCTTACCAAAGTCAAGCCTTGTTAAAAAACTCTACCAATGCCATCTAAAAATGTATTTAATTACTTATTGTCTCCATATTTTGGAAATAAATTTACAATCTCTGGATTTAAAGGCTGCCGGATAACTTAGATATCTGAAGTTAGTCGCAACACTTTGAGTATACGATGCAAAATCATGTCAGACTGGCAGACAAATCCTTGAGAGAGAACTTTCTCAAGGCGTTTGCTTACGAAAGCAACTAATAATATCGTAACTTTTAAGGTGTAAAACCACGATTAATGGGAACACCGCTAGTCGCATGCTGCAACATACTCTCTTATCCAAGATAGCTTTTTTCAAAATCAAAAGGTATAACTTCCCTTTAGAATTGTTTATGAAATGGCAAAGCAACACTTGTGTCTACTTTCGAAAAGAAACTAATGTTAAGTTACAACACAACATTCAAGGTCTATCTATAATAAAAGGAAACAAAAATAAAGCTTAAAGCTGACATTACATTCATTTATAGAAAACTTGATAAAAAAACAAGCTCGCGCACGTTTGTATTAGCGAGTCCAGCGTATTCACCTGCTACATGTGTGATTTTCGAACGTTGACAACAGCCACGCTTTAGAGCAAGTTTTTTAAGAAATATTTGCATCCACGTTTAGTAAATCGTTGCGTTGGTCAAGCCGAACAGTTGCAATTAAAAAGAGTTTTCTTTCTGCTTGTGCTTAGTAATGATTTCATATCTGCCGGTAAGTGTAGTAACATGAATTTTTTCAAACACACAAGCGAAACATATTCTCCGAAGATGAATAAAAAACGTTATTTGTCAATGGAGCCAAAAATTTATTGGCTTTTATTTTTGCCCTACAGTGAGATTTCTTTTTTTTTTTAAACAATTTTCCAGAGACATAAACCCGTGTTCAAAGCCACTAATTTTTGTAGACAACGAAATTCCTGTCGAAGGTAAAGTATTAACAAAAATATTAGAATTGACTCTCATATCGGTTAGTAGTCTTCGAAAGGCTTATAAAAAGAAAGATTTTGAAGGCAAGGAAAGTTTTATCGTAACATTCGTAAGAAGAAGTCAATCAAGGGTACGAGGCCTCAACTGAGAGTCATCTTGTCGAATGGAAAAACTCTAGTTTCCTTAAATAAGTCCCTGTAGATAATTTCTTTTTGATTTCTTGATGTAAAAAAACCGATCGTCAAAAATTTTAAATTGCGTTTGTTTTTCCAGAAATTTAATAAGCGGTGTAGGATATAATGACCAATTCTGAAATAGTACGCGATTCAACTTCAAATCCTTCAAACCCAATAGCAATTATTAGCAAGAAGAACGGGGATAAATATGTTGATATTCGTTAATTACTTCATTTGATTATATTTTAACGCCAACGTATGTCAAAGGTTAAACCCTTTTTAATTTGAGTACTATTTTAAGTTTTTATTGTATCAAATTTTAAATTAAATTTATTAAAATGTAGCGTTTTTGTTTAACATCACATATTCATAATTTACGACAATTCCTGGCGTAGATAGATAATTTATTATAAATTTTGCTGCCATACGATATTTTGTCTTTGCTCTTCTTATTGATAATTACTATTCAGTTTACATGATTGGAAATTGAATCGCATACTATCGCAGAATTTGCCATTATATCCTATTAAATTTCTGCTGATGGACGTCTAATTTTGAATGGTTTTTAATGGAAAGTGGACCATTTGATATCCAAGCTAACTGCACCGTATCTGGATCACATAGTAGATCTACTTATTTATAAAAGAGTCGTTCTTCCATAAAAGGGGTCTCATGAATATGTGAAAGCAATTTATAATTTTATCAGAAGATCAAATGAAAGGTTATGTAAGGCTAACTAATGTTAAATATCAACTTTGGCCGGCTATAGAATTTTTACTTTTTTTTTTATATATATACATGATGTAATGAGATATAAGATAGGCTGACAAACAAGCCTAAATACGTACAATGATAGGCTTATGTTTGTTTGGCAGCGATCTATCCACCGACACATTGTCACACTTTTTCAAGTTTGCAGACCCGAATGCCAGCCAAGCCAACCTGCGATCTTAACAAGTGGTAATCAGGAGCGCCATGTTTAGTGAGTATGCTGGTGTGGCAGAAGCTTGCCTTCGAGCTACAACAGTGTACCCTGGACAACTCTTGATTTGATACCCATATCGTTGGTATTATTAAGAAAAAACCAATCGCGGCGTCGATCATTTCATTTCAATTCATTTTAGAATTAACCCATATTTAGGCGTACAATATATCTTCATGTGAGGAATGTACAAAATAATTTTACACAATTTATCTTTTCTGCCTTATGATAAATAAGCATAAAACCTCAAAATGTGAAAATAAATAAAATTTAATCACTTGTAACGTTGTGTGGACATGGTCCGGTTTTTCAATTTTTACACCTAAAGAGTAGAGTGTGTCGTAATGTAAATGCGGAATTTAACAGCATTTTAACTTTAACAATTTCTTAGTAATGTACAAAAATCTACAAATCTTTGATAAGAAAAACGGGGATGCGTTCAGTTTATGCTCTACTGCGGGCTTCTGCTCTTACCAATTTGGCCCATTTTCAATACCAATCTGCGTGCAAGCTCTTCCAATGTTTTAACTAAATTTAAAGTCGATATTTTCGTTTTTGCGACCAGAAGAGTGCCAACAATAAACACAACACAGACGGACAGACATGACTTAATCAGTTCAAAATTTCACGCTGATGAAGAATATATATATATATATGTTACGGGGTCTCCGAAGCTTCCGTTTGGGTGTTACACGCATTACGAAAAAATACAAAATGAGTATACCTCACCCTTCAGTGGTGGGTATAAAAAGGTAAGGTAAGAATAATTAATCACGTCTGTAATCAGCTAGAACTAAAGTTCGCCGCTTAAGGAGTGTTAGACTGTGGGTGTGAGAAATATTTTAACATTGAATAGGAAAAGCTCTCAAATTCCGTCTATTTAATAGATTACATGTAGGATTTTCAGTTCAAATGTCATAATTCAAAAGTAAATAGCGTAGTCTTCTTCAATGTTTGCATAATTAAATATTTATTTTTTAATATTCTCTTATGAAATTTGCAAAAAAAAATTTTTGTTGAATATATATTTGAAATTAGGATACCAGACTTCAAAGTCTGAAAACACAAAATGTAACTTGTAATGTAAAACTTAAGTAAATGCAATTAATCACTTAACTAAGATCTGTGCAAACTACGGCCCACAGAAAATTTAATATATATTTCGTTTGTAAAAAAGTTCTAGCGCAAAGAAACGTAAGATGTTCGCATAATTTTCAATATTAAATCATCGTATTTACCTTACCTTAACATTTGTTGTCATTAACTACTAGCCACTTTTACTTATTAGGAGGCCGTTGAGTAAAAGAAAAGGTTGGACCATCATCTATGCTTAGCTCACGAAAAAGAAAAATTTTACACCACCATTTGACGCATTTCGGATGTAATTCTAGAAAATGTATGGAAACTTTTGGACAGTTACGGTTTGGAAATGAAAGCCGAGTACAATTACATACAAGCGAATGTGCATAAATTTTATGAAATTCATTTCCTTCTTGGTTATAATAATAAATGTTTTGTTGTTTTTTCAGGTTAATTTTATGCACCCAAAACGGAAAGTATACATTTCACCGACTAATGGCATTGTAAAGAACACGCAAACCAACGATCCAACAAACCATATGACATGAAGTGAGGGTAAAGGTAAAGCGTTTCTAAAGCCTTCCAGGATTAAGACTAAGGGCAAAACACAACACGTTGTTGCTTAAATTAATCGAACAACCATGAATATGAATAAAATTGCATTTTGATTCTACTAAATTATTTGCTTTATCTTTATTTTTATGTTTCTTTTTTTTCAGTTTTTGATTAATTTACTGTAGACAATGATTAAGTACTTTTTTGCATCAGAGTATATTAAAAATACATGTCGGCGTCAAAGGATGTTCTATTACTTTATGAAGCACATGAGTTTTGCTGCTTGTCTGCGCTAATGTTACCCTTGGTTTAATTAGTTACAAAAAAAAATGAGTCATATTTAAAAAATTTTAACAGAAGAATAGACAAACCTTAACAAATTTTATTACTTCAAGGATGTTTATTTTCAAATTCGTATTTTTTGTTCTTGGTTCGTATTCTCGCTATGTTGAAATATTCTATAAGTTTCTGCAATGTTGAAAATAACTTTCTTTCGTAAATATTTTACCATTTATATTACAGTTTCTTAATAATCATTAATAAATACCAAATGCAAAGTTCCCACCCTATTAGATGTTATGCTTAACCGAAAAAGGATTATTTATGGTGTAAATTTTCAAATGATCATTTTTTCGATTTTTCTCTGTTGTGAGAAAGAAACTTTGTCTGAACCAGCTAAAAACGATTCCTGGTGCAATTTTCTGGCTCTAGGAAGAGATATTCCGAGAACCCTCTCCGTAATAATAGATAAGAAACAAATAAGAAAATTACATTTGGCTCTAAGCGAATTCCTTATGCTCACCACTGTTATCGTACAAAAGGTTAAAAACAAAATGGAAATATGAAATTTACTTACTTTATAATATAGAGTGGGCGTGGCTGATTTTTTCTACTTCCGTAGAACAATAAAGTATACTTTAATCGCGTATTTATTGCAGCTTACGATAAATGGGTATAAAACACGGCAAGAAAAAAAATTGTTCTCAGTTTATGTTGCATTGTAGGCGTGCTTTGTTGCCGGTTTCGGCCATTTATAGCTTTTTTTGGAAAATTTTAAGGCGATATCTTTATTTTCGCGACTGGGTAAGGTACAATACAATTGAGTAGATTGGCAGATGGGCAGACGAGAAGGCCGGCATGCTTATGTGAAGTTCAAATTTGAAACTGGTTAAGAAAGTACATATTTTATGAGGTTTTTGAAGCTTGTTTCTAGACGTTACAAATATATTGGCAAAGATACTGGTAGTTTCATTGAGATACTTATTATCTGCCATAGCAAGGTTAGAAAAAAGGAAAGGCAGTGGAACATGTGCATTTAAATTAATTCTGCACTTTTCATTGAAGCTGGGCTGCTCATCCCATATTTGCACGCATATTTCTCAGCAAACTGATTAATCCCTTAAGTTGAAAATTAGAACAAAAAAAGAGGTCGATAAACTTTGCTTAGTCCAAAGATAAGAAAATTTCTTCCATTCCCTGTTAATTTCGTATTGTTGTTTCCTGTTTGAAAGTTATGTAATTACTTGTTAGAATTCTAAAGTTAGTCTCATAGTCTCATCCCTCTATCTCTTATTTACAAATACATAAAAATTTATTAACAACAAAACTGAAATTCATTAAATTACTTTCATAAAAGTGTAGTTAGAGAAAACACATCCTTTGATTAGTAGACATTATTTTCGGTTCGCTTTGTTAATACAAGGGAATTAGACTAAATGGCATTTGCACGCGCATGTTACTTGCCTGCAAACACAGACAGATAGGCAAAGTCTTAGTTTCATTGTAAATGTACAAACGTATAAACGTTCACTCCGACAATTTCCGCTTACGTTTAGTTTTTGTTTTCCTTCTTTTTAAGGTATGGCAATTAACCTGCTTTGGAAGGTTTGTTTGCTTGTGTTTTTGTTCGCCTATTTAACTCAGCTTATCTTCTCTATGCATATAATGGTTCTAAAAAAACTTAATTGTGTGTAGGTGTGAGCCACGTGACTCTTTCTCTCAACGGTAGATCTAGGACTAAAAAGATGAAAGAATATTTGTTAAATGTTTTGCATATAAAAAATGGAAGAATAAAAAAAAGAAAAGCAAATTTAGCAACAAAAATAACCTTCTGGCGGTTTATGAACTTTTATTATCAATTTTTCTGTTTCCCTTCTTCGTTTTACCAAAACAGACACGCAAATGTGCTAAAGCTCTTAACTTAATGAGAGAGAGAAGGAGTCTTTTCCCGCGTTGTGTGTGTCGGCATAATATTTGTTTTATGTACTGTGTCGGGTGAATTGAACATAAAAATTAATAATGAACGATTTGTGCGTAATAACAATAATTTTTAATATGACAGCAGCAATAACAACAAACACAAAAATAGCAACAACAAACGACAACGTCATGTTCTTCTAGCCATTAAATGAATGTTTAAATGTGAGGAAGTTCTGTCACGCAAAGGGTACGGCATTCGATCGGTCGGTAGAACTTTCAACTGCCCGCTTAGATGCTAAGCGGCTAAGTGGGGAGTAAATAATTCAATTTGATTATTAATTTTTATTGATGATCAATGGGCTCATAATAAAATTGAAATAAAAATTGTATTCTGTTTTCAATTCGCTGTTGTTATTATTCTTGTCGTAAGATTGGGTTTTATCTCCTCGCACTTTGTAACGTCATCACCTAAAGTCAACCTGGACCTCCTATTGTCAATGGTGTTGCTATGTGTTATAGGTTTTTGCCGAAACACAACAACGAAAACCCAAAAGCGAAAAACAAAAAAGCAAACAACTCTAAATCCATATACTGTTTGTATCCATACGAAATAAATAACTCTTTTATAGGATTTAACATACCTTAGGATTTCTCTTTACGTACCACCTAAGCGTTGCGTTGAGTGCTTTATGAAATCTGTGCACTTTGCTTTATGCGACTGTCTGCCTGTCCATTCTGTCTTTTAACATTTTCATATAAATTTACATATTGTTGTCAAATTTATTGATATCTTGAAAACAAAATGCATTAATTCTCACCTGAGGCCAAAATAAAGCAAAGAAACTGAGGAAAAGAAATAAATTCTTTTCTTTTCGTTTTTGTTTCTGGGATTATATTTATGTATATGTGTACATATAGCGTGCTTACAAATGTTGCGCATGTGGACACATGTGAACAAAACAACGCTCGGCTCTTAATTCCACCTCTTCACATTTGTAAAATTTTTTTTTCTTTTCATTTCTTTTCTTACGGACAGATTGTCCAGAAATGTCATTTCAGCTCAAAATTTGGAGCGTTTATTTGCTTTGTTTGCAAAATTCCATTTCCTGGCCCCTTTCTCAGCCCTTCTCTTTCTCCCCTTAAACTAAAACATTTACTCATCATATTGCTTTCTCTCTCCTTATTTTTGCAGTCTTTACCTGCCATAGTAGCTACGGTTCAAAGCCGTTCCGTCTGGGCAGACTGCTGCTACGGTTGCTGTTGCTATTGCCTGTCCCGTCGACGTCGTTGCCTGTTGTCATCAATTGTACAATGTTTCATTTAACGTTGGCATATTTTTATTGTTGGCACCTTAATTTAAGAGCTTAGCAATCAGCAAACATAATCTCTCTTCAATGGTGTTGACTACAAGATTCAATTGCTTCTTGCAACTAACATACAAGCACACTCATATACACGAGATATAAATGTGCCAACACAAGTGCTTTATAGTGAAATCAAGGGCTTTAAACGAAAAAAGAGAAAAAACGGGAGACACTTTTATTTATATGAACAAGTTTGAGATATTTTTGCACCTACATTTTTGAACATATCCTCTATATGTTTTCTCGACTTATTTAAGTGTGTGCACATATAAGTAACAGTTTCTATTTTATTTTTTACTCTCTTTTATGACTAATAAAAATCTGGTGCCTTTTATTAATGAAGCACAGTGCGTGAAAAGAAATAAGACAACCACAAATAGTCAAAGGAATTTTCGGATGTCGACTTATGGCGTATATTTTGCATATTTGGAAACCCTACAAGGAGTTGTTAGGAAAAATCTATATTTTATTCATCACTATTTATTTTATCGTCTTCACAGCATTTTACCGTTTGTGAGCAAATGGGTGAAGGGATGGTCCGCTATTCCTGTAACATGATGCCGGGCAGAAAGAAATAAAGAAGAGAAGGAAATAGGGAAGTGATGACCGCAGCCCAGTGGATATGTCTCCAATTGGTAAATGATATGCCTTTATCAACTGATAACGCTCCCTATAGCTTCGACTAAAGAAAACTCTACCGCGCTTGAAACTTAAACTCGCGAATGCTGACTTGGTAGATCGACGTATCGATCGTCTAGCGAATCGTCTTATGTCTAAATAACCAACTAAAACGTCAGGAACGGAGTTAAACGACTTGTTTACTTTTTTTGAGTCAGATCTTCATGGTTTAAAATAAAACTATTTCATTCAAATGTTCGACAACCACACAAAAATCTATATTTTGCAAATCGCCTACGCGCTGCTCTAGCTATAGCCATGTGGACTGAAGGGATTTTTTTTTTCAAAACTAAATTTACACCAAATAAAATTTGGGGAGTACGCGCTCTTAAATGACAGTTGTCTTGCAAGAATGACTGCTCTGATGTCGCACGCACAGCCAATGCGCGACTTAGGATTCAAGGGAATACGAAGTTTGTTCCTTTGTACACTCAGAAAGATTTGACATAGACCTAGCTTTCAGTAGAACCGCGAACGGCATTGAAAATATTTCGAGTCGGACCGCTTATTCCGAAAAGTCGTCATATTAGTAAGAATATTAAGTTAACTGGTTGGTGTAAAGTGCTTAGTGAAGTGCCATGAGTCATTTCCTCTGAGCATTGTTATCCTATTTTCTTTCCTTCCATCCCAAAACAATTGTCAAAGGTACGCTTTCTCCAAGGCCGTTACAGTTCCCCTTAAGAGTTTATTGGAACTTTTTCACACACACAATATCCGTGTCCATGTGTAGTTTGTAAATTAATGTATAAAATAACTTCACAGAAGCGGAATATTACTTGACTCCTGATTGGTTAGTTTCGGATTTAGTTCTCTATCATCGTCTTACATTGCTGTTTTGTAATTTAATTTTTTCAATACTTAGGTTGTTCTTTGTCGTTGATGATGTTTTTGTAATTTTGCAATTACTGTGCACAAAGTACATTTTAACATATTTTGCTGGACACTTTTGACTGCCTGGTAATTTTGCGGTAAATTTTCTTTCTTCAAGAAGATGTGCATAAATTCAGTAAACGTGTTCTTAAAAAATGTTGAATGAAAACTGAGAAACATGCTTATCGGCTTGAGAACTTAATTCAAAATTCAATTTCATAACTTTTCTCTAATGTTGGCCCACTGCATGCAAGCGAATGAGCTTATGGTTGCAATTAATTTGTAACCGATTATCATCTTCAGATGCCAAATAAACTTCAAGAACACGCATATATGCACATTTCGGACTTTATCCAACTTTTTTTTGCTTTGTTTTTTTTGCTTTTGATTTTAATAAACAAAATAATACGCAAAAGCAAAAGCGAGAAACGAATTTAACAATATGTCGCCAATATTTTCTGTTTGTACGCTTCATACACTCTGACGGCCGCAACTTCTTATAAGGAATAAGAAATAAATAAAATGTTCAGATACGAATTAAAGCGAACCTTGGACACTTAACAATTATGGATAATATGCGATGACTTTAAATTTTTTTAGACTTGTCCGATTGACCGAGGCTTTTCTTCCATATTTTGTACTTTATTTTCTTTTAAATTTGTTCAGCTAACGTTGGACAATGGATGAAGACAGTTGTCTTGTTTTTAAAATCTATTTGAGAAAAGCATTTAGAAACAGAGAGAGACAGAGAGTTTTCAATTTCTTTCGCTCAAAATGTAGAGCTTATTAAGAGCTTATAGGTGGACGTAACATTCCCTTCTGGGTGTTGCGAACGGAATGATTAGGTTCGTATAACACCTTACGATGATTGTCATCAGGAGAACAAAAGAAGCTACAGAAAAAAACATATTTTTGTCTAGTTTTTTTTATGCGTTCATTCGAAACTGTTTTATGGTCAACATATCTAAATAAACCATTCAATGTCATCTCTTTCTTGGCTTTACACCAGACAATCTGGCAGAATATGCAAAAACCACACACGGTACAACCACCAGCAAGATAATTTCGCACAAACATAACGCAACTTGAATTAAACTTGAATGCAGTCTGAATGATACCGAACTAAGAAATGGGGAAGAACATCGAAGACCGAGTGGACAGGCGCAAAAAAAAACAAAAAGCACTGTACAAAGGAAAGGAATGCAAAATAATTTTCTGCGAATATCATGATATGCAATATACCGCAGATCAGTTTGTCGGATACTTTTCCACCCGCCAACACTTGACGAATTTAATTATTTCGATTTTCTCTTGAACATGTGTCTGCTTGTGAGCTAAATTGTAAACTAAGAAATTTGTATAACTATTTGTGTGTATGTATGCGCATATAAATAAGCAGAAAAGTCTACAAAAAAAGTTGAAAAATTTCAATTTTTTTCCAACACTCACTCACACACTCTGCTACATAAGTTACGCGCCTATACACCTAAGTACCTGTAATCCGCTATATAAATGGCAATGTAACTAGGGTTGCGTGTCTTTGGCATGCCTCTACAATTCGCACGTATCATGTCCAACTCGTAATGAGAAAATATGGTGTTTACGATATAATAAAATTTAACTTTGCACTTAGCACTGTAGTAGTGCAGTAGTGGTAGTAGACTTCAACAACAACGAGTTCTGATTGCATTTATTTTTTGCTTTTTTTTTATTTTTTCTCTTTTATGGATTCTCAAGAGCTGCATATATGATGCTTTCGAGAAATGATGCCTCATCTTCTAACCCCTCTATGAAGAATTTTGTTACTCAGGATATATATGTCCGTTCTATTATTTATTCAAATGTTAATTGAAAATGAGAAGATACAGAGCTAGAAATGTTTTTTTCTTTGTTTTTCTCGTTTCGGTGTATAAAGTTGTAGTGTTGTTGTATAATTTTGTTATTATTACATTTATATAAAAATATGCCTTAATTTCAATTAAGGCGACCAGTTTGCTCGAAGAAAACTTTTCTTATAACCACCATCAAAAAAATCGAATTAAACGGCTGCATTATATGCCCTAGAAAAGTCTAATTATTTTGAACTGAATAACTGCTTTTACTTATTTTTTATAGCAAGAAGTTCGGGCAGAAAAATTCGACTTCCGAATTTTATAAACAAAGCTGCGAAAATGTCATGGGCTCCTGTTAAGTAGCTAAGTTATTCCTTCTTTAGAGGTAATCTGTCATAACCTCGTCATCAAACCAATAGAATACTTCTTAAGTTTGAATATGTGAAATAATGTCTTAAATTTGATCCGGTCAGTTTGTTGTTACGATTTCACACTATCTTGATGGCTACATGGTGACTACGAAAACATGCCGACTGAGGGCAGAGAGAAGTACGTTGGAATCTCACTGATCAAGAATTTTTTCCGTGCTTGATGTATATTTTAGGTAAAACAGAATCAACGAGAAGATCTAGTACAGTGAAATACGGTGGTGGCGGGTTTAACAAAATTTTGCAGTACATAACGTCGTGCAAACAATTTTGAATACCATTAAAATTATAATGTTCATATCAAACCCTCCTGTGTATACCTAGCAATAGGTTTTTTCTCTTTGGAAGCGGAAGGGGTCTAGTCGGGAGGGGCTTTATTTTTTAAAAAGAAGCATTTCTTTCCCTATTTGGTTCTCTTGGTGGAGGTCATCTAACGATGATGGCCAGCGATATCAAGTGAGCTGTGGCACAGCTGGGTGTGTGTGCTGTGCGACGACAACCTTGGAAGCATTATTGCTTTGAGACAAGATAGTGAGGATCTGGACGTCCGGGACGTGTGGATAGTCCAAAGGCAAGTGTGGCTGTGGCCGCGTACAGTATGAGATCACCCAAAGCTGTATAGCTTGGTGTAAGTTCTGGTTCGAACGACAAGCCAAGAAGTTAAAGGGTGTCCACGGGGGTCAGGTTGCCCAAAGTAGGATCACTCCAGCAGGAAGATGCATATTACCCACCGGAATGCCGGACGAATGCCTTCTTGCCTGACTGCTGGGTACGGCCCTTCGGGGAGTATTCGTGGTGGCTGTGGTTACCCCGAAGTTTCACGGGGAGCTATTTAAGAGGTGCTTAGATAGGCCTCGACGCAGACCACTAAGCAAGAATTTGGCCCACACCCATTTTCTATTGCGGTACTTCAGGGTAGCGAGGCCCCCTTCAATGGGGATTGTCCCCCTCCCTGAGGGGTCGTCAATCAACTTACCTCTCGATTGCCAATGGTTGTAGGTAACCCGTCTGATTAAGGCTTCACGCCAGGTGCAGACGTAAAGCACACAGACACATCTGTGTATACGTATATATATTAATAAAATTTATAAGACACGATTATGATTTCTTGAACCCTGAATGTTTTTTAAAACATCTGATGCTTTTACTCACAGTGTGCATGCGAGCGCAATATAAAACAAAAAGAAAAAAAATCGCGAATTTTTCATATTTGTGTACCTGTGTCTGTGCCAATGTGAACATAGACTGTAGACGATTTGAACCTAAAAGCAGGTGACATTATTAGCAATAAAATTTGATATGTAAAAAAATTGACATATAAACATATGCTTACGTTTACAGCAAACTTTAACAGAAAAAAAAGAACATTGCAATTACATGTGGGTACAAATGCTTCGATTTGGGAACATATCAATGGTGTCCCGTCGAGCACAAATTGAACATAAAGAGCAAAAGGCAAGGTTATGAATTTCAAGATCATTTCATTGAAAGAGACTGCAATTGTACCGTAATTAGTTTTGCTAATTTTAGTGTGATGCAAAATTGGGGGTCATCGCGTGCGAGAAATTTAGCATTCATTGTTCTATTCAGCTGTTTGGCAAAAAAGTTACTCCCCTGATTTTTTGCCTATTGTTGATTGAAATCTTGAAATCGTACCACAAAATTCGCAATAGATAGCGTATTCAACTAAAATTCCTTTCTCGTGTTACACGTTCGAGAATAGAGCCCATAAACTTAGTAATGACAATATTACCTTTAATGTTTGGATACAGCTTTGAGTATTCCTTAGATTCGATGTGAAGCGAAACGTTACGATTTTTTTTTTGTGTCATCAATATTCAGAAAATCAAGGAACATTCAGAATCGCAGAAATCGAACAGGTTCTTATTAGTTTGCGTATACGCCACATATCGACTACAAATTTGGAAGTAAGCACAGTACCTAGATTTTTTCCGAAGCTAATACCATCACTTTAACAGTAATCTTTTGATGCAACCAAAGGCCTAAGCGAAAAAAAGGCTTTAAGAAAGTCGTCAGGAACTGATTTTCATACGTAAGAGTTTTAAATGGTTTCAAAAAATCTACGTTTGGGCAGTTGTAGCCGTGTATGGTCACTTCATTGCATATGTTTTTTTCTTTTCTTGATACATTGCAATCGTTCATATCATATCACAATTTATGTGTCATTAAGCTTTGCATGTACTACGGAGAGCACTGTAGCAATAAAGCATGCAATTCTGGGATGTTATATGACCAATGATACTGAACAAATGGAAATGTAAGTACACCAAGTGAAAAAAAGTCGGAATTGTGTTTAGTTTTTTCTTAGTGTTTTGTTCTTCTGTCTTTCTTTTTTTTTAGCTGTCAACAAAAACGGTCAATAACTTTATCAAAACATAAAAAAGAAGAGCATTATTGTAGCACTTTGCACACATTCGGTCAGACAAACTCACACAATTGCAAACAAACACACACATATATACAACCACAAGTAACATTAAAGAGAAAAAACACAAAGTTAAGCAACTTCTTAAGATAAAACATGCAACAAAAGAAGGAGTCATGCAGCACGGCATATGACATATAACATGTGTAGAAAAACAAACGTTACACACAAGAGTATCACGATTTAATACACCAACACTCACTTGCTTACATATAAAGTGAACATTAAACTTGAATTTCCTGGATTCAAATCAGGTGTATTGTTACTCATGCCAACAACCATACATACGTAAAGTGAAAAGTGAAAGAAAAAAATTTTAAAAAAATTTCTACAAAAAATGTTTTTTTTGACACTTTGAAAACTGTGATCTTACACTTGTGTTCATGTTCCTCTATGTGTGCTTATATTTGCATGCATGTATGATGCACTTTAGCTGCTCATTAAAACTGTGTTTAACAATCATTTTATTCTTGTTTTCTTCTATTTATTTCTTCAAATGCGCGTTTCTGTGTACTCGTCTCACATAATTTTCATATATAATGCGTTTGGAGAAAAAATCCGTGGCTTATTTTTTAGTATCTTAAATGCTTTTGTTAATATTAACCCGTTCAAACATCCCATGTTGCATGTGAAAAAAAAGGCCACGATTCACACAAATCAATAGACAAATAGCCCCCAGAGCTATCGGGCTTAAAGATGGATCGCATCCCGGACGAGCATCCGTTTACGATATCGGTGAAATTTTTCAAAACAATGAAAAAGGCCGGCATATTTCTTCCGATAACATTCATGTGTAACTAAACATGTACAGAAAAACAGTTTTGAACCATTGCTGTAGGAACAGGGTATGGCCGCACTATGGGCCAAATCGATAAACGATATGGTTTTGCCAAGTATATATTCATTACAACTACGACGATGTGTGATCAAATCGTATATTTGATCATTTTACCTGCTCGGCTATGCGGGTGATTGTAAGAAAATCATGTATCTTGGCCTGCTTCAAACCAGCCAAATGTAATCAACTAACACGCAGCTGAGGTAAAGCATCCAAAATAAATCAACAGGAAAGGCGTTATCTTTCATCCCACATTTAGATTATGGTGTGAGCCGAGAGAGACTAACGGAAAAGGTTTGATGTATAACCCGCACCCTATGCGATCCATTTGGATCTTGCACCTTTTGATTCACTCTATACGGAAACGTCTTAATGATGTAAAGCTGACTCCAAAGGAGATCTGCGAAATTCATTTTTTATTCACTTTTTCGCCCAGAAACCTCATAGAGGTCTGCAGTGATCCAATAACGAATTCGCGACAAAGAAGTGAAAATTTGTTAATCAAAATGGCTTATACATGATTAATAAAGTCCATTTAGAATATAAGAGAAATTTGTATGAATTTTTTTGAAAAAACGCCGTGAAGTTTTTTCCTTACTGTTTCATACAACAATATTTATATAAATGCGTGTATACTTATAAATTGAACATTAACTCTTAAGTCTTTAGTTTCTAGACATTTTTGCTTTTTTTTCTTTTTTCTTTTCAAGTCTGTCATAGTTGTCTTAGGTGTTAAGTTAGTACCTGACAATTCATATACCTTGCATTCACACACCCAATACACTTACATTTGTTAAGATTTGACCACTTTGGCTTGTGCCAAACTTATGGTAATATGGCAAAAGTAGATATACACGAAGAGAATTTAATATGCAAATTAAGATATTGTTACCGTTTGCGAATGCGTTTCCAGCATATATTCGACTATAAATTCTCAATTTATGATAAAATTAATTTTAGTTGATAAGATTTTTCTTCTTTTTTTTTATTTAAATAAATCCATTTTAAAGGTAATTGAAATTTTAATTTAAAACTTGTTCAGTTTGATCATATTCCATACAAAACTTGCTTGCACTTAGAAATCATGTCAATTATGTAAAAAAAAAATATTTTATGAACACACTTTACGATTGCGCTCAAACTTAACGATTGAAAGTGTTTCTGAATTCTAAGTATTCTTAGCATTGCGCTTATGAAATTTTATGGTTTCTTGATAAAAATTTGCTCTCTCTAACAATAAGAACTTAGTCTTTCAGTTTTATGAAGCCAGCCAAACCAATTTGCAAAACAAGGTAAAATTTGTAGTAGATTGTATGTATTCAAGATTTAAGTGTCCGTTTTGTTAAAGCTAGAAATGCGGGTTTTTAGAGATCCCTGACAATATATTGGGAGTATAAAGTAGCTTGGAATGGTTTTAGCGGTGAAACATGAATTTATTTCAGAACAAAATTAATGAGCGAATCAATTAGAGTAGTGTCAATCACTCTAAACTAATCTTTCCCACCTCTCAGTCAGTTTTCGAACTTTATCTCGAAAAAATGTCTGGTCTTTTGAAGCCCTTCTCACAAGAACATAGATCGATAGAACCAGTGTTAATTGGAAGGAGTAATCTCTGCTGATGGCAGCAGGGGCGGGCTGTGCGTTCCAGGTTAGACCTGCACAGATTTTCTGAATGAGTATTACTATGCGGGCGGAACTTCTCAATACGAAAAACTCAGAATATCCTAACTTTTTACCTACCCGTCGCCCATATCTTGGCGCAATTATATCAATTAACGTTCGCATCACTTTTTAGTGATGGTATAATTTTTATTTATACAATAGCATCTGGCTTAAAGAGAGTATTTTCAAGTTTACAGATCCACTTATACTCAGAAAAATGGAACGGAACTTCTTACTTTCAATATGTGTATACATACATGTCTTCATATAGCCGCAGCATTTAAAATCGATTTAATTTTGTCCATTTGTCTCCTCTTCCGTTTATCTTTCGTGTGTATGTAAAAGATTTGTTATCAGCAACAGGTAAACAGATATTTCAGGTATTCGGTTTTTCGCGGGCATTCAATATAGTCTTAAAGGCAAACTTTCTCTTAGGAACAGGTGAGAAGTACTAATGAGATAGTACGCCGATTAAAAATATAAAAATTTTTTAGATAAATATGTTCACGTGGAAAAGGGAAATTTTTGGAAAAGCCATGCTGTTTGCAAACGGTTTACATCGGAGTATATCTTTAGATTAGACTCCTTGGCTTTAGCTTTTCTCTATATGTAAAACGAACCGCCTAAATACAGATAAGAAAATAGATGTACTTTATACTTTTAATTAACAAGCAATTGCCTTCAGAAAAAGACGTCTAGAGAAGAGAATCTAACATCTTTTATTTACGCCATTTTATTATGGTTAGTGCACAATTCGAAGACTAGATTCACGTAGTTATCCTACGTTTCTTGGAGCACTTGAGGAGTTTCAATTTGCAAGCTTTCGGACAAAAACTTCTTTTATAAAACGAAAAGCTTTGTTTCTTCGGTAATCGATCTATTTAGTGAGCCTCTCATAGTAGCCATGAAGATTGGTCTCATCAGCTGTAGTCAAGAAAACCACTTGACACTAAATGGCCTGACAGCCTAAATGAGCTTATCTTAGTCAAACACAAGCTTTTTTTGCTCACTTAATGTATGATCAAAATCTTATACATAAATTTAAATGAATCTGGGTTTTATGTTTATGCAAAAGCTGACATGTTTTGTATTTCAAACGCAAAAATCATTACGGTGAAATTTTTAGAAAACTTTTAAGAAAAAAACACAATTTGTACAAAATGTAAATTAATGTTTCATATAATTAAACTTTTTAATAAAAGCATATGCAAAGGCAACTGAAACAAAAAAAAAAGCGCGAGTAGAAAAATTATATTTAGCTGTGACGGAATCTTTTACACCCGCTGCCTTTATTTCAAAAGCAACTAAAAAAAACAAAAGATGCAACGAGCAAAAAATTTAATTTTTATATTAAGCAATATTAAAGGCATGACTGATTTTTAAAACTTTTTACAGATATGTTAAGATTACAGATAGAATATGCAGAGAGATTACAGATAGAATATTCATTGTTTCGGTGGTAGCTTACGAGTAATGAGAAAAATAGTCAACTTTCTGATTTTTTTAATTTGGAAACAAGCGCGTTTTTAAATTACTTTGCGCTGTAAGCGTGTTCTATAACCGAGTTAGCGCATTTTCAATTCCAAACTTTGTAAAAGAACTTCTGATGTTTTGGGTAAATATGAAAGCGATATTTTTGGGATCGGGAGAATACTAAAGGCAGACATTCCGACTGACAGACGGATGGGCCGAACCGAAATTAATAAATTAATATATCATACCGAAATTAATAAATTAATATATCATTTTATACCATTTGAAATTCCCTGATAGTTTCACCCAAACGCTTTAATAGAATGAATATACTCTCATCCTTCGACGGTAGATATAAGACTTCAACAAAGAAGAAATTTACATAAGGCATATTTGAATACACAAAATGGTTATGAATTTGTTTGAAACCTGCTCGTAGTTATAAAAAGCTTAATGCTGTTCATAAAATGTGACAACTAATTATACACAAACTGTAGTGAGTAAACGACAAAATTGAGTTTCGTTGACGAAGGTGGCTGCAATCTAAATTTTGAAAGCAAAAATTAAAAGCAAAAAAAAAAAAGAAAAAACCAATCAAATTTTACGAAATGAAACAGGAATTTCGAGCCAACAGGATATAAAAAGATAAAAGCAATTATTTATATAAAAAATGCTTTCGCGTCATAAAAAAAAAGGCGAAATGATATAATGAGATCATTAGGGCATTAATATTAAAACTAAATAAGAAAATAGATACAACTGGCTTAAATGGAATTTTTTGATACTCAAAACTTGTTTGCGTTTTTATTTTTTAGTAGTAATAAGCAACTTTCTATGGAATGCATATTATTCTATGCTATTGTTCATCCTCAATTTAAGTCGAATGGTCGTAATGCTATATTTCAAGCGTAGCATGTACTTACGCACATCCAGAATACGCATTTTTGTCCTGCACACTGCACAGATGACCAAGGAGAGTAATAGTTAACGAGGTAAGGCCAGCGTAAAGTTTCCAGAAAATCATTTTTGTTTTTTTTATTGGCCTAAATGATTCCTTAAATGGGCAAGAATGACATAAAAGAACAATTTTGGCGCGGTAAAATTGTAAATGCTCCGCAATTTTAACTATATGTAATTGCCTCGCCATAGATGGACACTTAAAATTTTAAATGCGTTTTCCTCGAAACACGAATTTTGAAGTTAACATGTAGCATAACTCAACCAATTTCACATTTTTTATTCGAATATTTTGCAATGTCTTTAAAACAATTTTTCTTTACAGAAATTACATTTTTATTTTTTTTACATTTTTTATTAACGGCCGATTACCTTTTTTTGATCGAAGATTTGCTCTTTAATTCAAATACTAGTGAATCTCGCAAAAATCAATTTTTTTAACGAATCCTACGCCAAGCTTTAGCCATACGAATGTAAATTAAATGATTTTTCTTTGCAAAATCAAACTCGGATGAGTTACGGTGGACATCGCAGAGCCCCTTGAACTGAAGATGTCTCCAGAGAACAGCTGCGATGTTGCCATTTCTTACTATTTTTGTGAAATATATTCTTTCTTACTCCATCCGCAAGCCTTTTTTAGGCTGCTATCTCTTAAGTATCTTATGGAAATATTCCTAACAAAAAACTTTTAAGCAAACCTAGTTTTTGTAAATTACGATGAAACGCTTCAACCTATTTAATTACTTTTTTATTTATTTATTATAATTTACAGTAAAATAAAGAGTCTTTCTATATCAAAGAAGATATCTTTGGGTCGTACAAAATCAAACGCAGCTGAAATACTAATGACGTGAAATTTGACACAAATATCTACCACAGCACTGCCAATTTACAAAAAAAATACTTATGATTTCGATGCACCCGCACAATTCAACTTGAATATTACTCTTACTTTTTTGTCACAATATTATCACATGAAAGAGTGAAAGAGCACCACAAGTTAATAAAAGCGAATCCCCTTTGATATTGGGCACATAACGATCGGCATATTATCCCAGTCTCAGCCTTTAGGCTTATAGTCTTTAATGCTGAATACAACAATCGTATAAAAAGTAACATAGCAGAAATCGATTCCGCTCATTAGGACTATTATGCACTTTATGCAGAACTTACCTTTAAAACATTTATAAAATGTTATATACATAAAGTACTCTGCAACAGCTATTAGCGCGTACCAAAATTTAAGTGCCGCTTATGAGTAAAAACTTTATCTTTTGTTTTCTTATTGACTGCTTTTTACAGGGTCAATAAAACCATTAGAAATAATTTTTATTAAAGTAAAAAAAGGAAAAAACGTAAAACCAATAAGGAAGACAGAAGTTGTTATTTAGTCAATTCTATTAAGAAAAAAAAAATACATAATTTACTGAATTTATTAAAAGCTCCTGATGTTTTTCAATTATACAAGTTTATAAGTTGTTTAGCTCCTCAACACTAAGCCAATGATATGTTTCGCTTCTTAAATGTATTTCCAACGACATATTTTATTTCAAAAATCTTTTAAATGTGTTCAGGTTAATTAATATTGAAATCAATACATGACAACTGTCGCCAATAGTGTTGACTTCAGTTTCTCGTAACAACGAATCAGGTGTTAGTCGAATCTTATTTCTAACCTTTAAAATAATATTCGTTGTATTTGTCACCTCCTCTCTGTCGCTGTCATGTCGTTTTCTTTTCTAAAACTTTCAAATTATTTGTTGAAATTTTCAATAAAAAAATATTCAAATTTTTATTTAGTTAGATACAAAAGTTGAGAAACACAACATAACAAATTAGCATAATTATCTTGTTTCCTTATAGTTTAAGTTATCTTGTTGCGGCCAGTAGTAAATGATTAGTAAACTTTTCTAGTTTTCATATCATTGTTTTTCTTTCTTTTTTTTTTTAAATTTCCAAACAAGTGTTTGATTTGTTCCGCATATGTGAATTTGTCGTAAACAAAAAAAGTTTTTTTTTTTTTTTTTTTTTTTTGATATACGACATTTAGGTTTTACTTCTATTAGTGACAGACATTTTATTAAATTGAATTTGATGAGTTTTTAAGTAGACTGTTACAAAATTAATTCGATATGAAACTTTTGGGTTTTGAAGTTCTTTTTTTTCTTTGAAGAAAAGATATTTTACTAAAGGTTAATTGGAATAAAAGATAGTCTCTCCGGCTTATGGAAAAGTTGCTATTTTTATACATTCCATTGCTGGTGAACAAAGAAATGTAATTAAAAGTTCGAAAACAGATATGAATATAAAAATAGCTGGACAGGACAATAGTTGGATAACGTACAGTAAGGTTGGGTGTAAGCTATTCATTTGGTTGATTGCTTGCAGAAGACTTATCATCAAACTGCCAGCTTACAACAAATAGTTCGTGTGTAGGTATTTTCCTCACAATCAAAATTCACTTGAAACCGATAAAAATCTCATAAAGTACATTTAAACACCTAAGCTAAGGCCAGAAGCGTCTTAACACGTATTACTTACCTTAGTAGAGTTTGGGCGGCCCTTATATTAGATGGTCGCTAGAAAGTTTCTTTACGTTCTTTCAATTTAATTTTCATGAATCTTGGGTTTATCCATATAGTGTGTCAATGCCGAAATCTTCCCAATGATCGGTGAATCGTTTTCGAAGCATCTATAACGATGGACTTCTTGTAAGTACCGGGAGAGCTTAATATCAATAAAATATTTGAATTTATTAAAGCGACTAGACTAACCATCTAGTCTTCTCTGTAATGAAGGAAGGGCCGATAGTCTTAGTGATTATTGCTTATCCTACCTTTTAATTCTGGAATATACTTCTAAATAAATAAAAGTAATATAACAATAATAATAAATTTCTTAGCAATATTAAAATTATGCTGCTGCAACAAAACTAAAAGGTATGTTTAATCGTGGTACTTACTTCGAATCCTATAACAGGACATATAAAGTGTTTGTAAAGCGGCAGTAATGAGATAAAATATGAATTTTTACTTCTTGATCATTTTAACGAGACTGGTTAGATTCACAAGTATTTTTACAACTTATTAATTTGTGGATGATTGAAGAGCAAAAAATAGTTACGAAAAATAAATCTATTGATGATGATTATGTTATGTGCGCTTTCCACAAAATGCGCAAACAGACTTAGCCACAAAAGGTTTTGTGAAAATCCCTAATAATCATCTTTCTATGATTGGATTGAATGAATGGTTCGATGGATTTAACCCACAAACGTATTTCGTCTCATTAAATTTGAAAATATGGCCAATGTTGTCATATAAATCTTGTTGCCATCAATATTATTAAAGCCAACTGAACGCTAAGTACTGCATGCGTACACCAGTATACACGTATACATACGATAACCAGACAATATTGTTAGTAAATGTGTGATTATGTGACTGTGCGAGTGCCAAGTTGTTGCCTTTGTGTAGGCAATTTATACTCGGCCTTAATAAAAAATCACAATGACGGTAACATCCCTCAATAGGAGTATAATCAACAGAAACGCATCTTCTTTAACTTTCGCAACAAATGCTTTTGTATACAACTGCTATAACTAGCAGCATATAAGCACCATGTTGTCATTACATTATAAACACAGTCACTCATGCATTATATATATGTGAATTTATATATATATGCATGTGTGTGAAAACAAAAGCGAGAGAAAAGAGGCAATTATTTTTGATTTTTGTCGCTTATAAACATACCTATAAACTAAAGTTAAGAAACACGTTGAACACTTATTTCACTTCACTTGCTATTCTGTATACGAACATACATATCTAACTAAGGCCACCGTCCTTTAAGAAGATGACACAGTATCACATATATTCATGGCTTAACCACATATACATATATAACTTTTTAAACAGTTAGAAAATATCAGTGCATTGATATGTCAGTTTTCTTAAAAAGGAGTCCTTTATGTCATCATTTGTGCAAGAGAGTGTGCGCAGAACAAAGCACCTTAAGTTGTCTTTTTCAAAACAGTTGGCTGAGTTGTTGAGTTCTGGTAGTAATGCTTGTTGTGGCCAAGGTGTTGTCTTGTCCTTTCGTGTCTACTGTTTAACAAATCAATTGTATATTATAGTGTAACACCCAACGATTTGTACACTTAGCTCCCACATATATATATGTATATATGGATATATATATATATATATATATATATATATATATAGAAGTCTACGATACAAAATGCACACCTAGTATGAAAGAGGGAGCAAAGTTGCTGTATACAAAAGTCCATATTTTAGTTGATATTTCTTGCATTTGTATATACATATTAGTTTTTGTAAAGCAGCTTGCTACTATTTGGTCAGATCTGTGTTTTGGGGGCCATAACAAAATCTCGCCTAATTGACATTTTCTGCAAAAAAAAATTTATTGTACCCAAAGCGTACATAAGTTATTCCCTTTGGATATGTGTTTCTTGCATTATAACTGTTGTTGTTATTACTGTTTTTGTTGTTGTTGTTCATACACTACTCATTCAACATTCCGTATATTGTAAGTAAGTATTGCTAACACATTTTCAATTTTCTGGTGTGCGCAATGTTTGTTTTTTACTGTTGTTGTTACCTCCCTCATAGAAAAGCGCATTCGCAGTGTTTTTATCGTACATAGTATTGTTGACAATACATAAACGCTACATATATTGCTTAGCAAGCAATAAAGTAACCGCACGTCGGTAGGGGCCTCCGTGTTTTCTGTGGTCAACATTTCTCTTCAACAATTGCTTACTGCTACGGTCGTATATATCTACAGACATATTTTTGTGTTGTGATTGAAGCACAAGTGTTCCATTAAATCCTGCGACTATTTATTTTGTTTTTTACTTTTTAGACTATGCACGATAATGTTTCAAATGTCAGTAAAAATTTATAAAATTGACACAATTTATGCGATTGTTGTTGAAAGTCTTCGTTTTCTTTTCAAGAAATTTTTTTTTGTTAGTGCGTCTGTGATGGCGAAATTATGACTGCCATAGTATAAGATATGTCGGTACTTGTGAAGGGATACAAAATAAAATTCCAATCAATTGTGTTACAAATTATTTAGTATACGTAAATAAATGAATCAAAAAAAAAGGAAACAATTTATATTCATTCGTGTCGAAACTCTCAATTCAACGAAGAATTGATTTTATTTCCACTTCTGATTAATTAGAATAATTTACTTTATATAATATAATATAATAATGTGTTAGGTCTAGTAAAGCGGAAAGTGTAGTTTGAGAAACTTCGAAATCGGTCGAAACTTCATTAATGATAGCACATGCTGACATATTTCACTATTCTCATCTATCTTACATAGAAGTTGCATGGAAGAGCTGACAGTAGCATAGATTTGTAATTTAAGAAAATTCCAGTAACTTCAAGGAATATTAATCAAAAGTAGTCATTGTATGAGAATAACAAATGTTGCTATAATATCCCTATTCAAGAGAACTTAATGTGAGCGACATTTAATTAATTTCGAAAAGTGGACCACAACCACGTATAGTTACTTAGAGACAATTACATCTACGCATTCGTTATGCCATAATTTTTTATGAAATGTTCGAATGGTGATAGTATACAAAAATAAATCGAACACGCTCTTAGATGTCCTGGTCAAGACGCGCATTATAACGAATGTATCAATGTGTACTTCCTAGACTAGACGTAAAAAGCTGAATCACTTTCTTGCTTGGGATTGTTAACTCCTAGTGTTCACATTATTTTAGAGTTCCCAATAAGTTCGAATCCCTACGTAACCCTTACGTTTGTTCCGCAAAAATAGACCGAGCACAGGGAAAATGTATTGCAATTACAATATCGCTTGCACATCTGATTCGTCACCGATTGATGCGTTATACTATATTAGTAATACCTTAAAAGGAGTGTGTATAATAATGAAAAGTAGATGCGAAAAAAAAGAGAAATGCAATTCTTACACTGATACTTCGCGCGCATTACTGCTCTGACGTCTATGCTGGAATCTCTATGTTCACAGGAATTTCTTCGTAAAGAAAAATAGAGTGGTCACATTGGTTGTTACACCTTACAAAACTTGAAGTATAAGGACATATTAAGTTTGTACGGATGCATGCAATATTCAGAGGAAATTGATATAGACTCTGCTTGAATACAAATTTTTCTTCTAAAAAAATTTTAGGAATTTCTGCTGAAAATTCAAAAACTTCATATTTTTTCATTTAACCAAAGTTATAAATTTGTTTCCCATATCCCATTCGAAAAGAATAAGTAAAACACTATAGTGGGCCACGACCCATATAAAGACTTTTCACAAAAATGCGTTATATGGGAATGGTCGGAAAACTGTTGTCAATAGAGTTCGTCTTCTTGTCAAAATAAGTCGACGTGCAGATTTTATCAAAGTATATAAAAAATTGCCACCTTTAGACTAAAGGAAAGCAAACGAGACGGACGGACAGGAGGACAAGTTTCAATCGATTTCGAATCCCTTGATATAATAAAAAGTGAATTATGAATGAATGAATAATATACGCGAGTACCACTAATTTTATAGGGCACAAAATAAAGGAACAGAAGAACTGGTAGAAACTGAGAGTAATGTAAAAAAGCCAAAAATTGGTCCCGAAACTTTACATGAGCCAATAAGCGTTCCATGGAGTATAGTCGCGATTGTCCATCTGAACCATGTAAAAAATATTTTACAATCACATTGTACCATATAGTATCTAATATTCAAAATTCTAGATCCCTACAGATTTCCCTGAAAATTCGATTTCTTGGAGCCAATTCTTGTCAACTTTTAAGAATGTTTCTTTCGCAGCATTTAGCAGCATTTTCTTCTGTTAAATTAAGTATTTTAAGTTTTTGGATTTAGTTTCTGCCTTTTTCTTCTTTTTTTATTCTTTTTCACATAGACAAAAATTATCAAAGGAGAGGCTTTAAAAACATATGAACAGCACTTGAGAGATTTTGCTCACTTTACGATAATATGGACAAGTAAACACCAGATTCGACTAACAAACACTTCTAGAGGCTACCTGTGCCTGTAAGTAGATAACAATAACAACAATAGCAAATTGGAGAGAATCCAAAGAAGTGCAAAAAAACGTTAACATAAAAACGCGATAAAGTTGCGATTTATTAGCGACCACAGCTTAAAATCAATTATGGCGGAATGTAGAACGCTATGGCAATTGGCAAAAACAAACCCAGCAGCCATACCCCTTGATGATGACGCTAGAGGAGGTAGTTTGTTGATGCTGATCATCCTAAGAAAGGCTTATGGAACAAGCCCACAACAGGGGCAAATGATTTTAGCACACAAACACTGTGACTTATTTTTTCTTTTTTTTCATTTTTTCTTTTAATACAAGAGCTGTTTAACTTACAGATTATGCAATACAATGTCCACTGCTTTGTTGAAACAACGACCATCCGTCTCTTAGCTAGTGTGCATAAGACTTTATAGTTGGGCCGCCAAACACATCTTCAGCTAAATATCACGGCGCCGCCAATATAACGGCTAGCAGAACTTTTGCAACTCTTATAAGCTTTGAATCTGCTTCTGCTTCTTCTCTAGGGATGATAAATTAAAAGACTAACTTGACAATCACTTAAGCATAGTTTGTTACTTCCACCGCACTTGATGTTACTTCATGTATCCAAACCATAAATGAAAGAACAACAACAACAGTAACGTATAGGGAGACAGACAAGATATCAAAAAAAAAGAAAATAACAACTTGGCTTCTTCTTGGCTTCATTCTGATTATAAAACAACGTTGCTATTAGTGTTTCGTTGTTCGATAAGGTGGTAGTAGTTGTGGCACACAATATTGTTGTTTTAGTTCAATTCTCGATGTTGCTGTCGTCGTCTCAGTATCATCACATAAACCATAGTTTAGAAGCTAAAAACCACAATACGACGAACAGCAGCAGCAGGTATGATCAGTAAAAATAGAACACAGTTCATTAAAATAAAAACTTTACTACTACACAGGAAGAGCAACAAACTACACTTTTATAAATCCTAAGAAGGGATTTTTAAGCGAACAGACGAACAATATATGCAGTGATAGCGGTAATATTGAAGTTCGTATTTGCGGCGGACGAACAATACAAAAAATATTAAAACTCCAAGCGGTGATTACACACTGAGCATAAAATAAAGTGAAGGGAAATTTTTAATTAATGACGGTTAAATCAAATGAAAATGAATGAATAACGTAACTTACACAAAAATTAGTTCGTATTATCAGAAATCATAAAAATATTTCAGAAGTAATTAGCAAGTGAAATTACTTTAAGCAACTGTCTGAAATATATGTGCAGACAATCAAAATTGTTTCACTTCAAAAACATTATGAGAGAAAATGGGTTGTATCCTTGCTTGTACAACTTTTCTCACTAAATACCTTTTCAACACGGCACTTGTGTATTAAATTGGCTGCGTGCAATATTCGGCGATATTTCACCTCGGCTGCAGAGCCAGTTGGCATAAGCTCTCCTTTCGTAAACTCATAAAAGATCACTTTGGAACGACCTTTTGCCCATTTCAATTAGTTAATGAATGAATTTATTTAAGAAGGTGGCTTACTCATCATACGTTCACTTTTCTATAGAGTTTACCAACCCTAAGCACGTATTAAGTTAAAAGCAATGTCAAATTACTATCAAACCGTTCGGAAGCCTCGTAATAGTCGCGATATATGTATATATTATATATATATATGTATATATATATATGCAGGCATATGTACGTATATATATATGTGTACATATGTTTACACATATACACATATAGACGTACATATACACAAATATATACATATACATATATACACATATCCATATGTACATATATACATATACATATACATATACATATATACATATATACGTATATACGTATATTTATATATACATATGTACATATATATATATACATATACATATACATATACATATACATATACATATATACATATATACGTATATACGTATATACATATATACATATGTACATATATACATATACATATACATATACATATACATATACATATATACATATGTATACATAGTTCATTGCTTTTAACTTACATCTGATTTCGATATATATATACACATATATGTATACATACGTATGTTATGTATGATCTACGACTCATTGGATGTTTCCCGTACATGTATTGCGGAGTGCTATACCGTTACCCATAGAACATTCATAATAAACCATGACCTCACGGCAATCATAATTAAATAATGATCCTATTGCAAAGGAAACTGAAGCCGGGCACGTCCGTTTGACAGTCTATCTTTTTATCTACTATACTATGCCGTAGCCTGTTAACATTAATTAGCTTGAAATATCAGCGTAAGAACTTATTTACTTCGAGTGATGTTGAGTTTTTGCGAATATTAACCTCTTAACCACCCATTACACGGAAATGTTTGGCACTTACGAAGATTGTCGTGAAGAATTCAGTTAGATCTCTTATAAGTAAATAACGACAGATGGGTTTCTTCAATTCAAAGTGTATGAAAAAATTTTGAAATCAACTTTTTCTGCCAATGTATAGCACAGCAGCCGCTTTTTAAACTTAGCTATTACCGCATAGAACAACAATAACGAACATTTTCGCACTAGCTTAGCTAAACCAAAAAGAAAAAGAAAAAAAGACAAAACAAAGACCAAAATATAGAAAAGAAAACAATTCTCTTCTTGAAGTGCGCTTTGGCAGTACAAAAGGTGCTATCGTTTACTGTGATGATGCTACGCTAAGCATAAGGTTAAATTTCATTTCGGTAGGGTTAGCACTAGAACCTAACAAGTCAGCCGAACAAGCAAGAAACCAAGCGAGTATAAAATTTGCCTTAGAGCTTTCTACGGATCGGTGGACGCTTTTTTTGTTCCTATTATTGTTGTTATTATTGCCGTTGTTGTTGGTGTTGTTGCTGTTTTTAAACTATGAACATACAAATTCACTCAGACCTCAGTGATAGAGCACACATATACAACAAGCGCAAATGATGAACATAACAGAAATTGATACCATTGCGGCATTGAACGGAAAAAAGCGACTAATTTTTAATACCGCCGACTAAACAACATCTCAAAGCTAATAGCGAGAACGATATACAAATAGACAAACACACACAAGCATTTATGTTATAACAGTAAGTTGAGGCGACAAAGCCGTTAATGTTTTTCTGTTATTGCTATTCAACTATCATTGTTTTCTGCTAACAATAATTGAACTCGAGAACTCTTGCTGGCAATAAAAGGTCATCAAGTTGAAAACTTTACTGAAGCCCGCTGCGACGACTTAGAGAGAGGGTGTGAAAGAATTTCTTTCTTTACACTTTAATTCACAAACAAAATGATTGTTATTGGGAAATTTATTACAATTTTTGTTGCTGTTATTGTTGTTTGGTACTTTAAAGTTAATTTATGTTAAGAAAATATTTAAATTTATATTTTTCAAAATTCCTTAGTGCGAAAAGAGTGGTTAACGATAACAAGTGCCATTTATGCGGCATTAAAGCTCTTAACAACAATGCGATTTATCGTCGTTCCTTTTTTCTTTTTTTTTTTCTTTTACTGTGTGTGTAAAGAGAAATTCTCGTATAACAACACCATTACGCAAAGGAATAGTGTGCTTGCCTGCATGTATGACTATGTAATCAATGGTGACAATTTTCACAAATTTCTTAGCAAAAAGCAATATCTTGCCAAACAAACTGCAAACTGGCAGCAAAGAAACCAACGCCTGTCTACCTTTCCTACCGTCTATGTGTCTACTGCAATTTAACGACGACGAATCGATTTTAAAGGAATTTCAGTTATCTTAAGTACGCCTACAAGTACATGCATGTAAATCGACTTTCAATATATCGATGAAGTCAGAGTCCCCGCTAAACATAAACAGGCCTGCCGCTGATTGTATGCATGCAAAGCTTGTGCCTAGATGCAATGGTTTGCATACAACCACTGCACTGCATTGTACATTGTACAGCACTACACCGAACGAAACTTGTAACGAAAGGAGCAAAAAAAAATACAATTTGCTCGCTTGACACTTAAAAATGCGAAGACAATGTACAACAATTGAGAACTTTACATCAACTCGTGGTTCATACATTTCTACAGATTGCATGCCAGGTGAAAAATAGTTCAGATATATTTTGAGGAATACATAAACAAGAGCATCGTAAGAATAATTCCTTTTCTCTACAAGTGATATATAAAGTCCTAAGTTAAGCTACTATAACTAATCACTCGATGTGAAGTTAACAAAGAAAGCACCAATGGAATTTTTTCAGTTTTCATGAGTAATACCTTCTCTGATGACAGAGTTTCCACTTCTCCCGTTTCTTTGTAAACAGAAGCTATCGCTTGCTTAGAAGTCACACGCCATTATCATAGGTTTTGTTAAACTTTTAATAGTATAACTACACATCTCCTTTTTTTAATGCGATCAATCACTCAGGTTATGTCCGCTGTGCACGTAACACCGTGATGGTTAGAAAGAATTTGGGAAGAGATGTAGACTAAGCGCATCCTTAAGGATGTGTGGCCATTGGATAAATGTTGTGTCTTTATCGACAGAGCATTCACTATACCTATGCCTATGTGGGCACTGAAATTTGAAGCTGCGAACACCGACTTGGTACTCGCGACCCTTATCTATGCGGCAGATCAAGTGCAGTAATCTGCGACTGGTTTACGGACTTACACGTAAATTCACTATTAGTTACCTATAGGCACCTAGGGAAGTAAAGTTATGCAAACTACAGTTCCTTTGCAAGATCTTGAAGTTTAAAATTTCATGCAGCTCACATAGTAATTTTGGTTTTGAATTCGAAGACTGATCGCAGAGCAATAGACGTTTGAATATGTTTTTTAAAACTTTTCTCAAGTGAATTATGGACATATTGGAATTCATTCAAAGGTCCTTTCGCGACCCGGTTATGAAAAGTTTAATCAACACACACGCGTCTCGTCTCCCAAAACGATAACGCGTTCACCTTCTAAACATATCCACTTATTTGTTTGATAGATTAGGTGAGAGAATTTTTTCAAATCAAGGAAATTAAGAAACTTATTCTCCACACGACGGTATATTTGGAAAAAATACGTGCATGAAACCCTTACACTTTAGCTGGAAACCAAGTGCTGCCACATTGCAATAAACATCAAATGTCTTGAAAGAAAAATCTACTTTATCAATACTCTATTAGATTTCGGCCATTTCCATTAAAATATCATATAATTAATTTGAAATCATGAAACAATCGCATAATGAAATGATTGGAAAACGAAGCTGTAAAAATATTATTGAAAAATTTATTAGAGGAATAGTTATTATGCAAATTATGAGTATTCGGTAAAATTAAAAAAAAAAACAATATGTTCGATACAAATCCCAACACATTCCGCTGACCACTCGTGCACTCAATACGAACACTACGTTCATCTCAATAAGAGCAAGAAGTATGGAAAGCTCATATGAAATGAAATCAATACTTAAACTAAATACCTTTCGGTTTTTCTTATGTTGCCTTCAGTTAATGAGGAGTTACAAAATTTGTTTGAATATAAAAATCTTCATCAAATGGGGAGTGACAATATTAATTTATTTAATTTAATTGCTGCTTCTAACTTTGCCGGGAAGTTTTTAGAAGAAAAGCCGCCACTGTTCGCAACCACCGTGTTGATACGTAGGATGATGGCCATGATGATGGTATGATCAAGAGTTACAGAAAATTTAATGATATAGGTATATAAGTAATAAAAAGAAACATTGATTCGTATTAATCAGCGGCTTTGGGCGTTTGCTTGCTTGTCTGTCGGTGAGAAAAATGGTGCTGCTCTAACAGTTGTTGCGATCGTGTTTTTGTTATGAATATGCTTCAGTAAATTAACATGAAATTTATTCATACAATACAAGTCGTTTGTATAGATTTTGTTAGTCATTAAAATTTTTTAACGAGTAGACAAAATATCTAGCAAACATTGAAATCGTGTCATATTCAGATAATTATCATTTTGAATTTTACTTATCTGTGTTAGTATCTTGAGTTTTGCTGTGTTTTACACCGAACATATTTGGGGTGAAGTAATTTAAATTAAACTGTGGGTTCATCTAAAGCTTAATATATAGGTATGGGGGTATATTATTATATTATCGCCATTCCGCTTATGATACCAGTTCACAGCAATCATCCTCATTAGCCTTGAAGTGTTCAAAACAAAAATAAATAAATGGGTTAAAAGTTTACATAAATACATATTTCAAGATGGACCTGTTCAGTCCACTAAAGAAAAACAATTTCAAAGTGTTTCCTCAATAACTTATGATTTACTTCAGTCTTCGTGAAAATATGCTTTCAAATGGATTTCTAATGGTACACACGCTACACGTCGCTATTAAGAAAGCAGTATTTGCTTTCGAACAGACCCCTATAATTCAGATTACATGACTTTAATAAAAGTCCATATGTCCATCCGCCTGCCTTATTTACTATGTTCCCCCTGTACGCCGCAATTTTCGAAATATTTTAATGAAATTTAGTACGCTGATGTGCTTTGAAATTGTTTGCGTCTTTTCGACCACTTTCCATATAGCGACTTGTTTTGAAAAGTCGTTACAGCGGAATGACTATAAAATGATGTAAAGTATTTATCGTTTTATATATATAATATGTTAAACATTTTATTTCTGTCTTAGAGTATTGCACACAATTAATTTTAGAACTCCAATAAGTTGCCAATGGATCCCGTTTATTTAAGTAAGGAGTAAATTATTTTTAATTCCTTTAGCCACGCGTAAACTCTAGCAATGGCCAAAAATTTAGAATTAGCCTAAAACAATAAGTGCTGACGTTTTACATCTATTTGCCTACTTCTAGCAAAGTATGTCAAATATTGGAATCTCGATAACTGAAACAAGTAGAAAAAGTCGGCTCTACGTAAATCAAACTTTGTCTTTTCCATGCTTTATAGGCTTTGTATTTTTTTTTGAAATTCACAAATTGAAGTGAGCCAAATTTAAGTACTGGGTGGTCCTAGAGGTAAAGTAAACATAATTGTTTGTAAAAGTCATTGCAGTCTTGCCTTTTTTCGTTAACACGACGCCGATTAACAAAGAGCTTTACGGTTTTTTCCCTTTCGCCCGAAATTGCGGATATCTAAAACCAACAACATGAGCTTCAATTCAAATCACTTGCGAAAGTCTTATTATTTGGTGTTTAAGAGCAACATTTAAAAATGCTTCAGGGCGAACTTGCCTTAACGTTACAATGTAGCAAAAAGGTAAGCACATTGTACTAATTCTGTACATCCACTATCCAAGAATTGGTATGTACTAGTTTTGGTTCAGTTCATTGGCAATTGTCCCATACTAAAATAATACCATTTATACGCCTACAATTTTAAATGGTCAACCAATTTGATGTTCTTATCATAATTATATGGTAGTATGTAGGCACTTGACGTTTAAGTGCTTTTTTTTCGGAACACCATTTTTGAAAACGGTGCGGGGAATAACTCCTAAAATTCGTATTCTTTTTATCCGAATTTTTTACAGTATCTTTAAAATGGCATTCCACAGATAAGAGCAGAGGATTTTTTGATAAGCTTTTGATAAGTTAACTTAAATATTTTTGATCAATAAAAGAGTACTTAGTTTAGTACCTTTCAAAAAATTAGTTGTTACTAGTAGTTAAAAGCATGCTTAATAATAATGTGCTCAAATATTATTCTTTTATCTTTCTTTCCATCGAAAAGAAATTGTCAAAAAAACTCCTTTTCCAAAGCTTACAATGGCTTATCCTCTTAATCCAATCTTTACAGCAACTATCCCAAAACGCGGGATTGTTAAATCATTGCATTGCAGTTGATCGATTAGAATGATTTATACATTGGCCGTTACAACAATTTTTCTCTTTAACATTCAGAGTTTGGAGGTCAAAACCTGCCGTTGCGGATAGATGTTTTCCAATAGCGAAACTTGGACGTTATCCAAAAGCATATCTCGGACGGACAAACGGACGCACGAACAGAGTAAAATCGATTCGAAATTTTACGTTGACCAAGTTTATGGTATATGAAACCTCGTTTATTCTCTTCGTTCGAGATTTTCGAAATGAAAAGACAATTTGGATATGTTTTTTAACATTCGCTGCCGGGTACATAAGATGGGTTTCTTTTATTTGCAGTAATTTTACCTCATTTTTTTTTTACATTTTTTTTTCTAAGTAACGTCACTTGTCTTGTCCACGGTCGTTGTTAAAGAACACATGCTTTACTATCATTGTCAATCTCCATGACTCTTTGAGAACGAAAAAAAAATTTAAAAATGTATTTGATCTTCCTTCGATTAGTTATTTGCTCCTCTTTCGATGCCACTCCTATCCGATGTAATTAGCTTTCATTTTATAATCCCGTAAATCTCTATAAAAGCAAAGAAACTCTATAATTTTTTTATCTTTCTATGAATTATATTTCCTGTGTTGAAGTTTTCAGTTATTTTTTCTTTTTTTTTTTTTTGCCTTTGCTACATAGAGACAATGATACATATTTACACTGTACTTTCACACAAACATGCATAAGCACGCACATACATATTGATACCAAATATTTGATATTTACGTTAAGAAATTCATTTGATATAAGCCGCTCTGAACTATAGCAGACTTCAGATTGAAAGCATATAAAATGTGGCAACTTTATTGATTTGACGGGCGTACATATTAAATTAATATAAATTGGCGCAGGTAGCTCCGTATATAACAAAACTCAAATTGATGGCGACGTCGAATTGTTGTTGTTATTGATGTTGTTACTTTGTTTCTTTTACTTCTTAAGCATACAAACCCCTGCGAGGTTTTTTTACAATTTTTTTACCAAATATTTTTTTACGTAGTATAATAAAACATAAAAAGGCACCGTTTATGCTCTCTGGATATATTTTCAAATCTTATTTCTCAGAAATGTTAGTTTCACAAGAAAGATTTTTAAGCTGTAAAGACGGATTTTTGTTTTGATTTTGTTCCTCTTTTCTTTTTTTTTTGTTTAATAAGCAAAAGCTAAAATATAGTTCAATGTTATATATAAATTCGTATCTGTTTATGGAACGAATAGTTTCGGTAGGTGGTATTAAAAACAGGTCAATTTTTCTTTTAATTCAAAATTTCAATATTTTATTGTGCAAAATTATATGTATATAACATAATAAAAACATTTAATTTGTTTTACGACGGCTAATAAAATTTTGTATTTGGTTTTCATTTTGCTTTTGTTTGCTGGTTTTTGTTTTTTTTTTTTGTTAATTAATATATGCATTTGGTTCAATGCTTAAAAGAGCGTTAAAAAATTTTGTAAAATTTGTATTCCCAGGGCTAATAGTACGTACGCACACAAATGGTTATAGCAAACCACATGAAACAGAAAAAAGAAACTGTTGAAACCGCGCACAATTAATATTCATAATTCGTGGAATAATTACTATATAGACCATATGAAAAACGAAATAAATGTATGTTAAGTAAAGCAAAGAAAGCTCTATAACATACGTCTTATGGCGAATCTTGGATACTCCTCAACATTTCAAGCAAAGGTATAAAAAAATTGGATAATTTTCAGTTCATTTTCAAAGTGTTATTTGGCCGGTTAAAAACAATTCATTTACAAATTTCTAGAGATACCCAGGGTCGCGTGACCCTGGAGCTAGCTCGAATGTAATTTTCAACGTTGCGTTGATAGCTCTCATTGCCACAGAACTTTTAAAGAAGAGCGAGTTGATATTACATGAAAGCATTTGAATTTTGCATGATACGAAATGTAAAACTTCATATTTTTACCGTGAACCTAAAAAAACGGTCGTATTTCTTTCGTGCTCCGTCACGTAAATTGTGATAATAATGAGAACCCTAAATCGAATCCAGATTTCTGTATTGTGTCTTCAGTATATAATTTTTAATTCTTTAAACACTTGTTTAGGTTCTTAGCAACTATAGGCGCGGTCTATGGTTTGTTCAAGAGCATTTTTCCTGTCTGGGTGCTTGTGTCTACACGCAGAATATTTGATGCAATGTTTCCAGTTTTCGCCTCCAGACAATGCGTAAAGATGTCTCTGAGAGCTTAATGTGGGTACACTACCGTGAAAATTTAATCCCGCGGTGCCCGATGGCACACGGAGTGTGAAACACTCAAACAGTCAAGTATACAACAATAGCGATATAGGGGAAACGTGGAAACGGATCTCCCCACATCATCAACCAGAGAGACGAAGCCTCCGGTAAAACTTAAGAGCTCCATGCAGCTCCCAACCCCCTTTTATTCAATTATTGTCAACGTATAAGAGGAGCACGGACGAGGATCAGACAGAGTTGTCCAGATCACGTCTCTCAGTGCTGCGTCTAATGAATGCTTGAGAAGCATACGTGTCCAATGCTGCCAGTGTCTCAGAAGTAGATAGGTCTAGACTGAAGTCAAAGTTCTTATTCGTCTGTCGTATACTCATTGCTTCCGAGTCTCTAAGATCCGAGTAATTGGAGCATACACACAAAACGTGCAACCAACTTCCAAACATGTTGCATAGGCAAGCCTCTCTGATGCAGGAATGCCTAAACAATGCGTACAGTGAGGCATAGCTGCAATGACTTACGTTGGAGGTGAAAAAGGACACGATTGCGAAGTCTACGAACCTTTTAGCGAATATTGGCAAACAATGGAGGAACTTCAAATTTTAAACGCAGCCCATGTTTTCATGCCTAGGTCATATATTTCGCGGAATTGCCAAACGCCTTTAAAAGTTGCTATGCCCAAAATTTTTTAGTAGTAAGCATAAAAAAATCAAAATAAATTTTAAATTATTTGCTATAATATTGCGGTGATGATGTCTGATATTAATCTTGATTTTTGACATCCCGTAACCAACCGATGAAACAGATATAAATTTGCTAAATAAACCAATTACTTATACTTGGTTGAAATAAAAATTTTGCTTTGTTATTCCATTTACATAATTGAACGAAGCAAATAAATTTTCTTCTATTTTTTATGCAAAGAATTTAGAATTATGTACAATTTTTAACATGTTTGTTAATAGATCATTTTGCTGAAACATTTTTATGTACTTAGAAACTGAAGTTTTGCAATGACAGCACCTGAACAACTATACAAAAATCAATTTTTAATTTGAAATGGTAAAAACACTATGGTGGGTCACAACCCACTGTTAAATACCCTATACCAACCTACAGGTATTTATGTAACAACTTGTCAAAATGCATCATGGTATGAGAAGTCGTCGGAAAATTAGTCCGATCAGAACCGTTTTCAACAGCGTTCGTCCCTGGCGAAAACACGTTAGTATACGAAATTTCAGAGGCTTAAATCCATTCAAAAATGATGATGAATTGATCGGTATTATGAAAGGTAGTTCTATCCCACATGCTTCTGGGTGTGGCATATATATGCACATACTTAATATATGCTTGTGCCACAAGTGGTGCTTACTGGTCAAATTTAACCATCTTGGGATTTTGTGATAACTGACCTTCAAAATAGTCTCGGATAATTCAGATCAAAGTATTGCATATATATAATCTAAGCCAACGATTTCCAAAGCTGACGTGCTCGCTGGGAATGCCCGCTATCTCGCTATTCAAGAATTTGTATTACTAATCCAGCTTTTTCGTCTTCGCTTTATGCAAAATACAATGATAATCGTTTGTAAGAAGAGGAAAGCGATTTGTCACAAAAGTTTAATTAAGATAAAATTATCTTTCACTAATCTTTTCTCGGTAATGAGCACGTTTATGTGTAAGATCTCGTTTCTATATATTACAAGCGAAAAGATGATTCGTAAGAACTGTCGAGTACACCCCTTCAACGGACCTTCCAATGACTGGTGTAATTGTTCAGTGTCACATAAATCCGCTTTGTACGAATCCCTTAGGCTATAGAAACACAATTTTTATTTCAGGTGAATAATAAAGTTCTTTTTCACAAGAAATTTATACACATTTATCAATATATATCTGCCTCACCTTTTACAGTGTTATACGAGACTCTTTTAGCGTATTGTTCGACAACGCTCACATTTTGTCCGCCTTATAGGGAGACACGCTTTATTTTACTGACCTAATATTCGTTATTTAGTTCGTCGTTACTTTGTGTTCTAAACTT
This sequence comes from Glossina austeni, assembly GCA_000688735.1. Taxonomy (NCBI): domain Eukaryota; kingdom Metazoa; phylum Arthropoda; class Insecta; order Diptera; family Glossinidae; genus Glossina; species Glossina austeni. Next base: position 306,665 of record KK502414.1, on the reverse strand, counting down.
GAAGAAGGCGTTAAGTTTTACATCGAAATCAACTCTTAATTGTAAGTTACAGCTTTAGATCTATTATGGATGTAATTTTGATCAAGTTTGGACCGATCGCGTTCCTTTCAAAATGTGGAATGCAAATTTGAGAAACAAACGGCGCAACAATTCACCATATAGCGTATAGACTTGACATATACGGTGTTTTATTACGTCATCAACAAGCTTCAAACGCGCATAAATAATAAATTGAAAAAGTGTTTACACATTATTGTTTTTGTTCTGTTGGATATGTCAAAATTTGACTCAGGGCATTCGCGAAACATGACGCACATGTGTAACAACGTATGTAAACATGATTTGATCAAATCACTTTTTGTCATCCTTCTGAATTTGACGCGTTCTTCTGAAAATAAAAATCCCAATTTTCTATTTATCTTCCAGATATATATATATGTGTTTTAATTACATTTAAACTTTTAAACTACTTATTGTATCTTAAAGATGAATTGAAGAGCCGCAGATGCATCGCAAAAATGCATTCATTGCTGCACAAATTTTTTAATTTCCAAAAATGGTTATTTTTTCTAACATTTAAATTTATGCTTAAAGCCTGCTTTGAACGTTACTACTCTATTGGTTTTCCTTCCATTCGAAAGAAATTGTCATATATACGTCTTTTAATAAGCTTACATATTATTCCTAAAAACGGTAAAATTCATTGCACAAGGAAATTCCTAACGAATTATCGAAATTGCCATATATTCAGTTTCAGAAGTAGAGAGTGCCTTGGTGTTTTTCCGTCTAGAAGAGGCACAATTTTAGCAAAAGTACACGTATCTTGGATCGATTTACAACCACCTGCGTCACCAGTCCACACAGCACCAACATAGCACCAACTTAACCTAATATATTAACGTATTCCCTATGCGCCGAAAAACTCCTATCGCCTTCTAAATTAACGTCTACACACTGCCACGAAGAGACGTATGTGTACCAGCACACCTCAGTTTGCAAGACAATCCTGCAAATGTGAAAACCAAAGCTGGAGTGCCAGATATGAAGAGTTGTTGAAGAGCATGGTGCAAATCATACGCTCTATCGTGAAAGCTTTTTGGTGTTATTCGACACAATGCATTATTATTATAATCATTCGACCCCGCTTGGCCCTTCTTTCGAGTATAATTTACTAAAGGAAAGTGTCTGCTTGTTTCTGTTTATTTTCTTAATAATTAATAAACCATATAAATGGCATAAAAGAGAAAAATTTTTTTTAAAAAGTCTACTCAAGTGTCACAAAAAGAGCAAATATTGTAAAAATGAATAAATTTCCATTGAAAATTTTGAAACTACGACAAAAAAGAAAAAGAGTCAAATAATAAAATCTAAACCACAAACGTAACGTATTCACATGTCACTTTGTAACGAGTCATATAACTAGACAAGCAATCTATCTATACAACGTGTATGGCTTATAAACATGCAAGTAGTATGGATTGTGCACATTCATCGTAACGTTTTTGGGTGGGTGGAATAAATACATATTTTATAGAAAATAACTTTCATCGAAGTTTTGCTCTTCTTTTTCTTTTACTTTGTTTTTTCTTCTTTTTCTTCTTTTTTTCCTTTTTTTCATTTGATTGTAAACCTGTGTCAGATTCTCACACATATATATATAAATGTATACATGCAAGCTTACTAAATGTCTGTCCTATTTATGGCACAAAAAAACGTAACTAAAAATATTATTGACAATCAGTTCCTCATCACGACAATGAATTTAAAATTATGATTGTTATAAACACATTAAATAAATGGATGTATGTTAGTTGGTTGGTTGGCATGGACTTGTGAATTGGGAATAAAGGGAAAAACGTCGATTCGCGATTTATTCGCTGCGCCAATGCATTGCTAATCGAAAAATTTTACAAAGAATATTTTATAATTTTTCAATTTTGTCATATGAATAATTTTTCGTAAATACTTTTTGAATGACAAATTTCTTAAAGATTTAATGAATAACGAGAATATTTAAAAAACACAAAACCAAAAAAATATATGAATAAATCTCGACAAGTGTTTCGTAAAACAATACTTTGTAAGTACTTGAAAAAGTGTTAAGATTACCGGTAGAAATGGCAATCATTATTGGATGCGCTCTATGATAATGAACTGAATTTTAACCTCTTCAGGGCTTAATATTTTTTAGACTATGAATTAATAGTTAGCCTAATTAAAAGTTCAGTGTATACATAAAGATGAAAGAGTTTCGTGATCACAAACAGCTGCTGCTCTTTGTACAAACAAACAAGGCAATCAGAAATAATTGTGACCAAGGATCTGTGCTTTAGATATTTATCAAATTGCTAACGATAATTAAGCAAATCATTTTAGAGTAAATAGACAGACAAACCGAGCTTTAACATATTTAGAATCTTTAACTGTACTTTTTCCTATTATGTTTGTGTACGAGTATGTATTGGCAAATGAATGAAAAAATGAATGAATAAATGAATAATTTCTATTTCCTTATTCTCTTTCTTCCCCTTTGTTTTTCATGAAGAGATGTGACCCACAACTTGGTCTATTCTTTTATGGTTTGAACACATATTTCATAATTTTATTTATTACCAGCATTTTAGCTATTGTATTGTATTCCCTCGAACGTATAACTTAGAACGGTTATTTTCATGGTGCATTTACTTTACCTAAAAGCGAGTTGGCAAAGACATAGAAAACAAAATAAAAAAAAATACATTGAAATGAACCACTGCAATTTTCCAACATAGTATTATAGAGAACGACCCTCTATGGCCTCTTTAACACCTAATCGCTCGTCATGAACTGTTTGAAGTAAGCAATGCAATAACTAATATTATTACTATTACTGCTTCCACTACTACTACTACATATTACTACTACTATAACTACTAGTGTTGGTTGACGGCGATGATGACTACGGCCACTTTGACGATGATGGTATATTACAAACTATTATAATCGTAGGAAAACTTTGAACACACACGTACTCTAAAGCAAAATTCGTGGGGGCAAAAGTAGTCAAGTTTGCGAACAATCGCGGCAAAGAAAAAAAAGTACCACTTTCCACTACTTTGCTCTCTCGGTCTAGCAATAAAGCAACCAACTAACCAACTAACTAACCAACGAACCAACCAGCCAACCAGCAAGTTGACTTTAACTGGTTGCGCATAAATTCATTTAATTCAATAAAAAGCAATTCACATGAACACCATGAAACAATAAATAATGTTATTAATAAATAATAAAAGGTAATATAAGTGTTTGCTACCTGTTTTTTTCCAACAATATTTTTTTATTTATATTTTTCCGTCTCTATTGAGATTTTGTTCCCTGTTGAACATTTTTAATAGCGTAGAGGTTGCCATGTTGTTATTGCTTCTGTTATGGTAGAATCTAGTTTTCAGCGCAGCTTTTTGGGGATTTCTTTCTGATGGCACTGCAACTAAATTCAATCCAATCAATTGATTTAAGTACAAGTAGCGGTAGTTAGTGTTTTTTTTTCTTTTCATTTGTTTTTTTTTTTGTTATTTTTATTTCGAGGCAGTACATAAATTTTCTTTGGAGGAGAGGGAAGAAAACCTATACACAAATGCGCAGGATCTGAAGTAACATACGTATATACACTTATTAAGTAAACGCTGAGAAACATTTATGAAGCCGTACTCAAGAAGCGCTTTAAACCACGCTTTCAGGAGTGTTAATTTCAATAACGAAAAAAAACACAATATGGGGTAATAATAAAAATAAGCTTCATTAGTATTTGATTTGTGGTGTAAAAAAATGTAAGGGCATCATTCTGTGTAAATATGTGTCTTCTTTTGGTATCAGAACATTTAAGAACAATAACAAGAAAGATAAGTATGGTGACTTTTGTCAATTCATACGATCTTACGACTGTAGCTATGACATTACTAAGGTGAGGCCAGGTTAAATGGCCGATCAATTCAATACCTAGATTCAAGTTCATGTTTGCCACTAAGATAGTTAACAAAGACGAGTCTCGTGCTATTGCTGATGACTTTAACGCTTAACAGATTAATGTCACTGTATATTTGATCTAGATTCTAGAGAGCCTACAGATAAGATCTGGCTTTTCTACTTGGGTGTTTTTTAAGCTTGACTTTTAACCCGTATATTGCACGGACTCTACTGCTTATTTTTAATGTATTAAGTTATATATCAAATTTATTTATGGTTTGCGATGATGGTTTATAAAGATTAGCTCAAAAATAGTGTACATATCAAAATTTTAATTTTGTTTTGAAAATGAGACGAAAATCTATAGAAATTCCCTATACTTTGAAATATTATTTCGGCTAGGGTGCTAACATTTCGCAAGCGTATAAAAAATTATTATGATCCTTCAAACTCAACAACATTCAAGAAGTTTGCGGTTAAGGACGTGGTGCTTTCTTGACGTGACCGACAGTTCATAAAGTCGATTGGATGCTTCGAACATTTTTATAAACCACAACATCGATATTTGGAGTATGTGTGAATTAGAAGTGAAAAATTTAATGTCTGCCGAATTTCCATTTGTGAGTCGCCGCTGAAACGAAACAAAATCGGGCTATATTTGATGATTTAGCGGGGATAACGGAGGTGAAAGGTAGATCACATTTGATAATAATGTGCGAAAAAATCGGTGATGACGCCGTACATGCTTTGAGACTGTCCAGACTAATGACGCATAAGATAGTGCTCTGTCTTTGGTATGACCAAAGTGCATTATGGACTGCTTCAACCTTAGTAGATTAAGACGCACTATTTTCTTTTTCTTTTGAGGTAGGTTCTCAGGGAAGTTTTCTAAACGTGCAACACGGGGAATATCAAAAAGCAGTGGTGGAATAGAAATAGGAATGAGAAGTGACCGTAGCCTAGAGAAGGTGTGCGCAATCCGTAAATGTTTCGCTATAGACACCACCAAGCATAGTCTACCGCACTAAGAGCTGAACCCGCGGATACCGACTTAATAGTTGCGATTCTTCTTTGCTTGGCTATGCGGTCACAACATTCGGAACTGACTATTAGGAGCGGCTTCGTCTTCCATCAAAATGCCGTCGTCGATCAAAATGCCACATTTACGGCTTACTAAAACACGATTAAATAAGAAGCAATGCTCGCAATTTGATGAAAAAAGCCACGGCCTTCTGTTCTTGATCGAATTTTTCAATTTTTTTTACCTGCCAAATCCAAACAAAAAATGAAAAAATGGTATGGAGAGACATGCGATCGCAGCTAAAGCAATTTGATATCTGAAGCAAACTAAGAAAAACGTTAAAAATTATAAAAGATGTAACACATAGTTCTTGGTATTATAAATAGCTATTTCTATGTAGATTATGCCAGAATTAGTAGAGCAAATGACATGCGCAAAATTATGTTCGATGTACCATAGATTGAATGTTCAAAACGAAATACGGCCAATTTAATTAATACGCACTGACAATTTGTGGATGCCATGCCTAAGAAACTATTGCTCGTTTCAGTCAAACCGATCACCAGCAAGTGAGCCAGTGCTGCTCAGCAGCTGCGTGTCCCTTTGATGCAAATAAGTAGTAATCGAACAAAGCTAAGCCTGGTGAACAATACGCATAGGCTAGCACTTTCTAGTTGACTGTATCTAAGGTCTCATAAACCTGTTTTATTCTGTACGTGGATGAACGCATACCATCTAAAAAATTACTTTATTACTATACTTACTGTTGATAGCGTTTTAGATTAATCATTTTACCATATTTTAACAGTTAATAAGAGATCACACGCCTGTGGTCCTCCCAAACACAAAGTATCGTCGTCTTGCTAGGGTGAGTCGATTTTGCTATAGAGGTCGCTGGTACCCTTGGATTTATGCATGAATTTCAGGATTTGGAATTCTTAAAATAAATCCAGATCTCATCCTCACTAAAGGTACGATGCAAAAGCCACTTCCTTTTGTGTCATTCGGGAAAAGGAAAATTACTGCCGGCGAATGCTTATTATTTGGCGTAAAGCTCGACATTTTTGTTGTTAGAAAAAACACATTTATGCTGGAACATATGTTGGTGCTATTGTTGCTAATGTCGATGTCGAGGTTGTAAGAAAGAACTACAACTTTATACATGGATGTGCCATACAAAACAACTAAGGCTAACTACTCTACAATAACTATGGGCAGTACCTGCTACTTATTTTTAATATACTTATTATATTATAATTGCTTCAATAAGTTTCAAATATCTTTTACATTCATATACAACTCTAGCACTTGCCATTGAAGACTTAATCTCGAACGAACTAAAGTAATGCAAATATGAGTGACCAGATGCTTTAAAGCTTTTGTCATTTATGCAGTAGACTACACTAACGGATGGTAACGTATTCGGATCAACTACAAGTGTGTGATGAGAGTCATATGATGATCACAATGTTACTGCTGTTATAACTGCTGTTTCTGCTGTGTCTGTGGTCTTTTCTTTCTTTTATTTATCATTATTTTCTATTGAAAGCTTAAAAGAAATAGATCTTTTAATATCGGCAACTTTTCTGGTTCAATGTTTGACCAGAAAGCAACATAAGAAATGATAGCAAAACAAAATCAAATAGAGAGAATTTAAATAAAAACGTGACTATCATCATCGGTATCAGTTTTTCTGCTCGGCACCAAAAAAAAATTCAATGGCGGTGCTGGTGGCTATTGTACGACTGTCGTCACTGGACACTTATGTAAGCTACCTGATACCCATAGTTTATACAATTTTCTCCGCACTGTTTCCTAAATGCAGAGGAGTTTTGCCTTCTTTTCTTTTTATAGTTATTGTTGTCTTTCATATGTATATATATCATATTTATATATATTTACTCTACTTCAGATATGACATCCTGCTGAGCAGATGAGTTGTGTTGTTGGTATTTTTGTTTCTACTGGTATATGAAGAAAAGATATTCCATTAAAATAAAAGTTAAGCCCGCTTATTTAGTTGGCCTTTGCAATGTCAGTCGGTTGGTCGGTCAGTTCATATAAATACAATTCATCTAATGTTGGCAATCTGCACTTGTGCCACTTGCTGTTGCTAAACCGTTGATCGTTACGAGGCAGACTACTACTACAGAAACTTTAAAAACTAGTGCGTCTATTTTTTGTTTCCATTTTATTTGTTTATTTATTTATTTATACATTTTTCGTTTTTTCGCTAAACGCCTCTTTAAGGTGCTTTGATTTTTTGGTTTCTGATAATGCACACTTCATCATACGTAGCATCATACCATGGCATTGCTTTACTAACTTTTTCTCGTTCTAACTAACTTATAAGGTTAGTTTAACAGATGAAAGGTCTGTGGGTTTTATTCGCGTACTTACATATATATATATGAGTATTGTTGTTATTGTATGCGATATGTTAATTCGCGATATTTGATTTAATTTTTTGCTATTTTTTTTCTATTTTTTTGTAAGACTTTCCCGTTGGCTGCAACTTCCGAGAGGCGAACTAAAGAAACTGCTAAAAGCAGTTAAGATCTCATGTAAATTAGCCCACGACCATGGCTACAAGTTCAATGCATCGATTTGCATTTTATACGGTTTATTTTTATTTATTTAATTTTTTTTTTTCTTTCAGTTATTTTTATTCTCTTTTTGGAAAGAAGACTTCATTAGATAATAGTGTCGCATCTAGGTATAGTAGGTATGTATGAATAAACAAGCGCATGCATGCATACAGATGTCAATGTTCTAATACATATCTAATGAGATGTTTTGAAAGAAGCATATCTTTTTTTTGAAGCTTAATATGCATTGGCTGGAAAATCATGATTGTTATCGTCACTAAAGTTTATAAATATTTATGTATTTGTCAATGTAGACTTTATTTAGTGAATTAAAAAAAAATTAAAACAAGAATTGCAAAAATTTTGATTGTTTATCTTGAAGTTAGCGATTCATTTGAGTAGACAAAACATCTACGGTAAGTTAAGTTAATTAAATTGAAATAGCCAGCAACCAGCAATACAAACGATTTTTTTTTAAATTCAATCATACAGGCGTCCCTCGTATAACACGATTCATTCGTACCGTGTTACATCGAAACAATGTCTTAAGGTATAAAATTTTATTAAGGCAGAAATTTTGTCCCAAATACTATGTAAATGAAAAGGTAAGTTGACTTCAAGTTTTTACTAAAAAAGAATGAAATTCAACATTATGACGAAATACAAAATTTAAAAATGCAACCAAAAATATATTCAAAAAATAATAATTATTATAAAACAAATAGAAACATTTTATAAAGACCGCGAAATTAATTTCCATCATCACTTTCATCAAAAATTAGGTCTAGACGGCATTCTCTTTCAATATAAGACTGTCTCATCGGTGTTTAAAATTTGATCTGCTGAATATTCTCCCTCTTCAATAATTTGTGGTATTTCGAATATAAATTTTTTGGCAGCCTCTACATCTGCTGTAACTTGTTCTCCTTGAAATTTTATATTGCGCAAAGAAAATTTTTTTTTTAAATTTTTAAGCCGCCCGTTTGTAAATTATGAGCGCTTTTTGTTTAATAATATTTGTGCTCAAAGGGATTTATTTATCTAAACTATCTTCTATCCATATTTCCATTTTTACGACATTTATATCCCGTTTACGTGATATACGTTTCGCACCTTGCGAACAACCAAAGGCAACATTTTTTCTAATTTCGCTTTCATTAGTTCGAATAGTAGCTTCGTTTAAATTTAATGATTTTGCAATCGCTGTTGGCTTTTCTCCATAATTTATACGGTCTTTTCTTCGCGTGAAATAAATTTTTGTTTAAATTTTTGCGTCTTTATCTTGTCATACATTATATAAATTTAAGCCCCAAAATTAGATTCACTCTAAACGTTACAACTTCATTTTTTACATACCGCAAATTGAAATTATTCTGCGCTTATGAACTTTACTTTCCAAAACGTTAAAGACAAGCGAAGCAAAAACTGTATCAATGTCATTTGCAAAGAACAGAACGCCTACTGTCTTTTCTCAAACTAAAATGAGAGATTTTTCAGGAGCAACAAAGTTGGGGATTTCTCTTATTGAACGCAATTCAAAGAAAAACTCAAATTTCCATATTCGATTTTTTGAAATCGTGTTATATTAAAACCGTGTTACAGTTATTCCTAATTCTTGTACCGTGTAATATTCAAACCGTGTTTTACTAGGGACGCTTGCACTTGATATAATGGAGTCTTAGCCACCAGTGAAGTTGATATACTGTAACCAGAAGCTTAAAGGTGGACAAGATTAATGAATAGTAGAGCTTAATATAGCTAAGTCTACTGGAATTGTCGCAGGATTTCACAATCCAAAACTCACAGTGGAAGCATAACTCAGTTTCTCAGTTCCATAAGATTGCTAAAATGACTAAGGAAAATTTTCAACTCATGTTTTAGGCTCGAAGTAAACGATTTATTATAAATATTTAAAGTGAATATTAAAAAATAATTCAATTAATGTGTCACTCTTTTTATAAAGCCTGAGGTCTTAGGCAAACGCCAGTCCCCCCAATAACACTTTGTAGTGATATATTCGTTTATTGTTTCCTTCTATGAATTATATCACACGTTATTACTAGATAATTGCTGTTGAATATGTACAGTTGAAAACTTAATGCTACTTTTGAAATTGATTCATGATCATACGTGAATACAAAGTATACAGTTTTTTGCTTAAGTCATTATTAATAGCAAGCAATTAATAGGAGGCGTTACAGGTGTCATGTAGATTACGAGTTTTTTTGCAAATGGGAAAAATGCCTCAACGCAAAACTGATGAACACATAATATTCAATATATTCTTGTCAATTATTTATAATAATTTTTATGATCAGTCTTACATCTAACGAATTATTGATGCTGAAAAATGTTGTTATTCCCTTCGAAAAAAGACGCGCCGCGAAACCACTTCTGCTGTCATAGCGTCGAAATTCATTTTTACTGTAGTTCAGAGAAAAAGTCTGCTTGAGTTTTGCCTATTATCGTAGCACATTTCTACTATCCAAAATGAGACCTTTACGGAGATTAACATTTAAAATTTTTGTTTCGTCTAACATTCTTTCACGAGGAATTTATTTAACATACATAGCAGGGGATAGACACATTGAATATCATTGATCGACAAGATTAGTCATTCGATTTTCACGAAAAATCTAAAATTATCTCCAATTAGAATCATGAAGCAGCAAAAGAATCTAAATCAGCTTTTATGAAAAAAATAAACTGCTTAGGAAAATGGAGTATATATATATATATATGTATATATGATGAGCGGAAAGAGCGACTAGGCTGAAGTACTGAAATAGGTACGAAAGGAGAAATAAACTCTAATTTTTAATGCATGTGGCAAGTCTAAAGACTATGGTTTTCGGTACTAGATGCTAATCTTAACACTTTCTACTTCTATGGCGACTATGAGTCGACATCGGGTTTCTTATGCCAACTTTTATGTCGAGGTAAACTTAACATTATATTATTTGAAATTATGAAATATTACTATACCCTGCACCAATTGTGGTACAAGAATATATTAAGTAGTTGCGGCTGTATGCAATGCCCAGAAGAACTTGAGATTGATCCACCTTTTGTTATACCTGTCTGTTTGTCTGTCTATCTGTCCATCTGTCCATCTTGTTTTTATGTGTTTAGGCCATTATTGGTATATTTTGATGGAGTTTCTTGGATCGCCTTGTTTTGGCCCAAGGGTGAACTCTATTGGAAACGCTTTGAAAGGCTTTATTTTGAAAAGTTCTTATACACCTGCAGAGTTTCTAAAGCAGCGCCATATTTTGCGTCTTTTTTTGTAAATTATTTAAGGATTTAATGGTAGCTAAAAAAAAATAATAACGAATGCAAAGAGTTAAATTGGGAAAAGATATTATCAAAAATGCTTATTTATACATACTTTTAAAATAATAAACTAAGAAAATGGCAACCAAGTAAAAAGCTATGAAAATTTCATGGTCGTCATAAGTTTATCTTGTATTTTAAGAATTTTGGATTACTACGTTTTTTAATTAAATTTTTAAATAATCTATTAAGATCATAACAATTCTGCTTTGTTTTCCGTAATGAAATTGATGATTTCACCGATTATAATAAAAAACAATAAAACTTTAATTTAAAAGAAGTTCGACAAATTTTCTTTAAAAGTATTTAATACCTATAAATTTTTATTAATGGCCAGCATTCGACGTAAAATATATCATAAGTTGAGGATAAAACATTAAAGAGTTTATTACGAAGATTTTTATTGCTTTGAAACTCTTCTTTTTTTTTAATCGGTCCATTATGAATCCCTTGTTAAACCGTTACTGTATCAGTTCAACAAATTTCTGCAGTAATGTTCTTATTTTTATTGTAATTGCATTGAAAATAAATTCAATTAACACTTGTCAGTGATGATAACAATATATTTTTTTTTTGGCATTTAGCAATACTATCTGGGCGCTCTGGTGTCGCCTTTGGGTAATTTTATGAAAAGATGAAATGGTTGGTGTCAGGCATATTTTAATTAGACATATTTCAGGCATATTTTAATTTGGCATAGTTTGGTATAAGCACACTTTTCAAATTGTCTGTTGAGTTGGTGGCTCTCAAAATTATCATCAAAAAATCTAAACAGGAAGAACAAACTTGATATGATATACAACCAAAACTTATCAAGCCTCCCTATGCGATCAAGAAGAAGTAGATTTAGATGCTGTGAAGAAGGCTTCCTTCTGTTCTCTCCGTTTTATAAGCATTCTTTATGTCCAATCTACAGATGAACACTCGACACTTTGAAAGCCTTGAATCCTATGTTATTTCGTTGAAAAATTCAATTAATTGAAATTGTTAAGCTTTAGGTGATCAGTCTCACGCACTAAGGAGTAAAGAGCAAGATTCCCCTATAGGGTATACTGTCAATAAATTTGTAAGATGAGACGTAAACGTCGCCACTATTGACACTTGTGCGATGAGACGTAAATGTCGCCACTATTGACACTTGCACGATGAGACGTAATTGTCGCTACATATGATCTCTAGATAACAACGACCTTCGCACAAAATGTTTCAAAATTTCATGCATGGTACAGACTATGTTAAGTTTATGCCGACACCTAGGAGGACATACCTCACCTAGGAGGCTATACAGCTTGTCTGTCTGTTTGTCTGCCCATTTATTCTTGTGTTCAACCTATAGATCTCAGCTTTCGATATTTCGATGACGTGCTTTGGCCAAAAGGCGAATGCTATTGAAAATGCTTTAGATCGCACCACTTTTTCCGCCACTCCCTGTATAACGGTTTATTTTGATAAATCGTTGCGTGAAAAAATACTTTAACTTTCAGAATTTCGCAGTAAAAATCGCTTAATAATAATATTTCGAAACTGTAAATTGGTACGAAAACTTTGGAACTGATGGAACAATTTTTTAAATTCCTTGCCATATAATTGTTTCAACGGGAACTGAATATGTATATGATAAAAAGGTTTGATTTTCAATACTTCTTGATGAAAATCGGTTCATAACAATAATGTGATATAAAAAGTAACCTTCCCGAATTTTGACCACGTAGGTGTACCTTTTTGAATCCCAACCCATATAATGCTTTTAATGAAGTATAAACGTTTATATGCCAAAAAGGTTGCCTTTTTAAATATCCTTCGATATAATGGCTTACATGAAAATATGCATTTACATAAAACTGATGTATAATGTTTTTTGTGTTATTGAGTAAATGAGCCAGTGGCTGTTTTTGGCGGGATATTGTAGGGTACTTAGTAGCATTCTACAGTTGGCTAGTGGCGCTAATCTTAATTTCATGGGCGACGTCATCAAAAACAACCTACATCTATATATCATCCTACTTATTGAGCGAATTGTTATATTAATTAAGATCCAATATTATTTTACTAGGAATGAAGCAATGAATACGACTGCTATGCAATATTGTGATCACGCTGTTCTTTTTGTCACACATTTCGTTAGAAATATTTGGTTAAAAAGGGGGTTTTCCTCAACTCTAAAAAGAAAACGCCAGTTTTTTATTGTTCTGGTTTGTAGACTAAAAAAGTCTTTTAATTATTTATTGCAGTATATTAAACTTTTCTGTCTATTACAAAAAAAAAATCATATGTGCTTGCACAGCGCAAAAACACTTGCTGTTAAGTTTAGAAAACACATGACAAGCTGAAGTATAACATTAAAGCACTTCCTCAAAATGATCATACATAGACACGTACACCTGCCTACTAAACCAACGCAAATAGGTACATCGAACCGCGCACACTTTTAGATCGGGTGTCGTCGATTTTTTGTTCGTCTATTGTTTATTTATTCACAGTTAACTTTAGCTTCTCTTGACAAGTTCTTGATCTTTATTAATTTCAAAACGATATTGAAAAACATGTAGCAAAGTATACGTAAATACATCACTCATAAGTTTATTGGCTTATAAAATGTCTAGAGTGTCTAGAACAACAACACAATAGAGTTTGAGACAATGAGTGTTAACCATGGACGCTACTAGTGGGTGTTAATCAGTAGTTTCTCCATAATTGTGAAGCTAGTCTTTATAAACTTAAAAAATATGTACACATACATAATATAAAGAAAAAAGCACTTTTTAAGTTAAACTTTGTTAAAAAAATCGAAGCATATTTCCGTTAATCCCTGTTAAGCTTCACTGTTTTTCTTTTGTTCTTTGTGTAAATTGTGTTCAAACTTTTCCAAGACTTTACACTAGATTTTCTTTTATTTATTTATGTTGTTGGTTACTCATTATCAAGTTACCTTTTCAAACTTAAACCTTATCTCATTAATATGTTATGATATAAATCATATTTACAGCATATATCTAAGCAGGGTTTTGATTTTTTTTTATTTATTTTATCTACTTTTGTCTTATAATTTAAATAATAACGCCAGAAGGTCTGAATTTATAATCAGACGTACATCCGTTTATAAGAATTAAAAATTTAAGCTGCAATTGTTTTAAAGCAAAAACAGTTTAATTCTAATGTTATGGACCACTGCCGTAGGTGGTTAAGGGTGTTTTGCTTTGACCGCATGTATTTAACACCATGTGTAGTGAACATGATCACAGAGCAAGGGATTGTTATGAAATTATTATCTCACGTACAGCATAAAAATTTTTTTTTGTCGTTATTATAAAATTTTCAATACCATAATTAAAGTTAAACTAAAACGAAAATTGGACAACTCTGTCATTACACTTTTCCAAAGCGCGACTGCTCACTGTTTCATCTAAGATAATTGTCTTTAAAACTGACAAGACTGACAAATTCGAAGAAAGCGAATCTAAAATATGAGATTAAGTGAAATAACCCACGTAAAAGCCCTATAATGGGACAGAGCTCACTAATAAATACCCCATACCACATCACTTAATTAAGTTATCCATATAATAACCTTTCAAAGTAAGGCTTTATGTGAGGAGTGGTCGCAAAAGTGGTCCGATCCAGACAATTATCAATAGCGTTCGCCTTTGGGCTACGACTTGTAGGTTGAACACAAGAAGACACAAATGTGGACAGATGGACACAATTTTTTCTGGGTGTCGCATACATCCATACAAGCTTAGTACAGTTTAATACCAATTTCTTTTTTATTTTTAGCTGCATCATATACGTGCAATAATAGTTATATGCATGACATATATATATAGTACATTTTATAATTGTATTATGGTTTATATTATTATGCGATATTGCTGCATTAATTTGATATAAAAAAAAAACTCTTATGCGTGTCCCATGTTGAACAAGTATAATTTACTAGAAGAGCTCCAAGAGAAAGGAAAACTAACGATTCTTAGGATTTTGTATTTCATTGAAGAATTGCTTAGAATAACTTGTACTCGGCTGATAGAAATTGTAGCTCTATCTTCTATCTGAATCTTATACATACAAATAAATAAAGGATCTGATCAAAGAATCTAATCGTCAACTGCAAGTGGAGAATGCTTTAAAATCGCCTTTTGCCTTTAACATTTGGAAAAGCGCATGAGAAGGCTTACAAACATTGCACATTTTTGATGAGCATAAGATTCTAAGAAGCCGGTCAGTAAGGTATGTGCTGTTAAGCGATGAAATTTTGCCTCATTTCGTTTAAAAATCATATGCATTCGTTAATAGTCATCCTCCGAATTTATTGCGTAATGTGCGATCACTTTTTACTCACGAATGAATCTTAAAAAGTCTTTACTAAAACAGAGAGCACAGCTTTTTGTTGCATATTTCCAAAGCCCTAAAAAACACGCTCGATTGTGGTGGACTAATTGATAAGCAAATAAACGCATGTTGCCAGATATTTTAAAAAAACCCTTGAATATTATTACACAAATGTGACAACTCTTGTGTACGTCTTACCCTTGGTGGTGGGATTCAAAAATTCGAAACCAATTACCATTAGTTTCTTTTGCTTTTGCTGGAGTGTGGTATTGTTATGTATCGCATCTTACACAAGGTATATTAATCAATTTTACACTTTTCTCCGCTCCGAACAGACATAAAAATAATAATATTAAAAAAAAAGAAATTGAATAAATCACCTAAGTTTCCTCTGACCATTTATAACCAAACAAATGTACAAAATTAGTAAACCGCAAACACACGCAACCAAAACGAAGTTAAAACGAAGACCAAAACAAAAGCGTAAAAGTATAAAAAAAGACGATGACTAAGGAAAAAGTACCGCTAATGAGCTGAACACAATAATTGCGGAACATTTGTAAAAGCATCGGTTTAATAATTTAGGCTCAAAAAACGACTAAACGTTTTAACATGAAACGGCCTGATACTCACGCTTAGGCAAACATGTGTACGCCATGAGCAGGCCTAAAAGAAATAAATAAATAAGCTGAAGATGCAAACGTCAGCC
Organism: Glossina austeni; assembly: GCA_000688735.1. Classification (NCBI taxonomy): domain Eukaryota; kingdom Metazoa; phylum Arthropoda; class Insecta; order Diptera; family Glossinidae; genus Glossina; species Glossina austeni. The sequence continues at coordinate 290,743 of KK502414.1, read as the reverse complement.
AAACACAGACCCACATAATGCGCCAGCAACATCACTTCAGACACTCACATGTGCAAAGACAAATATTTATATATATATATTTATATATAGACACGTATGCAATAATTTACGTTGTAGATGAGGAACCAAAGTTATACGTTATAGGGGAAACAAATTAAAGACAAAAATTACGACAGGTTAGTCGAGCGTTTGCCACTGGACTTTTTGGGTCTTTTTTCTTTTTCTGTTGATTTGTTTTCTTTTTTCGTTTTTGCATCGGCACAACACGAAAAGCAACAAATTGTGCAATTAAGCACAAAAACGAGCAACAAAGAAAAAAAAAAGGAAAATGAAAAAATAAGAAGATGCGAAGTATCCGCAAATAACTAAAACCAAGGTTGACAAATTTTAAAGAGACCATCGTTGTCCGATGGAAGAAACAGCAGAAAAGAAAAAGAAAAGAAAACAACAAATGAAATTAACTTGCCGTAAATTTACAAATGATCACAAATGCGTGCAAATGCCTACAAGACAGCAAAAAAATAATAAAAATAAAAAGAGTAACAAAAACAATCGACTGAAACAGAACGCTGTGAACTACACAACACGGAAACGTGTTAATGCCATTTGGAATTGACCAAATATGGTTGAAAAGCAAGTGCTATACGCCATCACCAAGCCAATGAGTGAGAAATATTTTGCATGTACGCCTTTGGCCCCACAAACGGGCCAAAAAAATTCGAATTAAAACAAAAACAACAAAACGTAGCCGCACACTACAAACAAACAGCAATAAAAACAATAACATAAGAAAACGAAACAAAAGCTTAACGGCTCTTAAGTCAAATTGGGCAGGCCATAAACCAAGGTGATCGTCATCGCGTCCCCATTGAAGAAAACCAAAGAGTTTGCCGACTGATTTTGCATTTGCTCTGTTCTCGTGTATTGATCAGAGAGTCCCCCTCCCATTAACACAAACATTGCAAAAAAAAAACCTATTAACGTAACACACAATACGAAATCGTGTCGATTTCGTATAAAATCAAATTGTATTGAAATGCGAGAATATATGTAAAAAAATAAAAAAATATAAGAAAGTTACGTTTGCCTTGAGACAAATGATGGGCACCCACTATGTTCCTTGAGAGTTTATATGAATATTTCAAAACATTTTTTTTTTTTTGCCCTAAACTTTTAAACCTTATTAAGTATAAACGCGCTACATATTTTAGACCTTACCTTTAGGCCTTACATTCAAGTCAATTTAATGTCTAGTGAATTAATGCCTATTTATAATTACTAGAACTTTCTATTTCAATTTTCCTGATCGTGGTTTGTAACGATCGATATACGATGTAAGGATGATTACGGCAAACATAAAACTGTCATCGTATTCAACATGTCGATGTTGAAATAACAGAAACACATGGACGCATGGATAATTCGTTCGCCAAAAATATGTGTGCATGTTAATTAGCAATTAATGTATGTTTTATAATCTTTAAAGCGTTTTGTTCATTTCTTAATTTTACTATTATGCTAGGAGTAAATATTATTTCGGTTCGCTTTCTAAGACTCTGCGTAAGTAATACTGCGAGGAGTAGAATGAAAGTGAAACTGCTTTATTTGAAAGTGTTGTATTTAAATGTTACGCAACTGTATGTGTTAGCATACTAAAGCGAAGATAATATAGTTTCTTGGAATTTTAAATAAACGTAGTTTCAAAAGACGCAATTTTGAGGGAAACTTCACTTTTCCTGCTTAAGTTGAAACACAGTGCTGCTAACGCCTTAGGATGAATGAATAAATGTTGCACTACGATATCCAAAGCCCAAATTGTCATGATATAATATATGTGAACCAATAAGCATGACATGATATCAAACGATGCTTCCATTTTTATCTCGCTACGCATATATGGGTTCTATGGGAAGCGGTCTCAAAAGACGAGATATTTTTCGATATGGAGTTCGAAAAAAATATATTATATATCACATATCATCCCTTATTACTTTTTTTGAGGTTTGAAGATCATATTAAATGTTCTGTCTTATTTATAAAAATTTCCTAGTAAATGTTGACGTAACACTTACGAGATGCAGCTAATTTTCGCATGTATTATATAGAACTTATTATAAGATTTAACATAGCTCTCCACGGTCTTGTGACCATTATTTAGGAAAAAAGAACGAATTATTAATTTGTTAATAATTGAGGGCGTACACATTAATACTTTAATTTTTCTAAGTTTCGAATTGGACTTGATGGGATTGATTAGAAAAAGATTTGAACCAAATTTTTTTTTGTTATTCATAAAGCTGTGATTTGGTGATAACATTTTTGTCAAGCAGTAAGAGAAAGGAAGAGAGAGAGAAATGGCTAAATTGTTTACATTAATTACCGATACTTACACCCGAACCTTAAACCGTTTGAAAATCTAAAATGTCTCTATTAACGGGTTCTCGGGCTTTGATAATGTCTATAAAACTACATAAATTTTCCGTAAAGTTATTAAAGTGTAATGTGAGGATGAAAATGAAGATCACACAGTTTTTTTATTATATATACGGACGATTAGGTGATCAGCATTACAGTGTTATAAAAAAATTAAACACTTAACACGCACTTATATACGCGCTGTAAACTTTTTAACAACATTCAGTCGAATTAGTATCGGCATCACAGAACCAATATACAAGTGCCAGAGTTGTTTTATTCATTCTTTTTTCTTGGCCTTATTCAACAATTGATTTTGTTTTGCATATAAATCGTGACTTAGGTTTTTAAAAAAGCAAAGAAAAAGAAAAAAACAAAGTGCCTGGAAACACCAACAGCAACAGAAAAACATATAATTGACTTGAAAATTAATTAAGCTTCTACTACCAATTGCCGCTTTATTTTCTTTTCTCTTTCCTCTGATTTATTTGTATTTTTTTATGTTTGTTTACTTACTTCTTGTTTTTTTGTTCTTTTTTTTGCAAGCAGTTAAGCTTTGACGCACACTTGCTAGTATGCGTGTGGCAAGAGTGTACGACGTTTATACGTGAGTGTATGACAATTTTACAAGTTTAAAAACATGTTAACGCAAGAAACAAAAAGCCCTCGTATTTGCCTTTAGGACTTTAAAGCAAAGACCAACGAAAATTGGGTTAATCATTTATTTACATGACCGAGAATTCCATAAAATACAAAAGAACTTCAATTCTCTGCAAATGATTGATCTTTTTCAAAATTGTACAGTTGCTCGCAATTGTGTGCGTGCTTTTGTAAATGTGTGTTTCTATTTATACATATCGTTCAACAGGTGATTAATTGTTTACTTTTCGGAGAATATGTTTTTCGATTTTAATTTTTTTTCCTTTTCGGTCATATCTTTGATAAATATTCGGCCTCCGCAAACGATTATTTATAAAGGTTTTCAACGTTTCTTTCATCAAGTGTTTATTATTCCCTACCTGTAGTAAGTTGCTTTTTGCCATCCATTCATAGTTTGAAAATATGGCAACTTTTTTTTTTCGCTTGCGCTATACAAACTTAAATGCCATTAAGTATACAAGTTTTTAATTGAATAAATTTTAAATCGATTTAGTAATTTCCATCCGCGAACCTATTTGTCTGTGATTATACGTAGTCTAGAAGGCTTAAAAAGCACATATCTCTAAATATTGCTTTTGTCTTTTGCATAGAAAGAAAGCTAATAGAATAACATTAGTTAATATCGTTAAGTACATCTTTAGGTATTTAGAAAATAAAAATTAAAAGTTACGCAAGACTTTTCTTTGAGCTAAGAGGAAATCCATTTCCCAACTTCCACTAAAGTCTAATTGACATGCAAGCTTAAATTGTATAGGAAAATTTCTCTTAAAGAAAAGTTTTGTAAATTTGCTTGTTTAAAAAAGTGCTTATTATAAAAGCAAGTCAAAATACACGGCTAGCCACTAAGTATTCTACAGCATCGTACCGTTATTCATAATATGGCATTTCAAAATATGGTGTTATCGGGGAAGCGGTCGGAGAATTTGTCTGAGCGGGACCATTTTCCATAACGTTCGTCCTGCAGACAAAATATGTCTGAAAATATCTTAAAAATTCCGACCTGTATATTGAACAACAAAAGTAAGGCGTTTTTTTTTACACTGGAAGCAGACCGATATAATCATCCCAATACGCGACACACTGAAAAAACGTCAATTTCTTGCGTTTTTAAGTGGGCTTATACATAAGTCTAAACGCGTAAAGTTAGAAATTTGTACGGAGTAAACTGCAAATGAAAAATACGGAAAGGTTTTGCCCGTTTCTATGACAACAATTTTCGACACATAAGCACATGTTTATTTGGCGCATACTTTGGTCAATATTTTTTTAGTTTATTCCTAATAGCAAGCGTTTCCGGTACGTATTTTTGCCTTACTTAATTAAAAGGAACAACTGCGCATATTGTAATCGAACTATTCAACACTCTACTTTTCATTTATTTTTCCAATAAAATAGTCAAAGCTATAGCGCATTCTCATAGAAATGGTTGCCTTTCATTGGAATCCTTACATAGAAGAGATTCCAAAAACTGAGAAAATATCATCCAAATTTAATGAAACTAAATATCTGGCCAAAGACTATTATTCTCCAACATATTGCAAAGGGCCCTAAGTATATGTTGTGCGTATAAATGCACCACATTTTTGCACAAAAAAGAACATAAACCATTTATTTGAGCTTAGCTATCTTTTCGAAGACCCTTAAACGCTATTAAAAATTCATACAAAAAGTGTACATTCAGAATAAGCGAAGTAGAGTAATATTTTGTGCTCTTTTATAAAAGTAGCGCATCTTCTGAAACAAAGTAGTGAATAATTCCGTACCCTACTTAGATAGTTGTCTGCAAGAAAAATATTGCAACATAGCAAGCGCACTACTTGTGAAAGTCTATTAAACAATTTCTAATTTTAACAATTTCCCCAAAAACGCCAACGCACCCAGGTTGACAAAGAAAAATTTCGATTGTATGTGCGTGCGTTTGCCTTAAGGACTCACAACGAAAACTATAATATAAACTTTTATACGGTTAAATATAAGTGATATATCTCTGAAGATCTGCAAGCTCTACACCATCGTTTCAGTGGACAGACATATAATACATTCTTTAAAAGTGCACAAATGAATGGAAAGCGCTTTTAGGTAATGAAAAAATATGAAATATGTGAAATATGAAATAATATGAATATGATATGAAAAAATGAAATAACAAATGGTTCCCTCAAAACGGCCTTGCTGCATTGCTCCTTGCTATGCTTGATTCCATATACTGCAGCCTTCAATATAATGTTTATAAATTAATATCCTTTCTATATTAATATGATATAATTCTGTGGTCGTTGACTCTTCGTACTAGCACTTTGTAATTATTAATGAAATGTGAAACATATAGACGGAACTTATTAGATTTTTAACACAATTTTTCCAAAGAAAATATTTCATTATTTTCTTATTTTTTAATTCTTTCTTGTTATCAAGTGAAAGTTAACACATTGCTTTGCTAATAAAATATTCACACAGGAACGATAGTTTATAATATTATACTGTTTACATATCTTAACGCAGTAATCAAAAAGATTAATTATTGCTATGTTTGATCTCAGGTTCAAAACTAAAAGATGTATTATATAACAAGTAAGCCAATTGCGACTGAATATTTTATACACATCACATTTATCGAAAAGAAAAAAAAAACAAAAAAAATGAACTATATTTTATAATATTGGGTGGGCATTGCCGATTTTTTTTTGTTTAGTACAGCTACTTGAGGTTCCTCTATAACATATGCATGTAAAGTTTTCACTGCATATGGTTTAATTTCTGAGTAAGGAACAAAAACTGCAAAATATTTAGCTTTCAAGGAAATACTCTCTTCTCAAACTGTAGTGCGGACGTGTCTTTTGATATATTTGACCTATTTCCTAACTTGCGTGCAATAACCTTCAATTTTTTATCTCGTCAAGAGATGGTACTTAAAACGAAACTTTGGAGACCCCTGAATGAAATTTTAAATTGATTGAAGCATGCTCGCTTGTCCATCTGTCCATCTTAGTGAGGCCTTTTCTAAACACTCTCCTGGCTGCAAAAATGAAGTTATATATTCCAGAATATATAGTATTGATCAGCATAAAATTTTGGCTCTGTTCGTCTGTGATGGACGTAAAAATAACGTAAGAGGTATCGGATTCAACTTTAGCAAAAACATTTGAAACAAAAAGTAAAACATTGTACTGTACAGCTACATATCGTAAATGGACCAAATCGACCAAAGAATACAATTATAGCAGAACATTAACTGAGAACACTTTTACTATTAAAAGGAAAGACATGAGTTTTAATACAACTGATACAACAACAACAAAATTGCAGATATATTCTACAGATGATCCTAGAGTATCTGTACAAAAACGAAAAAAATCGTAAAGACCCGCGATATTATCGAGTATAGTAATTTAATCCTTCTAAGATAAAGTTGATTTCTTCATCTTTTTCTTCTTAAGATAAAGGTTGAGGTTGTAAAATTTTTACTTTTCTAAAGTCATATAAATAAAACTTTTGCTATTTTTTCACTATTATGGAACAATTCCCTTCTAGCAACCGTGACGATTGCAAATAGTTTCGCTAATCAATAAAACTGCCAAAGTAATATAAATAGTAACATCTGCCGTTCACGCGATTGGGGAATTTTTATCTATCTATGAATCTATCGCACTTACGAATGGCGAAGAAGAATTGTCGATTAAAATTGTCAGGGTCGACCTAACACGGATATGAAAGTAACATTGTTTTCATGTTGATTGGTGCGAAATATAGACTTGCAATCAATTAGGATCCACGCTTAAGAGAGAAAATTTCAAATAAATTCTCCTCTCTGTCGCAAGAGTACACTTCACCCCTTGTAAAAGTCTAATATATTCGATTTGTACTGTGTTTTTTTTTCATTCAATTTGTTTTTAATCAGATTTATAATAATAATTATCTATTACGTTCAAGGAGTTAGGTTGTTGGTGTTTACTCTATTGTTAAGGTAACAATTGTTTTTTGATTATTGTTTTGATTAATTAACTAAGATTGGAACAGAATACAACACAAATGGCAATAGCTATTAAGACCTTACTACTCGAGTAAACCTTAACTATATTAAGTTGTGAGAAAAATGAAACAAAAAAGTTTTATGTATTGTGTGTAAGTAATATAAGCAGCGGCAACCCACGCCCCAAGTGAAAACCGCAACCAAGCCACATGATTGATTGACTTTTTCTTAATTATAGTGTACTTATTATGTGTATACGCTACACCGTCGTAAGTTTGATAATTAAACTGCAAATAGAACAAGAGAAAAGCTTTATTCCACATATGACTTACTTATCTATGCTAGAGAATAATTTCTAATTATAAAAATAGAGCACTACTTTAAGCGGTTCCATTAAAGAGGCCTTCAAATAATCTCTCTCCCAATAAGTCGGTTTTCTTATCGACTTTAAACTGTTGGATCGGCGGCGCTAACACTTCGCGAACACCTGTGTTTTTCTATTCTCTCTCGCTCTCTCTCTATTATCATTAAGGTCGAATTTGCAGACTTTTCGGTAAATTATCATAGTGTGAATAAAACATAGTAAAAAGATGTTGCATTCGTTAAAACTTGTGATCATTCTAGAATTTGTCACTAATGTCAATCTAACAAGTGAAAAAATTATAGTGAGGCTAAGCCGACTATTAAATTCCTTACACAACATTGTCTAACACAATTTTGTTTTCCCAGAGAACACAAAAAATATACTCTGTTTTGATATGAACTCACTTACCTTGTAAAGGATCAATTTTCGCGAAAATATTTATGTAGGGTAGGATCCAACAAATACGCCGAGAATATCCAAATTTAATAAATTTTTTTTTTTTTTATCTTAAATTGCTATTATGCTCTGATTTTCGTTACGTTTCATTAGAATCTTTATATGCGGTAGTATCCAAAAAATAGATCTACGTGGTCCAAATTCGCTAAGGCAGATCTGTTTGTCGATTTACTCTTGTGTCCCAATTTTCCCTGAAATATTGAAAATTCGACTTTTTTACCATGTAAAGATTTAGTTTCCATAGAAACGGTTATATGAAAGAGTGTTTAAAAAATTGCCCCAGCCGGTCCGCAGTTTTCCCACAATTACTGTGCGAATTTTTCCTGTAGGCAGCCTAGAAAGAACCTCTTTTGAGTATAATCCGTTCTCCGTACTATGCAGCACCACACTGCGTTTTCTTCATGTCCTCTGGAAGGACTGACTAATAATTAGTGACAATTTTATGTGAGAGTTACTAAAACAATTTTTTCCTTTTCTTTAAGAGGCTATATAAACTGAAACCACCGAAATCAAGCAATAAGTGCAGGCGAAATTATTCTAACCTTAAGGCTACAAAGCGGAGATGTGCAAATGTCTTGGAGAAAACAAAATGATAAATATATGTATACCTATATATACATATACATACATACATACATATACATACCTATACATATATATAGCAAAAACGTCAGAAAAGAAGAAATTTCTATTTAACCAAAACGCTAAAGTTACTAAGAAAACATAAGATATATCTGCACGCAGATTATTTCATACAATCGCATAAACATGCATACGTAAAGGAAAAAAAAAGGAGAAGGAAACATTAAAATTCACTCAAATGTATTTATCATCGATTCAAGTGATGCGTCGACACTCGACATTAATGCAACCCACAAAACTTTTTGCAGTTAAGGTACATTTAACGTGAATAATATGTATGTATATATACATATATATATACATCACTATGTTGTCTGTTTTGCTTAGGTCTCTTACTTAAAGATTGATTCAGAACTCCTTAGCCACAATCAAAGACAACCGAAGAAGGTGTAAGCATAACATGATTTTGGCATGAAAAACAGAAAAAGAATCAATCGTACATAGTATTTAACCGCACACATTCATCTGAATATCGCTTTTGAGCAAGTACAGCACGGCTCGTATTCATAGTGTTAGTTAGTGAAACTTTAAATGAAGCGCAAAAGCCCAAAATTTATACGTTGATGCCCTGCAGCTGCATTATTTTAGCCGACGAATTCAATTAAAGTCTTTGGCGTAAGTGACTTTTGCGTTTATTTTCTCCCTTTTCTGTATGCTATGGCTTTGCCCCTATGCTCGTGTTTACGGGTATGTGTGTGCGTGTGTTTCTGATTTCTTTTTCTTTACAAATCTTCTACGAAATTAAAGCAACCAGAATACATCCAAGCGGTATCTGGCGATCGCCATCATCATCATTATCATCATCATCAGCACAACCATCATCATTTTCTGGCTCTTCAATCCTATGCTGTGTTATTTTGTTTATTTATTTATCATTTTTATTTATTTTTTTTCCTAGTACTATTATTGTATGCTGTTGTTGACACAAAGGTAATATATTTGCATTTGACGTTGTTGTTGCTGTTTTTGTTTTGATTGCAGTCAAACGATTTTGCGTTGGCGCATTTGAGACAAGTGATTCGTTTTCTTTTGATTATTTCTCAAAGGTTTTTTGTTTTTATATACAACATAAGTGAAGGCATACTAATTTCATCATTTTGTTTTGAAAAATCTTAAATGGAATCCTTTAATCAAGACAGAGACTGATTATATGCTACGTATGATTACATATAAATATATATTCTTAAATTTCTTGACATCATACAAAAAAAAATATCACAAATTCCGCCCACCATAAAAAAAAAAAAAATATTTTGCTACACGAAAAAATCAAGCAGTCATCTATTTACAATAGAATCATTATCATAAGAGAAAGCGAATAACAAACGCATAAGCAACTATCTCTAAACTTTGCCCAACGTGACCTTTTCGTCGTTCTTAATATCGAGTAAAGTCGATCACAATTTGAACATGTTACTCGACAGCAATTTTACGATTGAAAGATTTTTCGATTTGATAGTAAGATACTCTGTCCCAATGTAGTGTGCAATACATGTTGTCACTTATTTTCAATCTTCTTCGTGACTTTCTTTTCATTAACACTATTCTTGTAATTGGACTTGGCATCCCTCCGAATGGAAGAACTCTCTTCTAAAATTATGCTACTACTTAAAACTATTTACACTTCGCTGGGGATAAAAGATTACAAATCGGCATGAGTTCTCTAATTCCATATCTTTTGATCCTATATGGTAGGTCTCCATGATTCGCCTTGATACGGATATAATTTTCTTCTATTTTTTTCATAACGATAAAAATAAATGATTCTGTTGGAATTTGTTTTTTCTCCTTTTTTTCTTTGCTTATTTTGTTTTTCATTGAAAAATCATCCTCGCATTGATTTAAACTATAGCTTAAACTTTTAATTTGTTAAATTTTTTTTCTTATTTGCGTTTTCCTTTAGTCTCTTATAAATTTGTTTCTGTACCTGTGTGTAGCTCTGTGCAGCTTATTGTCGCCCATTTAGGTGCGGCTGTTTTTTTATTTCCTTTTTATTGCAGTATTGGTTGTTATTGTTGAGCACAAGTGTGTTGGTTAGTTTTTTTTTTTTAACATTGATTCTCTATTGTATGTTGTGCTGCGATGCTTTCTTTTTGACACTTGGCTTGTTTGACTTTGTGTTTATTTCTGTTTTAAATCGTTTTTTCTTTTGTTTTTTTTTTTTTTTTTTTGACAGGAAACAGGAGTGTTATGTAAATTACTTGAGCTTTTCAAGTAAAATCTAGGTCATCGAATACTTTGTTGGTAATACAATTAAAATTGATAACGAAATGGCGAAGAGAGCTTTCGCTTCGCATTTAAGGACCATAAATAAAACAGGCTTTTCAATACTTTGGCAAGCGATTACTTCCTGTGTTCCAGACAATTAATTTTTCTTTTTTCCGAAACTGTCAACCCCGCTTTCATTCTTTCAATTAAAAATTTACTGGATATAATACTAACAATATCGCACTGTCACTTCATTTATTATTTCAAAGAAACAGCAGAAAGTATTGCATCAAAAATAAAAAAAATTAAAAAAATGTTATATTTGTAAAAATTTGCCGAAAAGGCTTCTCTCTTAAGAAACTAACACCTTTTGAAATAAAAATGTATAAATTTTAGACGTGAGTTTCGAACTAAATTTCTTGCTGGCTCACTGAAATGTTGAGTATTAGTAAGAAATCTAGCGATACTCACAGACTTTGGTGTTAGTTATTCACACCTTGTACTTTCTTTGACCCTTAATAAAAATAATGATTTATTTATTTATTCAGTTATTTATTAATCCGTTTTGTTAAGAAAAATAACAACCAATGATCCTATAAGACAGAATGCAAACTTTCCAAAACAGAGCTTGTAATTACCCTCACAGCACATAAATATCTACGCAAAATACAAAATAATTAATATAAAAATCTAGTTGCTATAACACGTGCAGCCAAATTATATAAACACGTAAGAGTATAATTCAAACAATAAAAAACTTGTAAAAATCTTATACGAACTATTAGGTCAGAGCTTACAACTAGGCACTTAGCAACCGATACTAAACATAGCTGGTTTAGTTTGCGAAACGAAAAGTACTCTAAATTTGTTAGTTAATTTCTGTCAAATGCGACATCGGCAGATTGCGCATATTAAGGAGCTCTGATTTGCTGTTCTTTAACGAATGTGAGGTTGAGGTTAAATTATAGACACCATTTAAAATTTTTACAAAGGATCGTAAACAGGTTGAAAAGCTCATAATTGTATCTACATTGGATAAGTTTTATGAATACGAAATTTCTTGAACAGCAATTAGGGACATTAAAGTTTACCATACCTAATAAGGCTGGCGAATCAATACCAACATGTATTAGCTTAATTAGGAAGGAGACACAGAATATAAACCTTCGCTTCTCAAACGAGGCAAGAGCTAATGGTAGCAATTTATTTTCATATGGTGCCAAAGAGACTAATGGATTCCCTCTCAAATTCATCAACGCAAGCAACGAGAACCGATTCTGAACGGCTTATACAACCTTTGTGTTGCATAAAGATCGTCAAACTCTCTCGAACATCTTTTGACAAAAGCAAGAGCAGTCCTCGGTTTACTTGGTAAGCGTCAATATGTAAATTGGAATGTAATCTTTGGTCAAATACAAGTCGATAGATACCTCAACATTCGAGTTTTTGCTAATCGATAAAGTATACCGCAGTTAATATATTCCTTCTTGTGAATAAGAGCTTCGGACACTTTTTTAAGTTGAGCATCAAAAGCCAAATTGGCTAAATCAGATTGTAAGCGATATGAATACGTTTTCATCTTAAAAGAAGAGAACAAGATTAACGTCATCGGCATACATTAATATATAATAGCACCTAATCACTGATGGAAGATTGTTATGCATAGGATAAATAGAATGTGTCCTAATTGACTGGATCCCCGAGGTCACAGGAAATTCATCAAAAGAGACAGACTTCAAGAGACGTCTAAAGGATTTCTTCTACAGATAGGAGGATAATCAATTCAATAAACGTGCGGGGAAACCAGACGCAGGCACGCAAACATAATAATAATTAAAACATAATATAGTAATAACACATACAACAATTATTATAGTAATTATTACATTTATTAGTATGTTTATTTGTTTGTAAATTTGCCCATTTAGGTATCTTTCTGTCTGTACTTTTCTTCCGGAAAAATTTCTTAGTACTTGTTTGCCGTTGAAATTCTTAATATCGTAAAGAAGCAAATTGGAAAGCAAACAGAGAGAATGGCTAGTAAATTGAAAAAAGTCACAAACAAGTTTTAGAGATTTTAATATAGAATTTTTTATTTACCGTAGAGTTATCCTTTATGAAACGTACGGAAGTATCATCCAGGGTATGATGCGCTTAGTGCAATGTTTGCGAGTCACACAGATATGTGTGAACATTGGATAGTACATTAAAGCGGATCGAAATATGAACAAAAATAGGACAGAATGATTTTGCGAAATGAAAACGGTTGGCCAAATTACATAACGCAAATCAAAAGCTGCAACATTTAAACGTAATGTCAATATATTTTTAAGACATTGCGTTTTCCGCCTGTCACTTATTTCCATCAATAATTCATAACCTATTTGAACAGCACTTTCGTTCTAGCAAAGAGTGCAAAAAAAGAGTTAATTCTTGCACTGTGTCTAAAAGTCACTCGTATCTTCAATATATATTCATAGGCTCCCCAGATAAACGGGAAAACGTAATCGATGCTGATGGACATTGCTTTAAATAATTCTTTAAAAAAAGATTGTATGCGTGATGACCCACAAATGTAGGTGAAATTTTCAAATGAAATTGATTTGCAAATAATGCTCTAGATATAAACGCAAACTTTCTTGTATTAAGAAGTTTACATTTAACGAAAGTATGGTTAAAGCGTGCCCTTAACTTTCATTTAAACTGCTTATTTCAGATTTCAGTAACTTCCTTACTAATAAATTAATAAAAAGTTTGAAATCATTCTACTAATATTCTTAACACTACTTCCACCAAAAGGTGTCAAAAGACATCTTTCAAATTTTAATTTAATATTAATCTCCAAGTTTTTCGACTCTTCGTTGTTAAATTAATTCAGCGATAACATTTGCGTCCAGTTCATCCTGGATCTAAAAATGTGGATACGATATACCTATTTCTACCAACTTTTGCCATATCAATAGTCATATCAATAGTTATCTGATTAGGGAATTCCTATTTCAGTTATAACGAAAAATATGTACTTTGATATTTGCTTGTTTTTGCCATTTTACATTTTACTTTAGTTCATAGCAGTGATTTGTCCTAAAAAAATTGAATGATGTGTTTTGTTTTCCAATCCTGACAGTGAATTCAGTATACGTGAATTTTGTTTTCGTTCGTCAAAAATTTGAAAAACACAATGTTGAAATTAGCATTGCAGAGAAGTAAGCAGTAAAACTGTTTGTAAACAAATATTATCTCTAAGATGATTGTAAGGATTTTCCGAATTTCAAGAAAGAATAAGATATTGCCAAATATAAATAGCATAAGTGAAGAATGCTCTGAAATTCATGGAAGCTCACAATCTGAAAGTGAAGATGGGTTGAACGTTTCTTTCGAAAGCGATCACGAATTTGATAGCTATTATGAAAATTACTCATCAAGCGCTAATGAATAGTAAGATAATTTGAATGCAAGTATAGGACCAAAGAGAATGAAATCGTTTACGGCTTGTAAAGACGAAGTGAAGAAAGCAATAAACGGGAAAATATTGAATTCTTTGTTGATGGAACTGTTTGCAAAAAAATCGAAACAAGTTCTTGTCTTGACGGACTACCTCTTCATACCTTTTTCAAAGATGTATCTGGTGCAACTGGATACGCCAAAAGAAATATTATGATGGGCAAAGTAAGCACCGCCCTTTATTTAGTATTTGACAATAATATTGTGGAATACAACGGAATACGGAATACGGAAATGGAAGCACAAAGGGTTCTAGGAGAAGAATGGAGTTAAGCTCGAGACAAATTGAAGGCATTTATAGGTATTTAATATGTACGCGGTACATATGAACAAAAAGATGTTAATGCATCGTTTTTATGGAATAAAAAGTGGGGTCTTTCATTTTTATCCAACGTCACAATCCGGAATTGCTTCATGGAAATGCGACGATTTTTGCATTGTGATAATAAAAACGACGTTTCCCAACGTTTGGGAAGTATGGAATGCATTTATTGAAAACAGTCAAACGGAACAGCATTTCCCGACGGAAGTTAGGTGTAGGTTCACCCAATCCCTGCCGAATAAGCCCGATAAATTGGGCCTCGGCAGAATCGTTAACACCGGCAATTTTTTTAGAAGTCTTTCCCTGCCCAATAAAGCTTTTGCGAAAAAAAACTTCTTTTGTATGAAGTATCCGTCAAAATAACACAGAACTGCCAAAATCCGAACAATGCAGTGCTTCTGCTAGGTTCAAGACATAAATCTGTAACAATGGAAACAAACAATAAACGTATTCCAGAGGCCATTAAATTTTATAATAGCCCAAATTTTAGGGTCGATATGACCGACCAAATGGCGAAAAAGTTTGTTGTGAAATGTAAATGCCGTAGATGACTTATGCATGTATTTTACAAAATCTTCGATTTAGCCGGCATAAACGCTCGGGTCCTGTGTAAAGAAACGACGGATGAAAATATTTCATGTAAAGATTTTTCATTCCAGTTAAAAGAAGAACTTGCAACGGAATATAAAAAACGTCTAAAACGTTCATCAGCCTCAAGTAAAACCACATCTTTGCCAAGTCGACAGAGAAAGTGCCAAACTATTGCTCAGGTAATAGAGCAACGGAAACGCGCTTGCAGTGCGAAACGTATGCGTGTGGAAAGTGCTTAGTTGAGCAATCATTGATTTGTAAAACCTGTGGTAAACGTAAAAATTTTATTAATATCCCTTTTTGTTAATGGACTGAAACTTCAATAATTTAAAGATATATATATAAAAAAGTCTTTCTAATAAAAATAAAAAACTTAATTTGATTATTGTTCCCACTACAAATATATGGTGTTAAAATATTTCAAAGGTACAAGTTATAATTACTCAGAAACTTATTTCCAAAAGCTTACAATCACCCATGCCTTGCATGCCGTCGTTTTGAAACAACTTCGCCGCAAGTATAAGCGATGATGATGACAACGAAAAGTTACTATTATTTCATATTAGACGTCATTATCGTTACGTATCATATTAAAACGAATGGCACAAGGAAAAAAAGCCAAAATAATATTGATAATAAACTATATTTTCAAACATTTTTTTGTGAATGTGTATGCTTTAACACAATAGTAATTGTTGCACAGCTGTGTATAGAGATTGCGAACGCCAAGTGACAATCAGCTTTTAGCGTACATTTTGTCTAAGTTTTCCACATTACTGCAACATGTGTCTGAATGGTTGGCACTGTATATAAACGTTCCACTATACAAAGTATGCTAACTTCATAGGTGATAAGAAAACAAGTTAAAAGCCGAGTCCTGGCTTTTAACCAAGGCTGGCTTGGCCACGCCGATTACCAAGTCCCCTGCGCTCTTCTCTTATTTTCATTAGAGAATTCACGCGAGTTCGTATATAGGATGTGACTCAATGATGTTCAAATTTAGTAAAGTTAATTCTGTTGTCAAACTTGTCCCTCTTCACCTACTTTCGTTATAAAAGTAAAAAAGTGAACTTGCTTTTAGCGTAAGATGATACAAATTAGACTTCCTTGGCATATAAACGCTTATAGTTTGTAAGAACGCAATAAATCGAATCCTACTCTGAACACTTCTAAACATTTCACGTCCCCATGCATTGAACATATGAAAATACTTATTTTTCGCGGATGTCGGAAATGTTAAAAATTTGTGCATTTTTTCATATTAAGATTTTTTAAAACTGGGATTTCTGTAGAAGTGGTCGTAAGGAGGGTTCGACGTAATTTGTTTTCCGAAGTTTTCGTTCTCTGGCCAAGGAATATCGGTGCACCAATTTTGATGGAATTATCATGGACATTGCGACAAGTACCTTGTACATGTACACATGGGCAAGCATCTGACGGACATAAATCTTTAAATCGATTTATAAAATGATTATGAATCAATTAGTATATGAAACAATATATGAAGTATATGAAACAAATAGTCCATCTCAAATCCTTTTCGGCGTTGCATATATTCTCTTAAAGTTAATGCGTCCTTACCACAAGTCCTGCAGTTTATAATTAAGCAAAAAACCTTCTTTGGGACTTGAGGCGAGTATTGGGCACCCCATTTCTAAGGAAAGTTTATGAAAATCTTTCAATCGGTGATTTTTGGTGTTTTCCATCTGTGAATCGACGGATTATGATTATTTTTCAAAGAAAAAGGTTTACATAGTTTTGATTAACTTTTAATTTTTTTCTTTTTCAGACAATTTATTTACAGTTCCAGATTTAGATATGCAACACTCGCGAGTAAGAAAATACTAGACTTATATATCTATTCGTATTATAAAAAGTGGATACGCATTAAACTGTGTCCATTTTTCTAAGGAAACACTTACTTTATGCTTGATACGAGAATATAAAATGAGACTTAAATAGCTTAATAATAGATCGACGTGAGAGGAAAAGCAAAGCTTTGACAAAAGCTTTGAAGAATAACATCTGCATGTCATCCTACCACTTTATTGAACGATACATAGTAGAGAAGAATTAATTACGATCCATTAAAAGGTTACCAATGGAAAAGTAGTCTGAGGTATTACCCAAAATTTTTCACAACACAAATAAGGCTTTCTTACCTCAAGACCACAAAAAAAGAAAGGATTATGATTCATCACTTGATGACAAGCGGACTATTAGCCTGGCTATCTAATGTGAGCGGATGTAAATAATCGAATGGAAAAGGTATATATATAAATTCTTGATCATCATAAGCTTATTAATCGCATTAATGATCTCTGCTTGTCTGCCCGCAATTAAAGGCTGCACAAAATGCCTATGTATTCGTTGGTAGGTATAATTGAGTACAAATTTTAACAGGACGGACGTTCGCGGAAATCGTTCCCTTCAAGTTTCACATCGAAATTGTGAACCATAACTTTTCGAAATTATTTTGTTTGTGATCGCAAGGAATCTAGTTCGTTTTCTAACAAAGTCATTAAATAAAAGCGAAGTACTCTCTACTTATCTTTAGTTTTGCGAAACTGAGTACTTAAACGAAAAACGATCGCTTGGGGGATACGTGGTTGGCTAGACTAGCATCACTAAAAGAGTAAAAGCAGCAATGTATATTTCTCGAAACTGTCCACATCCCTCACTATGTTATAATATTTCCAAAAGTATATCTTTGCTAAGTTTATATAAAACAATTTCAATTCTTCAGATATTGTGCACGAAGTCAGTCTAATTTGAAAAATGAAGCAAAAAATAAGGTATTTTTTGAAGTCTTCACCGTCGGTGTTATTGCGACTTTGTAGCCCGGTAGACGAACAGAGAGAGGTGTGATGGAAGTAGAAATGCTTATATGGCATTGCTGGCATCGTTCGCTAATTTGATAAATATTACACATCACAGCATAAACTTAACTTGCCTCTGATTTGGAAAAAATATGAATGCAAAACGATGAATCATCATGAATTTCAATTAATTATATAAAAGATGTGTAAATAAGACAATTAATCCTAGTGGCTTTTTCTTTGAAAAGGAAAAAAGATTAACTTGAGTTTCATTATAAAAACCAAATTTTAAAAGTTAAAAGAAAAAAATTTATTCACACACAACGTGTTTTGATTTTTATTTTTTGTTCCGAAACCCACAAGAAAATTGTAAATTAATTGAAATTTATTAATTTACATGAATGATCGAAATTGTATGAATTAATTTAGCGATAACGAAAAACCTAATCAAAGTAAATGGTGTTTTCAGCGCCACAGCTCTAATTAGATAACAATTTACCAACAAACACACACATACACACATACACGTCTATACCTTACAAAGCTAAGCATAAATATTAAATGAATGTTGGAAAAAAAAACTTTAGGCCATAATAACAGCAAGAACCAGGCGAACGAGAGATAGAGGGGGACAAGGAGATTAACAAAGCTAAAAATCACAAATACAATAACGTTAGGAAATCAGCATTAGAGCAACAACCAAGCTAGCACAGCTGTGCAATTTCAAAATGCGTGTCCGAAAAAAAATAGAAATAAATAAACAAAAATAAGTTAAAGATATCGATTGATTAAAATTGTCTTTCACCCCCTCTTCGCACAGCACCAAAAACAACAACAAAAATGAAATGAACGAAAACTAAAGACCAGTTTTTAGGTCTAGCGTCCATATTATGCCTTTTTTATATCCAAACATTTCATACTGAAACAATAACAAGGCGTGGTGTATAGTTTGCACTTAAAGTATATTCGTTGAATAAAACCTGCCAAAATATGCCAATTAACCTAAAAAAAAGTCCGCAAGAAAAACTAGCAAAAGAACTAAATTTGAAAAAAAAAAATTAAATGAATGAAAAATATATATATACATATATATAGAGGAAAATAAATCGAACAATTTCGCAAACGAGTCAAGTTCATTCACCCGCATTGCAAAATCACAACAATTTCAAGGCGGAAATAAAAAACAAATTGGAATTAAACGAATTTGTAGCAACACATGCAAATGTTAAACAAATACTTATTTGTTTGCCTTATAGTCTCCACAAGTCCATAACAGCATTTTTGTCGTGTTTGTGTGCGTGTGTGTGGGTGTGTGTTTATATGCTTTTTGATATGATTATTCTACACTTCATTGACTGTCTAAACTTTGACCCCATCAATTTGTCGTAAGACATATCTGTATAGTGTCAAATTGCCATTTGGCTTTAGCTACTATAAACACCGTTGCCCGACTGTTTTTGATTTCATTTATAACAACGTGCGCCGCAGCCTTAACACCACAAGCGTAGCTACTTACAAAAGAAAAATCAATGTAAAACTTTTGTTATACAAAAGTCTAACGTATATAGACTTTCTTGGTTACCTATTTTTTCTCTTTTTTTTCTTAACTTTTGGAGACAATGCCAGGCCTATTGTCAAAAAAAAAAAAACTTTACATAACAAAATGTTTATTTATTTACACAAAGCCGTCTGCATGGATATATAACAATGAAATAAATTTTTATAGGCTTTATGTAAAGCAATGACATGTAAACATTTTCTATTGGTGAACAAAATCTAAAAATTAAAAAGGTTTTGAAAAAGGGACTAATACAAATAGGTCACCAGCAATAAAAAGAAAAAAGACGCAGTTGACAATCAGACTGTAAGTTAATAGGTAATAAGTTTTTAAGATAATCTGACGTGAAGACAAAATCCAAGCTAAGAAAAGTTTTTCAGTTTACTTAGGTGACGTATGTTTTAACTTATTATTTCTCAACTACAGTGTTACGCAACATAAAGAAATCTTAGGAAAAATCTTAAATCACTGCGAGCTCAAATGCCGAAATATTTCATTGAAAATATCTGCAATCTGAGGTCGAAAAAAAATTGTACATTACCTACGCGGAAAATACCCTTAATAAGCAAAATGATATAATTTGTTTCACCTAAACTGAGCTTGTTGCTATACTTTCCACCGACCACGTTCCTCCGCAATCAGAAATCATACGAAAGTCTTTTAGAACAGACTGCATATATGGTGACTGCAAAGAAGTTTTAACCGCCAACTTAGTGCTTGCGTAAAACTTCCTCTTCTTAAAAATGACTTCAGCTATAAAACTCGCAGTCACATCCGCCAATTATTAGTAGAATCAAACTACCAATTCTTAATTGCACCATCAAGAAGGTTGTCTCCTGCAGCCTGAACAACTTGCAAGAATCTTAAACGTTGGCATAGAAAAGGAGGGTAACAAAAAAATGTTGGTAACTTACCGGAATAAATCAAATGACGTCGCATCTGCGCTATGGTAATACACTCAACAAAATACTAAAAATAGAATAGTTCCTGAAAAAATGAGGCCAAGTCCGTTGATCGATGGGGACCATTCTGTAGTTTTACTGCAAAAATGAAGACAATTTTATTTTTATCTATATAACCAATTACTCAGGGGATATAACCTATTGGTGTGATAGAGTAGAGGTTAGAAGAAAGTGAGGAACAATAAAGCGATACGGAGATGCTGGCCGCAGTAGCTCACCATTATCGGATGCTTTTCCTATTGCTCGAGTATGGGTACTTTGCATCAATTGTTCGCGTTCGCGTTAGTTGTTGACACAGAAAACGTAACTAACGGTTTGACTATATTGACCTCAATCCGAGACTTTGTTACCATTTTTGTAGCTTTAGTCATCTTTAAACAACATTCTTTTCCCACGTACTCTACGCAATTCTAAAACTATCTGTTGACAAAATCGCCGCGAATATTTTGTTTGAATCCATATCTCCCTGTTATAAAGAATTATTTTAATGTTTATCCATACTATATTCAGTTACCAAATCATCTACTTTACACTAATGACTCATTTTAATCAATTAAGAAAAGGAAAGAGAGCAAAACTAGCGAACTGAGTACAATTGTATTCTGTTCCTCAATTAAATCATTTTTGATTTTTTCACAAGAAATTGCCGGCACAAATAATTATCGATAATTCAAGTGCCTCGAAAAGCTGCTAAGCTCAGCATTTTTTTCTTATAGAGTAAAAGAGCCGGTAAAAGACCCACAAAATGAGATACATGATATATTTGCTAATAATTTCGGAACGCATGAATATGGAACGACATATGTATGTAAATTATAATTTAGGCTCTATTTCGCACCGGCAATCAAACCCGGGCTTAAAGGTTGAGCGCTACGTGGACCAACCACTGAGCTATGTTTCATGTCAAAGAATTATAAAATCTGAAAGTAAGCGACAGTGTTCATACTGGCTATACTGGGGTTGATAACGGGGTGCTATTCATGACCATGACGTCGGGTTCAACGCACGTACAAGCGAACTGTTATTTCTGAATATTTTTTGCATGTAATTTTTTGGTTAATATGCTCTTTCGCCAATATAAAAAACTCCCTGCCTACATAATATTAAGAAATTGTACAAAAAATTATAATAGACGATGGCACGTGATGATGATGAGCTCATGATGTCGCGACAAAATTAAGTTTTTCCTTTTTTTTTAGGATGTTGAATACAGATAGACCAAAAGTTTTTCTTTAAGGCAAGTAAAAAATTTGAAAATTGTTGGGGGATGTATAAAGGGCTTTTGTCTGTGCTGTGATGAATGCTGAACATGGCAATGAAATTAAGTTTTTCTTATCGATTTCAGCTTCCCTTAACACGTATTAAAAAAATTTGAATCTAATTTGGAGCACTGCCGGATTTGTCTCAAAGGCGAACGCTAGTGAAAACGGTTCATATCGCCCCACTTTTTCGATCACTTCGGATAACAACTTATTTTGAAAGACCATTGAATGAATAAGTCTACTAAATGGGGTGATGTAGAGTATTTAATGGTAGGCCTACTATAATGCTTTTACTTGTTTACAATTAATATCGTACTTTATGTACATAGAGAGGGCATATATGGGGGCTTTGGCCGTGACAAAAATTGAATATAGCAATGAAATTAGATTTTTGTGATAACTTTCAGTACCCTTCAAGATCTCTTCAGTGACTGTACTGTAGGTGTACATGGCAAAATTTAAACTTAACTTTTGTGACCATAATTATTGGTTTGTTTGTTTTATAAGCGCATTTTTAATTTTAATAGATTCTAATGCTTTTTTTATTTCGCTTTAAATTGTAGCTTGGCAAATTTTTTATTTATTTATTTTTTATTTACCTACTTACACTTGAAATTCAACTACATAAAATTAGCAGTCAAACCCAAGTAAAACTTAAGAGAAAATCTTATACTAATTGTTTTAAAAACTAGTATACAATATGAAGAAGATATAAAAAAAGAAGAGTAATAAAAACAAAAATAAAGCAACTTAAAAATGATAATTCATGTATAAATAAACAAAATGGAAAATAAAAAATAAAAAAAAAGCATGTGCGCAGCTAGCACAGCAGCACACCCGCAACAAGAACAGATCCAGGTTGCAAGTGAACCCCTAAAGCATTGCAAACATGCATAAGCTTGGCAACCGACACGTTAAAGAACAACATATAATTTTCGAAAAATAAAAAATAAGAAATGAGATATTACGAACGCAAGTTAGTTTAAGGACGATAATGGTAGATCGCGCGTATTAAGCAAAGTTGCTTTAATAGACTTTAAAGAGTCCGATAATGAGAATAAGTGAAAGACATCATTTAGGTTTTTGCAAACAGCGCTAAGCGGGTTAAACAGCTCATAATTGTATTTACATTGGCTAAGCGTAATCAAGATAAATACATAGCAAATAAATATATAAATGCATATGTACACATATCAAGATTATTTTGCTTCATGCAGCACAAACTGCTGCAATTTTGATGATCTAGAGCAGAGCTAAATTAGAGTACTAGGCAGTGCTTGAGATGTGCATAAAACGAAGTAGATTCAATGTAGGGTGTACATATTTTGACATTGACATTATGATTTATTTAATCAATTATTTGTATCAAACTTTAAATGATTGCAAAAATAGGTGAAAATCTTGCCTAAACACAGGCTAATCAACTTGCCGACAAATAAATTTCGAGTACTGTAAAAAAAAGAAAAAACCAACAAAAAAACATTATTTATTCCTTACTCATTCTGTGTGTAGATACACATCCATACCTACGTATATGTATCATTGATTTGTACTTAAAAATAGAACAAGAAAAACTAAAAAACACGTTTAATATCAACAATTTGCAGACTTTGATTAACTTTGTTTATATATCAAAAAGATTTTTTCCGCAAAGCTCGATGAAAAAAATATATTTATATGTATACATATATACATATATATAAATGCGAAACAAAATAAGCTCGTGTGTTGAGTTTATTAAAGCAACAAAAATAATGTATTTATGTGCAGATCTTAAAAAAAACACACACTACAGCAACAATAACAAATTTAAGCCGGTAAGGTGGCTCTGATTGCTGTCTAACTGGCTGACTGACTATTAGCAGATATTGTATTATATTTGTTGTTGGGTTGACTGTTTGTTGTTTGCTCGGTTGGTTTGTTGTTTCGATGGTTGGTTGGTTACTTTGCTGATGACGCCGCACCTTAGCTGTTATTTCACGTGTATGTGTATATATGTGCTTATATATTTCTACAACTATTGTTGTTATATCTTATAATAAATGCAGTTAAAACATAACATTAATATAATAAATGCCGTCCACGCAGTTTACTTATTTTTTCAACATTTCTTTTTTTTGTTTTGTTTTTAGTGATTTAAAAACTTTATAAAATTGTAATTTGTGTCTACGGTATATATACATGCATGTATATATATATAGATATATACATATACATATATAAATGAATATATTTTAGGTATGTTCGTACATATGTCGAAAATAATAAACATGGCGGTAGCCGCTTGTAAACAAAAACTCAACGCCATAGGTTTCTGTGTTTCATCATTAGTCTAAAACATTCATATCGTGTTGTTTGTTATTTTTTGATGTAAAAGAAAAGAAACCTGTTTTTAAAAATTATTATATATTGCAAGAGCAAACGATGTAGATTTATATACCTATCCAAGTGTATATATATATATTTAATATTTAGTTTACTAAAAGCTTATATTTCAAAAATAATAAAAATTTCGAAACATTCATTAAAAATTACTTTCTATCAGGCCAAAAGCATCGACATAAATATTGTAAACAGCAGATAAGAATATGTAATTGCACTTAATAAGATGAACAAAATATAGCATATGAAACCGTGTATATTTGTTTCGTGTACATCAATCGTTAAAGGATTTCGCTAAGATATAATAAAACTTAGAAGAGAAGTACTTGGTCACTGATACAATATCAACTTGCGAGTAGAACATGTAAACTTGAAAGTAAGTCCGTAAACAGCTGAGTCAATGGCAAGTTAACGTCGTTCAAAACAGAAAGGTACGTAAGGCATTTAAAAGGTTATAAATAATAAGTAAATAAAAATAAATTTCACTCATCGACAATGCACCCGCTTTACGTTTGTTCTGATATGACAACCAATTACTCAGGTGATTTTCCCTAAAAGTAAGGAAAGAGAAGGAAAGAAAGAAAAAGTGCAAAACTTATCTAAAAAAAAAAAAAAAATGAAATTTCAATACTATACGATATTAACTAAGTGTCCCTATTTTTTTAATTTTGTGCAGGTACTGTTAAATTATCCCTAATACATATGCAAGAAATTTTATCGCGCTGTATCTATTTGTAATTTATAAGTGACAAGCAAAAATACCAAAGATATTTCTTTTAAAAACAGTGATGGTGCCAGTTATGCCGTAATGTGGATGTGCTCCTTGACGAACCCAGCTCATTTTTAGTACCAATCTAAGTGCATAAGCTTCCAATATTTCTGTCAAATGTAAGCCGATATCTTCCCAACCCTAAGAAATTTTTTTGCAGGCAGATAGACAAGCTTAGATTAAATAAGGCTTTTATACTAATCAAGAACATATATGTTTTACGGAGTTTCTGGAGCTTCCAGTTTCAGCTGGCGGTTTCAAACATTTTGACAAAACGCGTATGATTACTTCTTATCCTTTGATAATAGGTCTCATCACTTTAATATTACGTTGAGCGTGCTATGCGTTTTCGTCTTTTGATTAGTTTTAATGTAGTATTCATCGGAGGTATTTCAAATTTAAATAATGTCTTTCAGTGCTTCAAATTTTCAATACAATATGTGCCGCGGAATCCATATATTTTAAGCAGATGCATAAACCAACAGCTATTAGAACTTTACTGTTTTGTCTGTCGTTGGAAGGTCATTGCTGTGTAAAAATCATATGGATTCGTCAATAGTAGCGACATCTTTTTGTCATGCTATGACCCTATTGTGTGCTGTGTTAAACATATATTCCCCTCTAAGATCCACAATCCGTTTATCTCATGCTAGACTTGTGTGTTATTATTACAACGAGGTTTATAATGAAAGTACAGTCACAAGTAATCAGGCATTTTTTTTTGCTGTGGGGCTGGCGGGAAGTGAACACCCTGTTATATAGTAAACCTGATATCCGACTTTTTTCTTATAAACATTCCTTCGGAATACCAACATTGACGCAACATAAAAACAACTATAATAAGAATTCGTATTGTTCTCTTTCATGACTAATCAGTGAACATAACGTCAGAGCATAACCCCAAGCGAAATAAAACTATATTTTAATTTGATTTTAATGTTTATAAAATTAAAAAGAAAAAAATATTACAAAAGTTTTGATTTTTTCTGCTGTAAATTACTTAAATTAAATTTAGATCAAGTTTAATATACTTAGAGTAGGAACCTATAATTAACTAACACACTCACATGTATAATGAATGATTGATAAATAACTTAAATAAATGACAATACACACAGGCACACATACAGCTATACTTATGAGGTACAATAGACAAAATATGATATAAATACAACGGCAACGATAAAGTAGAATGATTTTGGAATAAACATAACAAATTAATGATGATAATAATGATATGTAATAAATAACAACCACATTACAGCAATAATCTATAAGCGTATGTGCAAGCATACGCGCACAAAAAATGTAAGTTAAGACCTAAAGCAAAGAAAAAAAAATAATAAAAATCAAGACAAAAAATTTCTAAGGTGTGACTAGACAAATGACAGACACCACAGAAACTACTCATTTAAATAAATTAATTTAGATGAATTACATTTAAATTAAAAGTCTGAATACAAAAAAAAATGAAAAAAAAATCAAATTAAGAGAATTTTTCGTTTAATGATTAATAAATAAATAAATTAAATAAATATTAAAATAAAAGACATATGGTGGGAGAGAGAAGGAATCAGAGAGAAGGAGAGAGAGAGAGAGAGCAAGTTACAAAGTGCGCTATGGGACGATGCAATGCGATCTTAGTTTATTTTTGGCATTAATAACGAAGAAAAAGTCTTTGGTCACTGGACTAAGCAAATTGACAAACTATCTTAATGAAAAGGAGAGTCGAGGTAAATATCTCAACACTTAAGTGAAACCATTTCCACACTCAATTGGAGATACGAGGACGCAAGCCCTTAAGGTAATGATCACGAATTAGAGTTAATGTCTTACACTACTTACACATATCCAATGTTTGTATTCAAGGGCTCGTCATCAAAGAAATACTGAGAACATTTGCATTCAAAACTCGTTCATTTGTCTTATTGAAGAGTGATGAGTCACTCTTGTCGTTGTAGAATGCATGTAATCCTCATCTTCTTCGCCTATACTGCTGCATACACTGTCTGCGTAGTAGATACGCGGTTGATGCGAGGGATTGATGTTCTCATTATAATCCGTAGGAGAAGAATAACTATTTTGCAAATCTTGCCTATGCTGCGGCATGTTCTGCAGATGTTGACTAAAGGGACCACCTGATTCCATAACAGCAGCTTCCTTGGGTGAGGATTGGCAACCATTTTGTAGGTGTTTGCCCAACAAAGACATGCGAGAAAACGATTTAGTACATGAAGGACAAGAATATTTCTTAACATCCGAATGCGTTTGCATATGAGCCCGTAGATTAGAACGATCGGCAAAAGCACGATTACAATGCTGGCAACTGAACGGTTTCTCACCAGTGTGCGTTCGTATATGACCTTGCAGTAGCCAGGGTCTTGAGAAAGCTTTACCACATATAGGGCACTTACAGGGCAAAGTATGAGTTCTGATGTGCATTTTCAAAGCACCCAACGAAACATAAGTTTTATCACAATTTTTACAGTTAAAAATCTTTTTCACTTGATTACCCTCAGCCGCAGGGCAATGAAATTGCTGATGTTTGTTAAGTCCTGAGAAAGTTGAATACGATTTGCCACAATCATCGCAATGATAACGTGGCACACCTACCGGTTTTTGCATAGATTGTGTTGAAGCCAACGTTGAAGCTTGTATAAGAGCAGCTGCTTGATCGGTGGAAAATTCCGAAGAATCGTAACTTTCATTACCACCCTCCGGATTGCTGCGTATTATTTTGTATTCTGTACTCTCGAAAGCGTGACTCTGCTGATGTTTCACCAAACCGGCATATGTTGAATAGCATTTGTTACATTGTTGACACTGATAATACAAATCGTTAGAGGTTTTCAATTTTAAACCCAAATTTGTATTGTTGCTTAAAGGTTTCAAGACTTCTTTAACATTGTAAATATTATTGCGATGATGATTGCTGTTGCTGCTACCGTCATTGTACTGCTGTATTTCGTTAACGCTTTCTTGATGGGGATGAAAATTTTGCAAACCCAAAAGTGCTCGTGCTACATGATGCAAGCTGCCACCATCGCCCGAGACGTTGACAGACGACGATTTTACACTTAAATCTTGAGGTTCCGAATAGTTATCCATTATTTGATTATAAGGTTCACTACCTTCCAACACATGAGGGGAAGTTTCTCTAGAAAAGTTGCTGGCATGCAAACAGTCTTCATATTCGGCTATACTTTTCATTAGATTATTATTAAAATTCCGCATAACTGGCTCAATAACTTCGCTATCCTTTGGTTCAGTTTTGATCGAAACGTTATAGAAATTTTCATCTCTTGGAAGGTTAGAAAGAGGAGGATGAGGAGAAGGTATCAAGTTCATGTGAGTCGGTGAGATGTTTTGTAAACGTATAGATGGAAAGCTTTCTAATTGCTGTTCTTCTTCTGCTTCTCCTGGTTGTCTTTCCGGTGGTAAGGGGAAATCTCCATAACCTAAGCGAGCTAAACTACGTGCAATTTCTTCCCGCGTAAAGACCTCCGGGAAAGCTTTAGCAATTTCCCTCGTCTCCTCCCAAATACGTCGGGCCAATTCCTCTTTGGATTGAGCATTAACTTGAATTTGTATTTCTGCACTTGAGTCGATTTTTGTCGATGATACTTGAGAATAAGCTGATTTACTTAAATCCACCGGACCTTCGTCTAAAATTTTTATTTTAAATAATAAAAAAAATATCTCGATAATTTTCTTGTGAAAACAATCTTCAAAAAACCTTCCTCACCTTGTCGGTCCTTAAGATTTGTATTCACTTCCGCAGCTGTGTCCACCAGTAATATAGGACGCTTCTTTAGCGGACATTTGCGATAATTTATTTTATCCATATTTTTAAAAAAAGTTTATTTTTACTTTTCATTTAATTTCCAAAAAATTTGTCTCCCCGTTGCGTGTTTCCCGTTTGAAATTCATTTATTGAGTGATGCAATTAGGTCTGCGATTACTTTATTTTATGTACTCGGAAATTCTGTGTTCATCCCTCATGACCTTCCCTGTATTATGATTATTGTTATTATTATGATTATTTTAAATAGCAAATCACATACACATTCGCACTGGCAGTGCAATACATTATTCTCCGATCTTGCAAAGCATCTAAAATATGCTTTAATGTGTGTATCTGGTGATCTTCAAATTTCAACCACCTCATTGGACACACACAATACAAGTATACGACCAAACACAATGTAAAGAAAAAATACACGTTAAAAACCACACCAGATGTTCTCCGAACAAGCTGCTGTTGCTGTTACTGCACACAGCGCATATTCATGCAGCACGTGCCACATGCATATATGAGTACGAGTACATAATCTACGACATGCATGTGCGTTAAAAATCCACCAAAAACATTATTTTTATTGTTTTTCATAGCTTACAAGATCATGATCATCATCAACAGCCAGCCAGCCAGCCCAGCAATACAACTGAGATTATTTTTAACATAAACACGCACGTATACGTATACATATGTTTTACTCTTCCTGATGAGAGTGCTCTTGCTAGAAATTGTTGCCCCTTTTTTCGTTTTATACGTTTTCAAACACCTGGAGTTATGTCTCATTATTGAAATTTACTTGAAAATTGGTTATAGGTGTGCATGTATATGGGGTGGAGTTTTCTGATTTATGAAAACATACACACACATATATTTACCTATTTATCTGCAGACAAAATAAAGAAATTTAATACTCTCTTTTATAAAAAGAAAAAATTTTTGTCTCGTGTTTATTGTCTGACTGGTGGAGCAGGTTAAAATAGTAACGGATATGAAGGCAATCAAAACGACTCTTAATATTTTAATAAAGAGCTTACGCTTAAAAAACTCTTTACCTCTGAAGTCTAGCTCTTTTAGTTAAAGCGCTTTAGACTGATTCTCTTAAAGCTTGTGTTTCATTTTCACTAGTTTTCAAAGTTAAGAGAAGTTTGCTTCATATGATCACAAACTTTGATTTTTAAGTTAAATTTTATCTTTTGGAAAGTTTACGTTATCTTGAGAAGCACTTCAACTAGTATTATATTACATCTGAAATCATTTTTCTAAGTGAGAATATATTATGTGAAAGTTTCCAGCTTCACGTCGTTTTTATTTTAACCAAAAAACTTTTCGATAATATTGTTTTTTAAAAAAAAGTTTAAAACTCAAACTGTACGGAGCAATTAGCCCTATGGAGATCTTAAAAGCATCATTAAATGTGAATCAAATATTTAACTATATTAATCGAGGTTTTATAACGAATCCTGCCATGATGTGGTCCTCAGGCATTCATAAGAATCAAAAAAAAAAAAAAAATTAATATGTTATTCCTGTTGTTCACAGTTTAATTTCATTTATTTATCCAAATGAGTTATATATAAGAATAAGATTTTATAGTATCACATTTAAAGAAAACCTTCAAAACATAAAAAAATATATTATTTCATGCAAGTTCTCCATAACCTTCTCTCTGAACAGTTGTGTATACAATGTTCTTGTCCGACTAACTCTGCCTTCCACAAATACTCTATTTCTATACATTTTTACAAGCGTATTACTATTACCTAACTTTATGGTTTCATTTTTAATCCGTTAACGTGCTTTTCCGCTAATCGTTTTCCTCGCGTCGCGAATGTGCACTTGCGTGTTCCCTCTCTGGGGATTTTATTGCTTGGGATAAATCAATTAGTTAGCACGAACTTGATATGGGATTTCCGTAACAGCATAATAAAGTAAAAAACGCAATATGAAACAGTCAAAAAGTTTAAGTGCAAATGAGCCGCTGATCGTGTGTAGATTAGGGTTAAAATCACTAGTCTAGCCATCTCGTCTATCTTTATTCAAAAACAAAGCCGACAGTATTAGTTGCGGGTGTTCATCCTTTATTAGTTGTAGAATCTGTTTCTTTGGTCTAAATAAATTGTAACAATAACAATAATAAAAAGTTGTATTTTCGATTAAGCGTTGTGCCCATCAATCTTCGGCTCTTATCTGTACGCCCACATGTCTAGCTAAAGTTCATGGGATATACGAACAGTCAGTTCATATCCTTGCCATTGTTGTGTTGTTATGTCAGATCCCTGCCGTTATCGGAAAAGCACATCATTATGAAACGAATAGAAGAAATAAAAAAAAAAACTTTGATTGACTTTCTCGTTATCGGAAAAGCGCCACGTTTTATTATCCATCGTTACCCACAAAATTTCCACATGTAAATTTCCCCATATGACAGAGTATATATTCTATATAATACAACCGACAAGTCTTTTGATGTTACCCATAAATTCTTCGAATATTGTCATAAAACTGCAAGCACTGCTCAGACAGAACGCAAAACATAAGAAATAACAGCTACTTAAAAGGGCGAAAGCCTGATTCAGTAAAGCTTAGGCCATTTGAACACATTTTCCGATTTGATCAAAATGATCCTATAAATTCTTTCTCCATATGCCAGGTGCTTTTCCGCCGACTAGCTAACAACTAGCACTAGTTGTTTCCAAGCGGTGGCTTCATTAAATTGAGGCAGCTCATAAAATGCTACATCCAGCTAACCACATAATTCTTTTTGTTAGGAAAATTGTGGTTTGCTGTCCGTGTTAGTGGTTGCCACAACTATTGTGCTTTCGATTTTGTACATCCATAATTTTTTATCAATGGTTATAATTCAGCAGCATCGCCTTTTCTATTAAAGATTGAACCTAACTGCTTCCCCATCCGTCACCTTCATAGTGCCGAGCTTGACTTCTTCAAACATTGCAAAGACTATACTATGCACACGTCAGGGAAATAGACTATACTATATGGTAGAGTTTGCAGGTACAACTTGGGGTTGGAGAAGACACGGTTTAAAATAAATCACAGACAAATATGCGAAAGCCATCCATATTCTAAAACAAGTCCGCGCGCGCAAAGATTTGTTTGAACTGGCGCTATGAAACAAGCGTGAAAGATATATTCGCCTCCGGATCAATCTGGGATAAGAACAATCTATAGTTATTATATAAAAGTTGCAATTAATTTTATTAATAGAGGACACATCGGTTGATCTCTCAGAAAGACTATTTTCATACTGAAACTTTGGATTGTTCTACACAATATTCCTGTCAAATTTTAGATCGATATCTATAATGCAACCAAATAAGATCCATTTTGATATGTGATCATCAGCCTTAGCATTATATGCTGGGCTAAAGCTTACTTTTTGTTCTCACCAAGGCTTCGGGACGTGCCAAATCAGGTATCGCGTGTATATAGTGATATTCATAAATAATAATTAAGCGTAAGTCGGCTGTGGCTACTCCTTCTACATCCTTCGCTCTTTCTCTGTTTTTCTGGGCAGTACCGTGTGCCAAGTATAGGAAACATCTTCTGAATGACTAGTCATATATAAAAAAAAGCATAAAAGTGTTACGTAAATCATTATATATATATAAATTTTTTTTTTTTTTTTGAATACATATGTATTATTAAGACTGTAAAATTATTTCGATTTTTTTTCAGCTACGCACAAGATTTTTTAAAAATGGTGGATTTTTTCCGGAGCGTGAGGCATAATTTTGAAAATCGTTTCAGTGTTTTATTATAAACACAACCTCAACCTTAAAGGCTTTCTAACGTTGGCATGAATGTGAACAATTGAAACATTATCATATACTTTTATATAGGAAAATATCTCCAAAAATGAAAATAATTTCTCTTTCATTCTGAATTACAATACTTTTGTCAATATAATACAATAACAAAATATTTGCAGTGGCAAAACTTTGTATAAAAAAAAAAATTTTATAACGACTTTTTTCTTTTCTAAAGCTGGAGATGTTTAGCACGCACCATAAACCAAATTTTAGCAGATGTAGGAAGAACCAACGCTAAGAGAAAAAAATTCTTAAAGAAATCTTTTCAATCAAAATTTAAAGCGATGCGAATCGATCCCATAGTGGAAACGAGAACGAAAAACAGAAACAGATAAAAGGAGAGAGAGAGAAAAAAGACGAAGTCGAAATCAATTCTCATTTAGCTAAGGGTTGATAATTTAAGTTCAAAAATTTCCTTCGAATAAAGAGATGATCGTTATACCCTTAAAGGGTGCCAAAGAGCAATAATAAAAGAATAGAGGTGCATTGTACCAGGTAAAATTGGCTCACATGTATGTTTTCCATCCACTAAATTTTTCAAAATGTTTTTTTTCTAGCACAGGACAACTGTTAATTATTCCTTTTCAAAAGAAACCTGGTGCCTGCAAGGTAATGCAAATAGTACGCGCACATGCATGACTTGAAGTTTAATTAATTTTTATTTTTGGGTGGTGGTTCTCTTATGGATGCTGCTTATGTACAATAATATCTTGTTGCCAGCTGCTGATGCATATTTCTACTAAAAACACTTATTTGGTACTTGTTGTTTATTGCGTTTGAGGAAATTTTAAAACATTATACATACCGATAGACTTCAAACTCAGGCAATAAAATTTTCAAGAGTATATGGGAAGCTGGGAAACAAATGTTTGCAATGCTTTTTTGTAAATATGTTTTTTGGTCTTTTATATAAAATTATTTCATTTCCTTACTTTTATTTATTTTTTTTTTTGTTTGACATAGTTTGTGCAGTTGTGGCATTCCTCATAATGTGTTAGAATGTTTCTAGTATTCGTTTCGGTATCAAAAGAATGTGTAGTTGAAAATTGTGAAGATTTGGGGACTTATTCGAAGCCCATGTTTTTTTTTATTTTTAAATATATCCGCCTGAGTGGCCGAGTAAGCAAGAGTCTCGACTAGCAATTCAATGGTCGTGGGTTCAAATATCAAGTGCGGTAGAGCTTTTAATAATAATAGTAATAGTAATAATAATAATATTACTAAAAAATAAAGCGAAAGCCTTAGATGCTAGTGCTTTAAGACTTTAGTCTTAGAATTTATTCTCTGGCTAAATTTATATAATAATAATAATAATATATATTTTTAAAAATAGGTTATACTGTGGGCCTTTCGTTTGGACGAATTTCAATAACTGTCAATTTCAGAAACTGTCAATGTTTTTGCTAAATTTGTGAAAGATAGCTTCTTCTTCGCGGCCAGGAAAGTGTTTACCAAACACAGACAGACGAACAGAGGAATACGCTTAAATCGATTTGGAATTTAGTGCTGATGAAGAATATATATATAGTTAATGGAGTCTATAAAACTACCTTCCAGGTGTTGCAGACATTTTGACAAAGTGAATATACTAGTCATCCTCCGGTGATGGGTATAAAAACAGGCGTTGGATGTGATTGTTATGCTAAATAAACAAGAGTTAAAAACTTTTTATAACAATACCATCAACGTTGCGTGTTGACAATGGATGTAAATATGTTATTTTAACGCATTATTAAACTGAATGAAATTAATAAAAAGAGTATCAATCATATATTTGCATGTTTTTATACCTTTTTTTTTTTTAATCATCGTCAACAATTAAATGTTGGCAAATTCTTGAAAAAGGTGTTCGTTCGTGTTTTCATTTACTAATAAAGCAAACAAGCCGGTTACTAACAGCAGTCAACAATACGCCGAGTGAGGATGATACCTCCTACTCTCATCATCATCATCATCCACGATTAAACGCGGTCTCATCCTGCAATAAACGAAGTACGATCCGTAGTTATAGTACACGTTGATTGCATTTTTTTTAATTCATATCGTTTAAAGTAACTTTTAATATTCAAAAACATTAAAACATATAATCGTAATATACAATACAAGCATAATACCATATGTATACTACAGGCATAAGTTTGGTATAATCTACGTTTGAGAGGACACATAAATAATAATCATTTTCGAAAACATTTCGTTATGAATGCGATTGTAAGATAAATTTTATACAACTTTTAAAGTAAGAAAGAACAACTTGAACAGGAAACATTTTACTTTTATTTATATCATACACTAATTGCGGTACCAAGAACGATCTCTTATTACATTCGTCGGCAATAGTTCCTGAGTCGATTTAAGCTTGTTTGTCCGTCTATCCGTCTTACTTTCTTATGTTCAGCCGAAACTCAAGCGTATGAAATTACACTGACTCTATTCATTTTTTCCTACCGTCCATGATAAAAATCCTTTACGCAACTCTTCCTCAGGTCGCTAAATTCAGCTTCCTTCCAAATAATAAGCTCGGACTTGGTTTATTTTCCTTTTTTATTCGTTATTTAATTATATTTTTATTTCGTTATATAATTATATAAAAATATAAAACTTATTTAAATTATATAAAATTTAAATATATAAAAGTTTGGTTATTTAAAAAAAATTAATTATAAAACAATTATAAGATTTACACTGGGCCACGATCCACCACAAAATGCCATACACAATCCTGTAGGTATTTATCTAACGACTTTACAGCCCCCGAACCATTATCAATAGCGTTCGTCTTTTTACCAAAACTCATCGGTGTAGCAAGTTTCAACAGAATATCTTGAAAATTGCGATCTGTAACTATCAGATGGGCGGACGGACAGATAGGGGAAAACGTTTCCAGAAAGTGATCAAAACAATAAAAGGGTGGGCTATCTTAATTCCTCTTGCATGTCACTTACATCCGCACAAGCTTAATATATACTTATATCCCAAGTTTTGTAAGGTACAATATTTGCATGACAATTTTTTGAATTCAATTGAGCTTATTATTATGATTGCTCATCAGAAAGAACATTATCAATTATAAATGAAATAATGTTTGTGCACCAAAATCCATATAAACTTTACAAACCAATTATATGCAAAAGGTAAAAGAAGCAATTTGCAAAACAATTTACTTCGTTATTTAATTGTACAATTTAAATTATAAAAAAAAAGTTCAAATCAGTGTTTAATTGAGATAAAAAAGTGTGTATTTGTTCACACTGTTTGCATTGATGTTTGACCAATTGTCCACAAACTGCTTATCGTCATAACTTACCTTGAATTTGATAAAGAATTGCAGCCAAAAGGATGTTTCCACACCTCAAAAAAAAAAAGAAAAAATATAGTAATATATAAATATAAAATTTTAGCAATAATTTTTATTGTTTTAAAAACATTAAATCTCACACTTAAATTTATAGAAGAAAACCAAGTGAAAGCATTGTAACCGGACACGACTCACGCTACACTCCTTCGTTTAATACAGTTATTCGTTTAACGATTTTTCAGTACAAGATGTTATATGGAAGTGGTCCGGTTCGGACTATTTTCGATAATGTTCCTCCTTTATCCAAAAACATGTCTATGTATCGTATTTCATCAAAATATTTTGACCTGTAAGCTGAATATAAGAAAAAAAAAAACAGACGAATGGGCAGACAAGCTTAGAAAGTGATTCTGATGGACAAGACAAGCTTAGAAAGTGATTCTAAATCGATCGGTATAATAAAAAGTGGGTTTGCATCAAATCTTTCTGGGTCTTGCATAGATCCGCACACAGTGAATATACTCTTGTACCACACGTCGTCTACAATTTAACAAGTAAGAAAATCATTTTTGTATTAAGCTGAACTTTGGATAGTCAACGATGCAAAGAATTTTGACATTGACATTGTGGAAAGCATTTTTCATGGATCTTATTTTTAGACAGCAACATTCACACTAGGCTAAAAAATTGGCACAAAGCTGTAGTGAATATAAACGGTTTTCAAAAAGTATTTTTTTTATGAAAAATTGCTTTCTCTACACAATAAAGGAGCGTGTTAGTATCTTAGCTCTTGTGGGTATATTGGTAAAGTAGAAGACTAAAAATGATATGCCAAGACTAGCGTTTCAAATAATTCACATGGACAATGTGTATTACACATTCCCTTAACGATCTTTTTTTCTTGAAAATTTGTATTCTTGCTTTCGACGAGAATAAGGTGAAATTTATCCCATCCATCGCTTAGATCTGAACATCAATCGTCTTCATTTCCAAATGTTTCCGAAATTGCCTTTATCTTTAAATAGGTTTCACATAAACTAATTTTGTAAAACCTAATGGTGAACCAATCATTGGCAAATATTTTAAAAAACTATTTATAGACAAATTGCTAAGAAGATAAAGCACGACATGGAATCTTATGATATACTTTATTATAGAATGATAGGTGTGACAAATCGAAGTACAAAATTAATAGACGTCTCTCCTTCTCCCTCTCTCTCTCTTTTTTTAATGAGTATGAAACTATGTATTTATTAAAATTTATGGTTTTGTTTACGCATTCAAAGGTAGGTATGGTGATATCATTACGTATGAAATTAACATAAATATTGTATTTGTGATATCAATTCTGATTTCCCAGAGTAGAAAATGATAAGCTAAGGAAAACGAAAAAAAAAAAATAAAATTATTTAATTTATAGTTTTTTACAACAATATTGATAACCCCATAACCAACAAACACGATTAGCAAATCTTCAACAAATTTTTTATTTTTTTATTTTTTTAAGAAAATAAATAAAATTAATTTCTTAGATCGCTCTTACAAAGCTACTTGCTATACACACCCATTGTCCGCGCTTGTAGGAACACGGTTTAGTTGTGAAGTGAGCAACGACAAATCAGTATGTGGTCATTAGAAAAGGAAGCTTAAATGTAGACAAATATATAAGATAGTAAAAACTTAAATATAAATATACATATATGCATATATACAAAGTTTCTCAGAAGATTAATATCTTATTGGATGTTTTAAGACAAGATTATGGACCTTCTTTTACGAGTTTAGGAACATTTAACAGAAATTGAAAAACTTACAACCACAATATTTAGTATTAATTAGTTGATCGATATGCTAACAATTGGTTGGGAAAAGATATCACTAACTTATGTGTCTACTCATCATAGGTAATGGCGTCTAATTTTATTTATGATCATAATGAACCGCCTTCTTTTTCAGTCGACAGGCCATACGATGCCTTAGTTAAAGATAACCCAACATATACACACTTTTGTGTATATATATATTAAATTATTATCGAGAGAAAGAAAGAAAAAACTACTGTTTGTTAATTTATTCAAAAATCATAAAAGAAGAAAAAAAAAAAAAACAGTAAATCCCGCCACGTAGTTTTTCAATCGATGATTTATATTATCATCACTGATACCTTCGACTTAGGCCTTCTACTCGTTTGTAATATTTTATGTATTTTTAATTACCGTGAAAGTTACATTAGTTTTATATACAGTTTGTATACATTTACATGTGTATGCTATTGCTAAAGCAACTAACCAACTGAAAGTTTTAATATTATACCATCACATCTAAACTTCTTATATCTGGTTAAGTTTTTTCTTTCGTCATTCGATCTCGCCTATGTTACTTTAAACATATTTTATATCTGATGACTTACTTGCGGCATTTCCTATGTTCACTGACCTGATAAGTGATGAATGTAAGAAAAAGCTTCATATTCTTCTTTCATCATCATCTTAAGCATGCGTTTTTCACTTACATTTTGTTATTCACTTTTGTAGTCTATTAGCAAACAGTTCTTTATTTGCTGTATTCTTTTTGCGCGTTTGCGTCGTCAGGGCCTATTACTGTAAGACTGTATTGTAATTTCTTCTGAACTTTTACGTAAACTTTTACATGCAAGGGAAATATTTTAGAAACACATCTTCTGCCACGAATTTAAAGATATTTTGATATACGATTTTTCGAATTTGATTTATTTCCCTTTTCCTTTTTTATTTATTCTGACTATAGGCCATATTCCATTTGTTTACTTTAAGTGCAGAAAGTCCTAAAAATTTGAAAATAGTACTGGTAACACCTTAGACAGGGAAGCAGCCGCAGGGACAGGCAGCTGAATGACATGCGAGAAGGAGAAGCGAATTGAACGCATTCGTTGGCAAACTTATACAAGTGAGCAAAGAAGCGGTCGATGCAGGAAATGTATGTGAAACAGGATCAGGTAGTGCACAAATGGTATGAAAGAGCTTGTGAAACTATACACGAACGGAAGACCATACCCTAAAAAATACCATAAAAATGGCAAACGAATAAAAGGTAAGCACTCGATGAACAAAAGAAGTTTTTATATCTCCTTTCTGCTCCAGGCAGGACGAAAGCACAAGGAAACGGATGAGGGAATGGACGAAAGAGAATAAGCTTAGGGAAACGAAGGTGAATAACTAGCGTCAAGTTCGCCCGCCATGCTTAGCCCACATCTTTGCTGATGAGTCTTTGTTAAGAAAACTGATAGTTGAGCGGCGTTGCACAATGAACATCAATGATCAATGATCATAAAAATCGAACAAAAATGTTAAATGCAAACATAAACAAAAATCAAAATCATCTATCATGTTTCGATTTACTTCTTACTTTTTATATTTACTGATACCATGTACATTCACGTTATAAAAAATTCCAGAGAATCAAAGGCATTAAAGATTTTTGATTTGTCGTATGGGACTTTAAAAGTTATCAGAAAAATCTGATTTTATTGCGATGCCATAGACCCACCACCATCTCAACCTTCTATTGTACCAGCCTTTAATCGTTATTATTTGTATAATTGTAGGATAATTTAGATACTTAAGAAAGAAAAATTTAGCGAAAAAGACATTAAGAATAAAATCATTTCTAAAAATAACAGTATTGAAAACTTCTTACGAGTTTCGAATCGAACGCCATGGTCACCAACGGCAAATCTATTATCAACTAAGACACCCTAAATATAATGGGGTTCGTCGCTACTTTCGTAATTTGCAATTCCTTTAGACAAAATTGAAACGAAATTTTCTATGGATAAAGAAATTGTTCATATTCACGACTTTACCGTGCAGTACTGCAATTAAAACACCCACCGATCAATCCGAAAGCTTAGGATTAGTGTCCGTTGTCGCAGGACATAAATTATACCTTACTACATATCAGATGGGAGGAAAGGTAGTTTAATTAAAAACCGGGTTACACTCGATAATCCTTCATCATAACAGCCAGATGAGAGTGTACATTTTTCGGCAATTTTTTATTGGTTGGAAGGAACGGTAATAGTATAACAGTATTGATACTTAAGCATATTTTTAAGTACTAGGCGAAGATATTATTTTTGAAAAACATTAAGAAATGACAATATCGGAGCCATATTTAAGAAGCATTTTTAAATTTAGAGTCTTTAAAGCAAAGTGGCTGATCAAAATGTGAATAAAAAAAAAAACGTTTAATCTTCATTCGTAAATCTAGAAGAATACGTAGTTTTTGAAAAAATTAGTTTTTAAGTAATTGGCCAGGGTTTGGGTGGAAAAATTCAATTCTTGACTGAAAAAATGGCATTCTCTTATTAATAAACAACGAATAACAATATATCGGGACAAGCCCCATCACTAAATACAGTTACTCATATAACCTCTTTTCAGAATGAGTTGTTATGCGGGAATTGGCGGAGCATGCGGTCCAATGAGAATCGCTGTCCGCGTTTGTCCTTGGGCCAAAGCACGACGGTGTATCAAATTTCAACAAAATATCCCAAAAATTGCGGCCTCTACCATAAGAAAGCAAGACGGGCAAATGGACAGACCGGCTTAGATCGATTCAAAAAGTCATTCTAAATCGATCGACCCGCTAGAAGTTTGGTCCATGTGAAGCACTTAAATAATGCATTTTTGTATACAATTAACCGTAACAGTATTTAAATTTTGTTTAACAACATTTTATTTTCAAATTTAGTCATTACTATGGAGAAATAGTTAAAAAGAAGAAAGAAAAGAAGAAATAATTAAAAAGTCGTAAAATCTTTTGTAGTTCTTGCAGAATATTCTAGGAGGGAGAGAGAGAGAAAGAGATAGAGAGAGAGAAAAAGAGAGAGAGAGAGAAAGAGAAAGAGGGAGTGAGAGGGATCAAATGATATGAAGTAGTAAACCTGTCAACTTTTGAAAACCAATATTGTTTAATAACATTCAAGCATATATAACATGAGCATAAATACTTGGACGTTTTTCAACCAAAACAATATTTTGGAAGATGTTTCCTCACTTTTGTCACGTTCAAATGGTAAATGTCGCGTGTATTTTTTTGAGCCCATGTAAACTGATGTTATACAACGTTGATTTGCGCACGTTGTAGAAGAGTATTTATTTTTAATTTTAATGTAACGCATAGGAAGGGAGAGATTTCTTTAGATTATTTCAAGCAATGTTTGCTTACTATTGGGCAGATGTCTGTAGACACGCATCAGCAGTGTGGGTGTCTGAATGTATTTTTATGTTATTTAATGTTTAAAGTTAAAGAAGCAGGTATATCTATCTGCTTAGAAGTCATAGTTTTGTTCTCTTCGCCTTTAAAGTGTACTTCAAATGTTGCTCCAGACACAACTTGCCTTTTGATTATTTTCTCTAAATAAGGTGATAATGACAACTAATGTCGTTTCTTGTTATTTTTATTTTTTGAATTTTTGAGTTCTTAAATTTTTATTTTTCTGGCTACTCTTGCAAGATTAATTGAATTTCCGCTGTTTCCCTATTAATCTTCAAGCTTTGGGTGCTTTTGCGTCTTATACGTTTATAAGATGTGTTTGTGTATAATACTCAGCATAGAAATTTTTGTTGTTGCTGTTTTTGCCTCATTGCAACTTAGGTACGCGTGCCCGCCGGCATTTCGATGGTGGCACAGCTAATGGAGTCCTATCTCTGGCTAACTGTCTGTCCATTTACTTCTGTGTAGCTCAAGTAAATTATTTTTATTGTCATCTTGTCAAAGTGTTTTCTTCTTTTTTTTTCTTTTTCTATGCTTATTTAAGTGTTGAGTATAATTTTCTTTTCTGTACGATATTTAAAGTTTCTTTAATTCCTTTATTGTGCAGCCAAATGCATAATATACCAAAAAAAGAGCAGCAATAAAAAGTTGTAAAGCAAAGTGTTTACAATACTATTTTAAGTAATGACTACACTTGTAGCTGTTGTATAATAAATTTCTAGAATACTTAAAATGTAAATTTCTCGACGGAAGACATTTAGGAAGCTATTCACCATTTTTGTGAACGAAACAAAAAATGGATTAAAAAAATATTCAAAGGGCAATGAGCCTGAAAAGTTTTATGCAGCAAAAGAACTATTCTGCCAAATCGCACAGTGCGCTGCCTAAAAGCAGCATAAATACCGAAAGGTGCGTAGTGGAACATAAAAAGAAGAAGAAGAAAATATATTGGAGCGAAAAGACAACAACTGTTTAGAAATAAAAGAAGTACGCAGACAGTTAGTGTAACAACTTTTGAGCCTATAATGAAAATTTATTAATTCCTAAAAAGTATTGAGCTTTTAGAACATGTATGTCTAGAATAAATTTATTATCTTTGATAAAGAGTATTGTGTAACTTCAGTACTGACCGATTTGTTTAATACTTTTTCATTATATTTTTATGACTGCCTAGCTACTGTTTAATATATAAATCCTGTGGCTTCTCGTGATGATCGATAAACTGCAGAGAAGTTTATATCACCCATTAGAACCTCCCAGCCGCGTTCTCTCAAATTCTTGAGAACTAGTCCTGCCTTTAACGACGACAATATTTTAATTCGTAAGCCTTTATTGTTCGTGTGGTAGTGTAGATATTAACGACGTAGACATGAGAAGGTGGGTCCGTAATGCAGAAAAGCCTGTAATAATTCAAATTCATTCATATGGATTTTTTTTTAATCTAAATAATTTGAGAGTCAATGGTTTGCGTCATTTTTGCATTCGTCTATCTTGAAATGTTTCACCAAATTATGAAGAGGGTTTTTTAAGTGTATAAAATATACCTATTATTTCATCACTGCTTTAATCAGCTTCCGCACAATCGAGTGGTCGTGGAGTAGAAGGCCAAACCGAACTGAATTTTGGACATTGAAGACTCTAAAGCGAAGGAGAGTAAGTCATGGCACAGTAATTTTTTGGCACAAAATACGATTTATCTAGAGAAAAATAATTTTCTGTAGATATCCGTCATTTACATAACTTAAAATGAAATTCTACAAACGTAACTTCTCCCCAAAGTTCACTTGCTTTCATGCAATGTCTTAGGAATGTGGGTAAATATTCCAATACTTTCTACAGGTTTAAAAGTTCTAAAAGGGCAGGGATTGCTGTATTTATCTAAATTAGGTCTTGAGAAAAGCGCTCAATTATCCTTTCAGACTGTCTGGTGTATACCAGGTAAGTACATATGAAACTAAAATTTTTACGTACAATGTACACGTTTATGATAATGAAAGTATTGGCCATCGTTACCCATACGTTCTTCGAACAATTTGCAGATGCCATCGTGAGTTCTTCTTAAATTTTTGAAAGAAGTAAAACGCTTGGCGGCAAGTGCATGTCTGTCCCCTTGATGCAAACAAATGATAATCGATAAGACTCGAGCTTTTGCTAGCGCTTCCAAACTGACTGCTTCCAACGTGTCACGGGCCAATTTTGCTGTATGGATACATGGACGCAAAGTGAAAAAATTGATTGTGTTGTTTTCTTTGCTATTTCGCTCGTTCTTTGAGCATCGAACGATTCAAATCAATTAATTGTTGTTAGTATCATTTAGTATCATTAACGCCTGATAGCAGATGACAATAGACCGAGAGTCTTGCTAAGCGCCGAATTTTGTTTTCCTAAGAAAGCGATTCACTTCGCCCTCCTTGTGGACGGTATGCCTGGATCTAACCATGAATTTTGACACCTGAATATGCAAACTCTTCCTCCAGTACGATGCCAAAAAAAAAGTCGGCGGATGCCCTTTATGTGGCACAAAAGTCGACATTTTTCTCTTTAAAAAAATATTTTTACATTGCGTTACGTACTGCTAATGCTCATTATTTACAAATGCGCTAACTGTAAAAAAGCGAACTTTAGACGCACTACCATGGTATTAAGGCCATGTATGGGTAAAATTTCGGTTTCATACTTACATACCTGGTAAGAAGAACATAACAACAAATTGAAGGCGATTCACAATTCTGTAAAGATCA
The DNA here is from genome assembly GCA_000688735.1 of Glossina austeni. Taxonomy (NCBI): domain Eukaryota; kingdom Metazoa; phylum Arthropoda; class Insecta; order Diptera; family Glossinidae; genus Glossina; species Glossina austeni. The sequence goes on along the minus strand of KK502414.1, from coordinate 246,935 downwards.
ATCATTGGATGAAATTCTCTTAAAAAACATAATTAATGCTTTAATTCCTCATTACTGTTTCATTACACTTTCAACGAAAGCAACCAGAAAGATACTTCGTCAATTTGTTTACTGCCGACTTGTGTTACAATACCTTAAGGAACATGCTAGCCTAACGGAAATGTTACACTCGCGAACAATATTAATAAATAATTTGGTATTGTGTGTGAACATCATACACTTGTGTAGAATTTTACGTAAACTTCAAAACAACCACCATTTCGCGATAAGTATATGTGTGCAAATAAAGAAACCCTAAAAACCCACACTACCGCTTAGTGTTTAATGAAATATTGGTCACGGCACAATATGAGTGCAATCATCAATTGAAAATATAAGTTAATGAAGAGAGAAGCAGCCATGAATTGTGTACAATCAAAAGCATACAAATACGAATAAATTGAGTCCCGTGGGAGTCAAATGTGCAATAAAAGACTATACTACTACCGCTACGCACACACCCTTCCTCATAATTTGAACTTGTCACGTGATTTAATAAATAAACACAATACTTTGTAGGTGTACACCGGCATCACCATCGCCATATACGGTATGTATATTAAGAATCAACCCTTAAATTAATAAATATCTAAAACAATATGATGTACTAACAACGACAGTCAAATAGCGATGAAACTTGAGCAAGTCAAAGCATTAGATGTAAACCGGATACCGAACCCGCATTCATATCACATAAAAGAATCAACAGTAATCAATGCCAGTAAGTTTCCTTGATTTGTTATTTATTGTAAGTCTCGTGAGCGTGGGTAAATGGTTTCATTTATTTTAAATCAAGTGATTTTATTACGATAACGTATGACTTTTTTCTTCTTCTTCTTGTTCTCTTGTAGATGTCATGTATTGAATTAATTTGATTTTATATAGAAGCGCAACTCTCACGCTCCAGACAGTTTAATATAAATGTTTATTAGTGATCGTTATTATTGTTTACTTTATTGCTTGCATCTCTTTTAAAAGAATTATTTCTTTTTATTTTCTCTAGTTAAAAAGTTGCGAGGGATCCTTTTAATTCCCAGGAGGTTATGTTTCAATTTTTGAAATTATTATCTGAAAATTTCCTCTTTTTTTATTTACTAAAATATTTTTTTGCAATTTACATTAATTAAAATCATTTATTACAAACTGAACGCTTTTAAAAATACCCATTTCCGTTGAAGTTTTTTAGACACAGGTGTGTGCAGGGCATAATCGTCTTTTGAAGCAAATCTTCACAAAGCCTTTTTAATTAAAGGCAATCTTTAAAGGTTTAACAAATAAGACTTAAGTCTGAGAACCAATTATGCGTCCAACAAATTTCCATTAAGTTTTCGTGCAAATAAATTCAATGTCATTGCCAAGGCAGTGTTCATAAAATTTGCATAAAGTAATGTATGCATATTTTGGTTCACCTATAAACGGCGAGAACTAATTCTTGTAATCAATTAAATGCTGGCATAGAAGAAAAACATCCGGTAATGAAATCACTCTAAGACATGAAAACATTCAAAACAGAATTTACATAAAAGTATAAAAACTGAAAAAAGGTTTAATTTCCATAAATGCATTCGTCGCCGCTACTATCTTGCTCGTCACGTTCCGGTCACTTTTTTTTCACTTAAAAACACGTTGGAACTCTTACATTAAAAACACGCGGGCACGAAGATAATGACTAGTAGTCGAAAACTAGGGGAAATTTGTTCTCTATAAAAGAATTTTAAAATTAAATGGATTGTATGTGTGTACATAAGAATGATTCTCATCGCTCCGGAATACATTTTCCTATGAGGAATCTCAAAATATATGTGATACGAAACATTACGCATAGGAAACTAAACAGTACCTTACTCAGTAACTACTTTGAAAATTATATTTGTGGATATAGCGCACGGTAGTCGATGACATGATGGAGAGTGAGATACGCACATAGATGTAATCCTCTCTCTGGTCAGAGCGATTTCCATATAAAACGTTTGCCTGTATTTGGTTAAGGCACCCGCTTGCAATGCAACTTTACACCGAGCAAAAGTTCTTGCTGCGATTTGGCTTACTCTAGCACTACGAAAGTCCCGCAATGGGCCGTTGGCGAAATTCGAAGATTGTAAAGAGAAGCTAATGAAAGGAGCAAAACCCTCTGGTAAAACGTACTAAATATAACACTATGTACACGGACATAGCAATCTCACTGGGCGGAGCGAGGCTTATTCCTACCTTGTCAACGTCATAGCTCGTTGCTCGGTAGAGCAAATTGTATACAAGCATGCTGTGCCGGATGACAAAAAAAAAATACTAAATTAAAAAAAAAGGAAAACAATAAAAAGATTATCCGCCTGAGTGGCCGAGTAAGCAAGAGTCTCGACTAGCAATTCAATGGTCGTGGGTTCAAATCTCAAGTGCCGTAGAGTTTTTAATAATAATAATAATAATAATAATAATAATAATAATATTAATAAAAAAAAAAATAAAACCGAAAGCCTTAGATGCTAGTGCTTTAACACTTTAGTCTTAGAATTTATTCTCTGGCTAAATTTATATAATAATAATAATAATAATAATGATGATAATAAGAATAATCATAATAAAAAGATTTGCACTTGAAATAGAGCAAAAATAAAATAGAAAGGAAATGGTTCAATCAAACTTTTCAATGAGTTCATACTGTATGTCCGTTTGTGAGGTCTGCTGTCCGTCCTGTACCTCGTTCGTTGGTCCCTTCTTCGACCGTCAGTAACGGTCCCAGTCCTCCCTCCCTTCACTCGCACGTATACATTCACTGGCGGCACGAACACCTATGATCTTCTTTCTTACTCACGACATATTGTTATTACTTTGTGTTGTTTCCAAATTTGCCTTGATGATAAGTGTCCACGGATCTTGGCTCATGCTTACGGCAAAAGAGTTTGTTGCTTTAGTTGATCTCTGGATGGGCCGGCAAGTTATTGTTGTTGAAATAGACTTCCGATTTCTTCGTTACCAAACATACTCTATAACATACTCCGTTAGCGACCACACCTTTACACCTTACTTTCAGAATACCGCTTAAATTGTTGTTATTAGCAGTCGTCGCATTCGTTTGACTACTCGCGTTTAAAGTGCTGACCATGGTGGCGTTCTGAAGCTTCTAAGCTCGGCAATTTTAAATTAAAATTTCACGAATTTAATTAATTTCACTGTGGGCGTTTTTTCCTTCTTTTTACTTCAACTCTTGAAAACATTTTTTGCAAAGTAAGACATTTGCAAATGGCTCGGTTCGATGGACAATACTACAATTTCAAAACGCTTATGACTTACAAGCAATTCATAACCTTGGCTTTTAACCGATCAGCCGGTTATGAGCTATCAAGATGTTCAAATATCACGAAAATATATATAACTATTTCCTTCTTTTTTTATTATGCATTATTATGCATTTAAAATAAAATTGTTCTTGTTCAGCATTTGCAATAAAGTGATTTTTGTTTTTTTATTTCATTCATAGGAGCAAACAATATTGATTTACATACATGAAAACATTTGTTTTCGCTTCTACTTGAATTTTTCATTTAATTATTTGATTTTAATTTTTATTCGCCTTCTCTTAACGAATATTTCCAACCGGTTGTTTTTCTGATCCTCCTCCTTCCGATGTTACTTAACTACTCCTCACTTCAGTTTTTTTTTTTAAAACATTTATTACATTTCGCTCTTCTAAACAAAACAAAATCTACCTCTTCAAAAGCCAAAACATTAGTCCCCTGTCGATTTCTCTTTGCATAGCGGCAAGCCACTGTTTTTGCAAAAAGATGTGATATTATTACGATATTATTGGTCAAAGCAGCCAATTGTACGCGTAGAGAGATATTAATTACTTTCATTAAAATAATTCCTTAAGGCCATTACTAGGTGATTTTGATATGGAAAAGAATGAAATGCAAATGATTGCTACTTAGCATTCTTAAAAGTCTGTGTGAAACTAATATCTACTTATGATCGTTGGTTTAATTTTGAATACTTGCGGGCCGTATTTGTAAAGCTCTTAATATTCAAAGGTTAATTCTTTGTATGAAAAGGATTTTACATTTATTTATCGACTGCCTGGTTGTCTTCTTGTGTCATATACTTTTCCCAACAATCCAAATGTGACTTGTAGAATATGACCTTCAAAATTGTTATGAATACGTATATGTTTTTGGACATCTAGAGATGTGTTCGTTTTGTTAATTTATGAATGCCTAAAAGAAACCATTAGGCAAATTCATCAAGTGTAAGTGACTTCTTATTTCTTTTCTTTTTTACTATTTCTAAAGAAAGGGCTATATAAACGTTAGACACCCTTTGGAGTGTGTAAGTTGTGGGTCGGAGGAAAGAAGACATTTTTTTTGCTTATGTCCATGGGCAGAACTCGAAAATTTGAATATGAATACTTCTCTGAAAAGCTGTAACGTAAATCCAAACATTTATAGCCACTGCGCAAAAGGGTCGACCCTAGTAAATAGTGTAGCGTCGAACGATTAATTGCTATGCATACAAATAAATTGGTTTAATCACTTGAGGTGCAAGGGTATATTAAGTTTGTGTGGATGTATGCAAAAACCGAAAGATTTTGGAATATACACCGACCTTCTATTATGTCGACGAATTCAGTGTCATTTACTGTACTCTTTGGTGTAACGAGTGAAGGGAATCCTTGACAGCAGCGCTGGTGATACTCATCATGTCAGTCATATATAGTTTTTCTTTTTCTTTAACTTTAAATCTAGATTAATTGGGACCACATATCCATTATTGTTGAACTTCAGACTTATCTTCAAAATAAGAAAATACATCAGCTCTTAACAATTATTGACTAGTTCATCACAGGCTCATTAATATTTTCAGAGATAATTGTTCAATTATAATATACAATATATCAATAAACTAAGAAATTCCACGAAAGCTCAATACTTTATGTACAATTTTGATATTTTGAAAATTTAGGAACCTACAAACGAAACGAATTCCGAGAAATGCTCAATATTTTTTAGCCCGATACCAACTGCAAATACTCATTACGATCTCCCGTATATAAAAACGCAGGGACCAAATGGTACAATTTTTAAGTCAGCACTTATATGAGTGTTTCCTCAAACGGGAATGTAGATAATTAACAAATAAAATTTGCCAGGATTAGGATCATTTTTTCACTGGCTTAAGTGAACATTTCACTGTTATGAATTTTTCCTAAAATTTCAATTTATTCTATTTGCGGGTATTTTTGACAGTTCATGCGTAAATAGCTGACCACTGCTTAACTTCAAGTTAATTTTCATCAAGCATAAGTTTCATTATCCTATTTTAACACAACAAGCAAAGCAAAAGCGATTGAATTGAAAGACAATCTCTCTCATGATCGGAGGTGTATACATAACCCCCAGGAAGTCTGATGTTAACTACTATTGTGATTAGTACTATTAAACGTATGTATGTTGTCAAGTGCTTAAGCAATAAGTATCTGAACAACCATCAGTACGGTGCCAGCAATTATTATTTATAAATAATTTTAAAGTTCCGTGGAGTCCTTGGAGCGAGGACACAGTACTCACAAAGCATTCTATTTTCTCTGGCATCGGTTCCTATATATTGAGTTAATTTTCACACATTGTTTTTTAAGAAAATGCCAAATCGTCATTTTCGGGTTGTTTCTGTCCGCAACTGTTTGATATCGTCAAATAATTAGCGACATTTCTAGAAATTATGCGTGATTTATAAATTCGTCATGGTTTTCTATTTGAAATGAGAAGTCTACGTGTCTGACGATCATTTGCTTCATTTATTTATCAAAAAACAATTAAGCCATTGGAAGTGATTTGCGATATTCCGGGTCAGACATTTTGATCTCCATGTTGATCAGCATGCTTCACATCCCGGTCAGTCAAAAAAAAAAACGTTCATTAATTCCGATCTTTGATGATTGCAGAGACGCGGAAGTAACCTCAATATTAAACCGTCAATTGTTTCAAGGTGTTTACGGAATTTTGGAACAGAAATTTTGCTATACCCCACACACACACACACGTACGTTCACACAAAAGTACACAGCGAGAGAACAAATAAATCAAAGTATGTGATATGATTTGTAAATTATCAACAACAGCGTGAACTTGATTGAAAATTTTTGTTTTTAATGGGCGAAAGGTCTAAGTTCTAACATTTTATGATAAAAATTGATCTATTGATTAACTGTGCTGAATTTTGAATACGTGCACAGTTTTTGAACCTCTTGCGCATAACCATTCTTAGGGAAAGTAAGCCTTCATTTGCAAAGGGGTCTAATTTTTCTATTTTTCTATAAAAACAGCGTATAATATTTGTATTCTATGGCAAAAATACGAATTGTGTTAGACGATGTAGTGTAGGGTATCAGGTCGACCTAACCCGACTATAATGTTTTCACTTGTTTTTTTTTACTTATAAAGTTAAATTCGCGCTACTCTTGCAAAATCTTTGCTCGCCCTTAAGCTAAATGAGAAGGTAATTATAGAGAATGTATAACAAAGAGAGTTATTTCAGTGGCGTAAATATTTCGCTTAAGTTATTGTAACTAAGTAATTTAAGTTAAATTAAAGCAAATAGAAAAAAATGTAACAGTAGCTGTTATGTGTAAGTGCCACAAACAGAAAACAAATAAGGATAAAATAAATCAAAAAAAATAACCAACGTTCGCCGAAAAGTGCATAAGTTTTGATCAAGAACAATGAAAACAATTTTTCCCAGGCTCTCAAATACTACTTTGGCAGGCAAGGCAGCTGCAGGATAACGGCAAATCTTCAATTATAGAGTTTTTGAAAGCGAAAAAATACAAAATATTATTAAAAGCGAAGTTATTTGATCCAAAACGGACATTTACAGATTTAGACAATAATAATAACAACAACAGCAGCAACAATAAGAACAAAAATAACAACAAATAAAGCATATGCAGCAGGACCACCTTGGAAAAAGCCAACAATTTTCGAGGGGTAGTTTCTATTCGCTAGTAAATAAGGTAGAAGAAGACAAGAAAGGTACCTCGCTCACAGCCGCTGAAATGATGGGAAACTATCAAATTATGAAAAACTACCTAAAATCAAACATATCAAGCTGGTGCTTTCTACGTGAAATGAAAATCCTGCTGCTAATGATGATTGGCAACATATTGCATGGGATGTGTTTCATCTCTAAACTTTGCGAGGGGTGTCTGCATGTGTGCATAACCAGGTTAAACTTTGCAAGTTAAGGGTGGAATTATGTACATATAGCAAACGTGAATCTTTTCACATATATATATCCATAGAGCATGTTTTTTCTCACAATTTAAGCAACCGGTGTGGTGTGTCAATGTATTTTGCCTGTTAGGCTTGTAAGCAGGTAATAAGTTAAATACCAGCCAGCCGTTGATTTTTTTTCACAATTATTTAACCAGTTCATCACGTTTTAGGTTCTTTTCAAAAAAGAAAAGAAAATAAAGCTAAACATACAATTTTAGGGGTTGGGTTGATATTATGCAAAAAACAAATACTGATCAAATAACAAAGTTGGAGAACAACTGCGTAAATGTGGTGAGTGTTATTAGAAATCGTATGCGTGCTTTATTGTTTGGTAACCTTTTGCCATCTTTTCCATAGTTACTTAACACTGATACATGGTTTTCCAGGGCCAATCTTAAGCAACAACGCTCCACAGGTAACAACGTTATGATGCCAAGTTCGAACAATATGGGATGGGCATTAAAACTTTTTAACGGGTCTTCAGCAGCGTACAATGGAGAAGTAAAGAGATCTCAGAGATCTTTATTTGCCATGAAGGCTTAACCGTGGGGCGATTAAGAATTTTTACCAATTTTTGGTATCGCTCACTTGTTCCGTGGTATATATATATATATATTCATATTCATATATATATATTCCTATATAGATGCGTCAAATTCGAAATATAGTCACAAGTGTACTTATAATCGGCAGGAGCGTGACTTTCCCCAGCCTTATCACACGTCGGCAATCGGACGTATCGGATGCCAGTGTGGCAAGGAAAATGGTAAAGTAGTCTGCTTGAAACCCTTCCATTCCTATACGGGTGACATAGAACAGCCAAATGATTAAAGATTGCGGATTCACCAATGAAAAGGACAATGGATTCTCTCCCTCAACTGACTTAAATCGATAGAGCTTAGTGATGATGCTGTAACCCAACATAGTCTTTTATACCAATGGTCATCATCCTTAAAAATATCAGTTTTTAATATACATCATACAATAATGATGTAATTAGGATCTTAAACAGTCTTTGTGATCCCACTACAGTAACGTAAGCGTCTTTAATATAACACCTTTTTTTAATGATTCGACGATAATTATAATGAATCTTAAGAAAAAGCATTTATGAACTTCAGTTGTAACTCGCAGGTCTCATATAAGCAAACAGATTTCGGAACAGTATGTCGATAAGTATGCAATTTTTAGCTAAATTGCCAATGAATAGGATTCGAATATTTAACGAACAAGCATTAGTTGGGAATATTAAGTAAGGAAATATTGCTAATTAAAAGTAATGTAAAAGATGTTAGAAAAATATCTATACAAAATTTCGTGCAATTCGATGTAAAACGGGAATAATACTAATCACTACTATAGAAGCACTAAGAAACTCCTATTGACTAATAGTATCAAATGAAAAAACGAGAGCATAAGCAAAGCGTATACATGTATACTATGTACATAATATATATATGTATACTATATATACTGAAGTGAATCCCCATAGGGGGATGAAATCCCCATAGGGGGATTCGATTTATATATATATATATGTATGTGTGTGTGTATATATATTTAAATATATGGCCATTTGTGTATATGTATGTACGTATGCCCAATCACTAAGTGTATGTATCCTAACTTACCTAAACGTCCATAACAAGACGATGGTTAACAAGAAGTGAGATAGAGATATAAGAAATAACTGTACCACAAAAGGATGGAAATTTCTACGGCGGAGATATCGCGATATCTTTGCTATTATTGAATTAAAATTGCGAAAAAATATCAAATTAATTTTGCCGCGCTTTGACTTGGATACAAAAGTGAGAATTTAACCCTTTTTACAAGACTTCCAACCATGTTGTGACTGTTGCACATTACTCCTTCAAATCTACGTCACGAGTAAGCGCTCAATACTTTTTAACTGTTTTGTAACTACTCTCTGCGACACAAAAAAATTTAAATATTGAAAAATACTTTAGATTTCTTAATGTGCTCTATTTAACCTTAACCAAATTTTAATTTTATTCTTTACTTTTTTTATTCATTTAAATGTTGAAATTTAACTCACTGCACATGTGCGCATTTACATGCAATAAACAAATTCAAGTACATACCTAGAAAAGCTATTGAATTAGTCATCAATTGATCTTTTAAAAGCGATTTTTGTAGTTTTCCACCACAATTTTGTCTGCGATCTGATTCGAAATAGCAAATTCCTTAACGTTATTGTTTATAATTCGGGGCCATAAACTAGTATACGACAATAAAAATAAATAAAGCAAAGAAAAAAAACGTATGTAATAATAACTGAATGCATTATATGAGTTAAGACTTAAACTCTACTATTAGCACTTGTTTGGCCCGGAAACAAAAAAAGTTCACAATTTTATGAAACGAGCCACCAACAAATCCACCAACACCCGATAGGAAATATTAACACAACCCAACAACAATACCTGCAGACAACGTACAATACATAACGCAAATCTTAAATAAATTGTGCTGGAGAAGGGAGGGAAAGAGAAAAAGAAAACGAAAAAACGGCTTACATTTATGCTTTTATTTTGGGGAGGCGTTTACAATAATATTAACAAGTATGTTGGAAATTATGACCAATGCACAATTTATGGTATAATCTGGTTAACAACAATAAGATAATAATGGAAAAAATTGTTTACACCGTCAAAAAATTGAAAACAATTGCTTCGTTTATAAAAAATAGAAAAAAATAGAACAACAACAACGCCAACAGTTAGGAAAAACAACAAAAAAAAAACAAATGTCTAATAATAATTTTGACAAATCAGAGATCATTTATGACTAAACCAGGTGCCATGAAATTTTTATTTAATATTCATGAAAACTAAAATGATAATTTCACCAGGCAGCCGTAAATGTTTTATTATTACATCTCTGTTTTTTCCAGAAAAAGAAAGTCAAACCTCTTGTTAGATTTTAATCTTTATGGTAAAAAAAGCTTCAGTATGGTAGCCGATTACTGGATAGACAGTGGAAAAGAGATTTTTAAACGCCACCATGCAAATTAAGTTGTAAAAAAGTGTTATTGTATTATATTTGCCCTAAAGCTTACGCTTTAATATATACGATCACTTGATAATAATAACAATAATACAAACAAGTTAGTTCCATTGAATCTTGGATATTGACAAACCTATCTTCGCCAAATTTTTTCCATATTAACAAAATCTCTCTTGTTCTTACTTAATCTCTTATCGATACATTATAAAGAAGCACACCTTTCGGTGATCGCATTGGGTGGAATCAATTCATATTTCATATTTTTCTCCTGATTTCCAAACCCCCAGGATGTGCGATATGTTCAAAGTCTGAAATCAAGTAGCCAAAAAGATATTTAAAACCAAAAGAAAAAAAAACAAAACAAAGAAATATGCAAAAAACGAAACAACAAAGTGCGGAGCAATAACATTTTTAGCAACAAGCAGCAGCGGTAGTGGCAGTCCGTCCTTTACATTACTCGTTGTTTTGGTGAAACAGTTGTTAATCATCTCGCTTGAAGGGATTTCTCTCCTTTGCACTCCATATTATTGTTAGATAATTTTTTCTCTTTTTATACCCACCACCGAAGCATGGCGGGGTATATTCATCTTGTCAAAACGTTTGCAACGCGTAGAAACAAGCTTCAAACACCCCCTACAGCACATAAATTCTTGGCCAGTTCCAAATTCAGAATGCACCTAAGCATGTCCGTGTGTTAGACCGTCCATCCGTCCCTGAGTGCGTTAACCCATATGTGCAATATCTATGGTACACATTCTCACAAAAAATAGATAATATCGCCTACAAATTTGCAAAACCGTTTGAAAATGCCCCAAAAAGGTCAAAGAGCATCTCTTGACAACTATACAACCAATGATGAAAACATGTTAGCTTTCTCGTTGCTCATAAACTACATTAGATGCACGATATAAATTTCCACAAAATTATTCTACAAATATAGAAAAAAATCAGCCACACTCACTTAATATTATGGACTGTGTAAATTCATATTTTTCCATTTTTCAATCTTTCATTGGATAAGGGTAGTGGATGGAAGAGATTCGGTTGCAACCGAGTATAATTGTCTCATTAATTTTTTTTCTTTTTTAACAAATTTTTGTTGGTTTTACTCTTAGTTCTTTCGTCGAAAGTTGTCACTTTCAGCTCTTTTCCAATTGCTGTTGTGTTGACGACGTAATTGTAAAAATTTGTCATTTTGGATACGCTTTTCTCTTGGTTATGGAGCAGGTGTTTTGCCTAAACTTTACAGCGGGCAATAAAAACTTAATTTTTGGAAAAAGTATTAGCAGTAAGTAAAAAAGAAAGCAAATAAGTTTAGACTATGTTTCGTCCAAATTAATCTCCTTACACAAAAAATTTTCAAAAGGCAATGTGACGCCATTTCAGTTCCCTCGATGTAAAACAATTGGAAACTTTCTAGTGGGGCAAGGCCAACCGTGCACTGCCTTGCATAGTACAATTTTTCATTCATTTACACAAAGGATATCTTGTTTTCATAGAAAAGCACGTTTTTCCTGAAGATCGAACAAATTGACGTAGCTGTTCTAAATTCATTTAATTTTTTGTGAAGGATTAATTTTAGTCGCGCAATATTAATCATTATAGCTCTTTGCTGTGTACGCTTTCAATTTTTATAAATATGTTTATATGGGGTAGCCCAAAAAAAATAGACCTACGTGGTTCAATTTTGTACAATGGGTTTTTATATTAAGCTACTATTGTGGACTTATTTTCTTCATAGAATATTCAAAATTTGACTTTTTTATCATATATGTAAGTGTTTGTTTTTCACGAGAATACTTACATGCGAAGGTGCCCGAAAAATTGTCCTGGTTAATCAATTGAATTTTAATGTGAAACTACTCTTGTGGGCCACTTTTCTTTATAAAATATTAAAAATTATAATTTCTTTCCATATAAAAGCTTATCTTCTATGAGGACCCGCACATAACACCAAGTTCAGGCAACAAACCTACGTGGCCCAAACCCCGCTGAATTCTATGTTAAATTAGTCCTATGAATCAAGTTTGACCATGCAGTATGGAGAATTAATGTTTTATACCCTACGGAGGTTTAGTTTTTTTAGGAACACAGTTACGGCGAAGAAAATTCAAAAAATCGCGGCACTTGATCCAACACAACTTAGAATGCCCAAGATTTAAGAAGAATTTAATTTTTTTTTATATGAAATGACTTTCTCAAACTTAGACGCTACATTGTGAGCGATCCAGAGTATCTTGAATAGGGTGGGCCTTGGGTCAAAACATATCGATGTACCAAATTTCGTTAAAATATCTTATGAATACGACGTGCTATCGTATTAAAATTGGACAAACAGATAAACAGACAACCCTAGACGGAAACGGTCGAACGAAGCTTAAAAATGGTATTCAAGGAAGAAAAAATAGTTGAATGTGTGTGTAGAAGAGCGCTGGTGGCAAAGCAGATTTTCAAAATTTCGTTCCGTTGATGAGGCATCAAGAGCGTTAATTGATGCAAACCGCCGAATAATTAATCATGAGATCGCTGCGAGATAATATTTATCGAATTCAGCAGTTCATTTTCCTCCATTTCATCAAAAAAAAAAAAAAAATAAAAAATAAAACAAATGAATAACCTATGTACAGGTAAACACAGTTATATATCACACACAGTATTTCAACAATTTTTTTACGGAGTCGAATATTATAGACATTAACAAGAAAAATTTGCCAATATTTTTCCGAGCTTGCTTTGGTGTTCGTTCGTATTTGTGGACGCCTTAAATCAATTTTGAACATCGTCTTCTTAACCGAGCGGTAACTGCACCTGTAAATTTCCACTTCATTTCTTAATTGAGGCGACTGTGGCAATGTTACCAAAAAACTAAGTTGAATTGACATCCCCTGTTAGAAGGTACACAATTATAAGACTTCACTAACACGAAAAACATGGAACGTCTTTGCGGCTCCATTGGACTTATGCTCTGAACATATTCGACGTACATAATATTGGGTTTTATAAGAAAGAGAGGGAGAGACAGAGAGAGAGAAAGAGAAATAATCAAAGATAGGGGCAGAATTGCTGTACCTAAGTTTACGAAGCGAATTGCAAAAATTTGGGTGTACGTATATCCAAATACTATTTATATTTAGTATTATTCAAAGTAAATACAAAAGAAACGCAAAATATTTTGAAAATGAAAAACAATTAAATGAAATAACATCACGAAAGTCCATAACAAGACTCCAACAATTATTAATATTGCTATGAAAATGGGTAGAGAGGGAAAATTGTCATTTAATAAAATTCAATTGAGTTAAATTTAAAATTCAAAATGAAATTATAAAAATTTATGATTATTTTGTAACTTTTTTTTCCCAAGTAATAAAATTGTAATCGATTTACAAATGGATAAATAAAAGTAAATGTTTATCAATATACGAAATGAACACAAAAATTGTGCAATAAAAAGTTAACTTTTGCGATAAAAAGAATTATAATGTTTAGCCAAATAACGAGGAAAGACTAGCCATATCACTTATACTAGTCAAAAGATAAATTGAAAAACGATATAATGGAGACAAATAAAACGAAATTATAACAATTAAAATAAGTTGCAAAGAAAAGCAAACAATTGCCCATAAATGTTAATCCATTGCAAATATAGAAGGATCAGAAGAAGGGCGAACAGTAAAAGTCTTTATATATCGTAACATTTTTTTAAAAGATATCGTATGTTAAAGTAATTGACATGCCATACACTTTTTATTAAAAAGCAAAACTCAACTTAATACTCAAGTCATACTTATATGCCTACGGACACTACAACACATCAAAGCATATTAAATGCAAATTGACTTTAAAATGTCTTGACAAGTGGATAAGTTAACAAAGAAAACCGAGCTTATATAATCTCGTGCTTTAATATCAACGCGGGTAGCAATGAAATTTGAAGCGTTTACCGTTACAAAATTTGACTAACCTTTACCCAGAGGGTCCCAAAGATTACAAGTAAACGTAAACACGCAGAGAAGTAAAATTTGGTAAAAGGAAAGAAAAATTTACACAAAATGTAAAAACGTAATAGGCACATAAAACCTGGTTAACCGAATTGGGTTATCAATTAGTTTTAGGTGGCTCAGACATATTGTCATCCCGTTTAACATGTCGTAGGTCTCCACAGTTGCACCACCAATAACAGGAACAGCGATAACAACAAGAAATTAGATTACATTCACTAAACCAACATAGCTAGGCGGCCGGACAATATGTGGACCAGAGCCAAGCATCACATTAGTAACCAACATATGGCTGCTTTATAAATGCAACATTATATGTATACATATATATAAAATATATATACTTATTTATTTATTATACATTTATTTTTGTGGTTGTTGCATTTATTTCTAAAAAGCCAAGTTTAAGCAGGTTTATTACAAAACTCCAAAACAAACTCTCACATATACTTTTTATGTCCGTCATTCTGAGCTGGGGGTATGCTAGTCCTGCCATTCCTTTTGTAACATCGAAAATTATATGTAGAAAAAGGTGTAGAATACCTCCGCCAGCATAAGGTTCTAAGACAATTTAGTTAACCCTCTCTTTCTGTTCGTTTATAGCCCTCCAGTGAAAAACGTACGCCCGCGCAACCTGCCATATAAAGTTATACCAGTTTGACCACCTCCACGTATTCACCTATGTTCATGTTGGAACTTATCTGTTAGAACTATGAATACCAAAAGAAATAAATTAGAAAATAGAAAACGAGTCAAAATTTATATTGTTGAGTGCTTAATATCGTCTTCAAAAATGCTAAAAGACTGCAAGGGGCTTGGAAGAAACCACAATTACAAACTAATTTGGCCACTAAGTTATAATCTTTTGAAGTGAAGTTGATAGAAAAGGATCTATGGAATGTCATTCAGTGCACCCGGTTTTCCTTTTTTAAATATGATCCGGCACGTGAGGAATATCCCCTGTACGTATATAAACATAGTAATGGCTAGAAAGAAATGGAGAGAGAGAGAGTTGAGATGTGCACGTACCTTGTTTTTTTGTACGTTTTTCCTGAATAATAGGTAACTAAATTTCGTCACGAGGCGAATATAGATTTCTTAGTTTCTTTTTTTCTTCTTTCTTTTACTTTGCCCAGCAGTCGTTTTCAGCTGTTTTAGTTGCTACAAGTACAACGGACTTCGGCTTCAAAATGTGCAAAGCTGCTCGATGCGGGTGTGTGCGCATGTTGATCAGTTTGGTCCCTGTATGCTTGGCCACGTCTGCTCAGACGTCGTGGTTTTAAACTTCACTCCTAAATATTGACCACAAACAAATATTGCCTCAAATATAATCTTAACGGGCGTGTGTATGTGTGTGTGTATGATTAGGAAGTGTGGTTGATAAATAATATACAAACATAAACACCCGCACCTGGTCTAGCCACATGTATATTTATAAATATACAATCATTTTTGTTGTTATTAGTTTATTATTAAAAGTTGTCTACGCAAAATTTACTGCTGATATTGTAGTAGGCTTATAAACGAATTCAATGTATTATGTGCTTCTATTATACACAATAAAATTTATAGTAAATTTTCATAAATCGCAGATAAAAATTACTAACTAAAAATTTAATTGCCATATGGTTTACGTTTTTCAACCATTACAAATCGGTGTTAAATTTTATCAATCCCTATAGATTCTAATCTTTAATTATTGTAAAGGTTCCAGTGAAAAATTCAAAGTATTCCGTGCTCCATACTTGCTCCTACCAACAACATAGAAAATTTACGTGTTCTGAACATATTTAGGGAAGAACCGAAAAATTTTAAAGTTAGCGTTAACGCATTCCAATGTCCTGTTCATTCATATCTCTCATAAGTATTTCACGCCTCGGACAAAGTTTAAGTCAGTAATAGTGGTTAAATCAATTTACATCGGTTTTTGGACACGTTACGCAGAGAGCCGCAATACCTTACCGGCTTGATCAATTTTTAATTATTATTAATGGTTATAGATATGATTCATTTAGTATTGGGCGTAGTTCGCTCGTAGGTGTACTAAAAAGAAGCCGAGGTGATGTAATGCGTTCACCACTATTTTACAAGTTAGAATTGTTGAAGTGAGGCTACTGTTTTGGTCGCTTTGTACGACTTTGGCCGATTGTTGTTCACTTAGCTGGTTGCCTCTGACTTCACTCTGGAGTGTGATCATAAAGACATGTTTCATTGATTGTCACATATCGCGGGATAAGGTTCCTTTTATTTCACCTGAACAGCCTAACAGCGCTCTAAATCTTGTACACGTTGTCGTCCAATGTGCGGAAACGCGGGACCCGCTTGGAACAGAGCTCATGGAAACATGTGCATGCAAGATGGTAAATGCACTGGCTTCCCATATGTTTAAGTCAATCAGCCTCATGCAACTTCAATTCTCTTACTTCCAAAAGTATTTTGAGCACTTTCTATATTTTTTCTGAAGAAATGCAAGTGGGGCAAGCAGATGATCTAATATCATCAGAGTCCATACGATTTTGTTTGAGATTAGCAAATTACTCACAAATTTATGTCTTGGACAAATAAGAGTCGCCGCAACACCTTTCGGAGCAAGCTAAAGCTTTTGTGTAGCGGTGTTTTTGCTCATCTAGGAGCAATGAAATTCAGATTTTTCCAATGCTTTGAAAAGTACAAGAGTAGCGTCATTAAAACGAACAGTCGTAACTTCACGAAACTTGGACACATTTCGTTTGAAGCCTGGTACTATCGTGAAATCATAATTCAACAGCGTTGCCATATATGAGTTAGAAAGAAGACTTACTGAGCGATGTGTTATATGATAGATATATGAAATCAATTTGTAGGTTAAAAAAAAGAACTTTTTTATGCAATAATTTTGATTTTTAATTAATTGAAATATTTGCAAACAATATATATTTATTACTACATTCACACATAAATCGCTGTTACTTAGTTATTATTTTTATTTTTTCCTGAACTTCTGTATGTTTTTCTTGAACAATCTCGGCGTGCAATGTCGAATTTATTTGATATGAAATTTAACGTTCATATCAATAAATATGAACACATTTTAGCACTTTGTTATCATAATAACAAAATCATAAACGTAAATTTTATAACTTTTAACGTTTTGGTAAACAGGGAGAAACAACAACAACAGAGCCAAGAAAATAAAATGATATACGAAAGATCTGAAACCAGCATTTATATGCGCAAGTGATATTACCCGATATCATTGCTAAAAACATAAATAATAATAATTTTTTTTTTGATAACCAGTTTCTTTTAAATGTTGTTGTTGTTATTATTATTATTGTTGTTGTTAATGCTGTTGTTAGTTTTTTATTAAGTTTAAATTTATTTACGAGTAAAGATTTTTACTTCTTTCTTTTTTATTATCTTCACTTTTAGCGCAAGCACGCAGAGCAGAGCAAGCGTAACCAGCATTTTAAAGTGCTTTCGCACAATGTTTAATGCATTTATGTGTGCGATTGTATGTGAATGTTTGATTTAATATATATTTCGCGAAGTATGGAAATTTTTTTATGAGGCTTCATTGAATTTAAATCATTTAATATTTAAAGGCAATTATAAAACATTTTAATGGTTATCGTAAATATTCTGGTCATTGGATTAAAAAAAGAAAAGGAAATGAAGACGAAATTTATGAGAGTTTCAATGCAAAAATATTGAAAAATACAAAAAAAAATATTGTAATCACTTTTGTCCACGTAAGGTGCTAATTATTGGCATAGAGTAACTTATAGGAAATATATAAATAAGGCCACAATATACATAATGTATACATAATCCCATTAACATTTTGAAGAAGAAAACAAGAAAGAGATTAGTTAATTGTGCAGAACTCATCATCGTGCATCATTCGCGTTTATTTTGAATTGATTTTTGGCATAACATTCCCAGTGGACTATCTCAAAATTTGTCAAATTATAAATTACAAATCAAAATAGAGTAGCGGGAATTTCCGCCAGGCTATAGCGTCTATCATTCCCCGAGCAAATAGTACAAAATTAATGTACAACAAAAATTAAAAAAACTGCGCGAGCAGCCGAATAGGCAAAGAATCCCGACTAAAAACTCAAATGCCATAGCGTTAGATACTGATCCTTTAGGCGTTCAATCTTAGAATTCATTTCTTTAGCTAAATTAAATGTACTAATAATAGTGCTAATAAAAAAAGCAAACGTCTTGAAATTTGGGAACAAAGAAAACTTTCAAATATCAGAAAAATTCATCCTTGTTTTAATAAAACTTAAAATGTTAAGTAAAAGAAGAAGTTGTTGACGCTTTTTGCAATAGGTGCACTTAGGATCGTCCAACTACAAAAAAAGCATTACTATGTTAGTTATTATTCTTATTATTACTAATATTATTGTTATAATTAGTTTGACTGGAGAAATAAATTTAAAGACTAATGTCTGGAAGCAATAACATCTAAAGTTATCGGCTTTATTAAAAACTGTACCACACTTGAGATTTGAACCCACAACCATGGAGTTGTTAATCGAGATCCAATATGCAGATGCTTGTATGTATTTTGATCATCGATATGCATAGGTAATTTTGATAAAGTAATGCGGAGTATCAATGTTAACAATGGTTAAATTCGATGATTTTGATCTTTCTCTACATAAAACAACAATCTTCCATTTAGTATTACTGAGTTATTCAGTGTATATAGACGCTAATCACGCAAAGCTCAAAATTGCATTCTCCATACCTATTTTTTTTTGCTGTTTGACTTGCAGAAATCTGTTGCCGAAGCCTATCAGACACTTTTAGAAACTTATGGTGATACTGCCCCATCATATCTTAATTGTCGGTTTTGATTTCAAATGTTTAAGAGCGATGATTTTGACGTCAATGCTAAAGAACGGCCTGGAGGATCAAACGAGTTCGAAGACAACGAATTGCAAGACTTCTTGGACGAAAACTCAGCACAAACTATCAAAAACCATTTGAATAAGTTAGTAGTTGATGAATCAACCGTTTCTGGATGTGATGTTATATGTGATAGGAAAGATCCAAAAGGAGGGAATTCGAATTGATTTAAAATGCCATTTCGAATCGTTTCAACATCACGTTTCCCTTTTGCTTTTCCAGCCATAAAAAGAAGTATTTTCTGTGGCATATCCACTGCTACTAATTCCAAGCGCAAAAAGTCATGGCTTAGTGAAGGAGAGCCACCCACATCGATACCGAAGAGGAATATTCATCGGTTTTTTTGCTGTGCTGTATGGTGGGATCAGCAAGATTTAAGGAGGTACTAAGACCGAGTTAAACTGTTAATCCAGATGTCTACCGACGTCAATTAGACGAACTTACCGGTGTTTTGGTACAAAACATACCAGCGTTAGCGGCTAACAGATGCAAAATTACCCTCTTTCATGACAGCGCTCCGCCAGACGTTTCAAGAGTTGTCTAGGATATATTGCTGCAGCTCAAAAGGGAATTTCTGCCGCGTTCAGCGTACTCACCAGAGAAGCGGTTTCGGAATGCTGAAAAAGTGCGCAAACGAGTCGATAATTGGATCGACGCCAAATCAATGTCGTTCTATCGACGCGATATCGCCATGTTGCCATAAAGATGGGGAAAAGTTGTAGAAAATGATTGAAAATATTTTGATTAATATATATTATACCAATTTTTCTTAATAAACGCCTTTCTCAAATGAAAAAATTGTCAAAATACATGCAGGCACTTAATAATTAACTTAAACGAAAGGAGTTGTGTTTTGACAATTGAAAACAAGTTCAGAATACATCAAAACATTCCTCCAACTAAGATGACGAAGCTAAGTAGACTTGTGAAGAAATTTGTGCTGGTGTTATAAAAAACTGAACTGGATGTCATTCTCGTAACTCGTAATTTTTCCTCGTTTAGACACAAAATAATGATCGCTAAAGTCGAAACTTGCCTACAATAATTTCTTTTTCTTCTGTAGTATGTATGTACACCAACTACAGGAAAAATCTTGTAAAGTGCATCACAAATCTTTGTACAATCTAGAACTTCTTTTAAAGTTTAAGCAGACTAAGGATCGACTTACGACGAAGGATAAATCATAAAAAAACAATTTCTTTAACTGCGCCATTCACCGAGGGTTAATGCGTGAAAAATAATAACGCAAAAAAAATTTTTCTTAAGAATTATAATAATTCTTCCGCATTTGTTAACTTTTCACTTTATCTTCAGTTGAGTAAACACAGTATTACGCATTATTTGGCCGCACTAGACAAAAAGAGGGAAAACTTGGCTAACAACGTTAATGTACTCGGTATTGCGAATAAGTGCTTATATAAGATGAAGAGAGAAATAATATTTGTACTTGGATTAACACGAACCTTGGTGAATATATATCTTGAGCAGTTTTCTAGTAATTCCAATAGCCAGACATAAATGACGACTACAAGCCTCGCTAATCAGCTATATATGTACCTTCAGGTATGCATACCTTCCGCTGCCTACTTCCACTTATAACAATGCTAGTATGAGAGCACTGGTATGTTACCATCTAGGTAGGGGGTACAAAACATTAAATATTATGGACAATTAATTTGAAAACGTTTCTTAAATGAAATACAACTTACCCGCATGAGACATTATTGTTGTACGAAGTTCACACGGGTACAATATGTTCTACAATATTATCAATTTTTTTAGGGAAACTCAATGAAAAAGACAGTACGCAATAGAAATGCATCATTAAACATTTATAAATCCATTGATGGGTTCAAAAGAAAAAAAACATAAAGCAAATGATATGAAACAGAAGAGAAGAGGGTGTAAATTATTATTTATTTATTTATATGTTATATGTGTATATTTTTTGTGAGCCAAATAAATAAATAAATATTTAGTTTAGCAATAATTCCCACAAATTGTCAAATCAGACAAAACCTTAAAAGAAAGGAATGCCTTGTTATGTGCGGAAACCAGTACGTAACTAAGCTCAAAGAATACAGCAGAAATTCAATTATGTCTAAATTAAAAGGCAACAAGACTACAAAAACAAAATATGAAGAGCAGGCGCACACACCCTACTTCAAAGTGTTAACCTTTAAAATGGAAACCAATAAACCAAAGGGGGTGGCTACGTTTGTCGTCTACCTTATAGAACATACATATATACACAAACAAAAAAAAACCGAAGTACCCAGTAAACCATAGCTTATGTACATCGCTTAATTTACAAGAAATTGCCGTATTTTGCAGCGATGCAGGTTACAACTAGGGTTAATCAAAAAAGACTATACATAAGCATATTGTCCTCTTCCATTATGATCGAACGTGTGCGCAATACATGACATCGTTCTGCATCCTTGCACACCCCTTCCTCGAAATTTCCTCTGTCCCTATCATATACTTTATATTTTTTAATACATACATAAAATTTTTTCCATTGATATTGACTTTATCGCGGTTGTAAACAGTTGACATACGTTATACCAGCCTCATCTCTCTGTCTCTAACTACAAAAACGTTACGTTCCTCGGATTTTATTTATAATATGTGACACGTGACCCCTTACCTTATCGGCCGTGGCTTGTTCGTTTAGAATTGACAAACAACAACCATTCCAACAACAATAACAGCAACAATGTGAATACCTAAATAACTAACTCTGTTGACATCTTATGGCAAATTTATTACAACAGCAGGTCCTTTAATACTATGTGCGGGTTGATTCATGCGATATGTGCGTGTATTTTTCCGGTTTGACTTGTAGTTTCTTAAAGCCACGCGTTATTATTTCTGCTATAATGACATATATATATAAAATAGAATTTCACTCTCTTCAAAATTAAATCATCCGTTCAAACATTTGTTGCAAAGAGTGGGTGATGCTCGTAAACGTAACGTACGTAAAAACTCTTAGGCGCAAGGGTTGTTTATTTTTGCATTCTCTCATTATGTGACATCAGGTCTCATAAGGGACTTTAAGACAGAACGCGTGCCCTATGCAAGTAACGTACATGTTACGTAATACTTAAAAGTAAAAAATTCCATCTGAATAAGTGTGAGTGTATAAATGTGTTGCTGTCCCATTAATTTGTATTCCACGAGTTTTGTTGTAAATGGAGCCAATTTGTGAATATTTTTTAAATAAATTTATGCTTAACAATTGTTTTTTAATAACAAATTTTACATTTCTTCATTATAATTGAGTGGAAAAGTTTGTTTATATTGCTATAAAGGCGTGTGTACACATATAAGTATAGGAGAATAACATAAGGATTTAATGAATTAAAATTTAGCTATTATGTATACATACATAAAATGGAGTGATAGACATCATGCCTTATAAAGCCAAAATTCTACTATTAGTGAATTTTGCATACGGAACACATTTGAGCTTAATAGCCTCAAATTCAAGCAATCATGACGTTATATTGGAACATCGAGCCAGCCTTCGACGTTTTTCAGGAAATGGTGTTATTAGTGCTAAAGTTGACTTTTCATGTGAAAGTATTTGCTACCTTTGAGTTTTACGCAACAATATACAGGCGAATAGTGAGAGACAGCTGTTTAGAGATTTGGAAAGATCGAGTTTTTTGTTCCCGTCGAAGGGAAGCTTTACTTTCTTCGCTTAAGTCACAGGATAACGTCACTATATCCCGCAGAGTGATTAACAACGGACGTGTTATGATATGCGAAGCATGAATTGTCAAGGTACGGACTGAGCAAGTCATTTATATCGGCAAGAAAATCTGAATACCCGTGATGGCCACCTTTGAGTGGTCAGCTGAGTTCAGTTTATTACGAGGTTCTGCAAACAAACGAAACCATCGCTAGGGAACGCTGCGAACAGTAACTGATGCAATTGAACCGAAAAGCGAGGAGAGCATCGCAATAGTCACGGTGTGGTGCAAGTGTGGGCAAAGTTTTTCATCAACGGGCCAACATTGTAATTTTCATCTCACAGCGCGGACCAAAGCAAGGTATAATCATTATTAAAATG
Source organism: Glossina austeni (assembly GCA_000688735.1). Taxonomy (NCBI): domain Eukaryota; kingdom Metazoa; phylum Arthropoda; class Insecta; order Diptera; family Glossinidae; genus Glossina; species Glossina austeni. Next base: position 223,620 of record KK502414.1, on the reverse strand, counting down.
GTGTCATTGAGCATCGATTTTCGTTCTTTACAAATCCCCTATTTAATGGGCTAATGAATAAAAAAAAAAACATTTAAACCTACATCATATTCAATAGTTGCACAACTGAGGCGGTAGTGAACAGAGATACAGTCCATTTGCAGCATTGCTGTATGCAAATTGGAATGTTTTACATTTTAAACGTAACAAGCGACATTACGGGGTCGCTCTTGCCCATACTTGATCTGCATTCACCAGGTATTACTCCTTGTGATTATTATTTATCATTGAACTGCTTTAATTCTTACGGCGAAAAATAGTCTTCCTCTGTATGGCCTCAAAAGTTCAGTTGTGCTGGCATTGGGCAAACTATATTATCCCTGAAAACTTGGAGAAATAATGGCAAACATAACACTTTAAATATTTTATGAAAGAAATCGCGCAATTGTCTTCACAATAAATATCACATTTTAGCGAAAAACAGGTTTTTTCGATAAAGTTTACAAACAGGAGCGACTAATCCTATGGACATTCTATAACCAGCTACAGAACCGAATATCAATACAATATATTACTTTATTAAAACTACTAGGCTCAATATCTAATGTACTTTTATAAATTAGAGCTGATAGCCCGTGTTGCTAATGCTCAGTGTCTTTTTTTAGTCTGAGAATTTATTCCATTAGTCTAAACTTATAATAATAATAATAAGTTTATAAACAGCATAGTGTTTTATGCTATGCCCCACAAATCTGGTTGTACAAGGGTGTATTAAATTTTGTACGGCTGTGTATGCAAAAGCCAGAAGGACATGGAAAAGGGCAGCCTTTTATTATACTAATACATATATATATATACACACATCGACCTAGGCTTGTCCGTTAGTTTTGTGTTCATCGTATAGGTCGCAATTTCTGAGATATTTTGATGAAATCGACCCAAACGTTTTTTGGTTCAGGGACTAAAACTATTGAAAAATGCTTCGGATGGGACCACTTTTTCGATCACTTCCCAAATAACGCCTTCTTTGAAAAAAATGTTATATGGGTTTTATATATTGTATATGGGGCAACTATAGGTTTAGCATACGATGGGCCGTGACAAACTTTCTTTCTAGTCTTTTCGCTTGTTCTTATGTCAAACTTGATTCCTTAAAGTACTTATGATTTCAAGGTTTCTATGACTGTCTGTCTTAGCTGTTGCAAATGGGTGGTTTTCATTAAGATGGTAATAGTATAGTAAATTTTTAAATAAATAACGCAACGTACGGAAGAAAGAAGCGACAAGCTTCTCTCTATAAACGGTCAACTTTTCTCATTCCTGAGCAAATGATATTTTCCCAAGCGACGATGTAGCGAATTGTAGATTATTTATTGTCTCCAGTTATTTAAGAATACTAACACTTCATCTGATTTCTTTCCTACATTTCCGTGTCTAATAACCGAAACGCCATACCTAATACACTAACATCCTTTAATAGTTGTTACCAATATACAAATGAACCTTTTAGGCATATTTACGTAAGTAAAAAATAAAAAGATTAAAACGTTTTTACATGGATATAAGATCGCTTCATTACATTTTGAATTTATTAAGGTAAAACTACCGCGCAAATTTTTTCATGGATAACATATGTAAGCGAAACAGAGAAAATTTATATAAGGAGAAAAAATTGCAGTTTGAACTCTTAAATCCTCCCACTCAGTGCTATTACTCTACTGCCTTCAATAGATAGAATCCGGTTATCAATTGCGCGCGTGCATTTAACCTGTTTTACTTTCATTCATTTTACCGATTGTCTGCATTTGTGTAACAAATAAATATATATATAAAAAAGAAAAAGAAAGAAAAAAAATAGAAACAAATAAAAACGTTTCTGGCATAAATGTAAATTTTATGCGACTGCCAAAATTTTCTGACATATTCAATTTCAATATTATTTATTTTCTAATGATCGTTTAATGAATTATGCACTTAAAATACATAATTTTTATTTTCACATTCACAGTATGCGCCTTAGTGCCTGACATAGTCTGCCTCTCGGTCTCGATTTATTCCATATACACATACACACACACACGACGCGTACAGATTAGTGCTAGCCAGTAATAGTAGAGAGAGGGAACAAAAAAAAAAATAATATATAAATAATTTGCAACATTATAAAGTTTGCACAAGCGCCGTTTTGGCGTACCTGACAGGTTAGTTGAAAATGTTCGTTTATGTGTGGACTGCATTTATATATACATATGTATATACATATATATATATATATATATAGGGGGCTCCTTGTCTGCATTTCTAATGTGCATATATATATACATATACTCAGTAGTGTTATACTAAGCACTTGTATATGTTTGAACAGTTTATGGCCACCTATGTAATACATATAGTAGTGTATATGTTACTATCCTATTACTTTAATATGCTTTTGATCAACAATTATGCTTAGCCTAGTCAACCTATTTATGAAGGAAGTAAATAAAATTGGTCAGCCAATTGGTAATGCCTTGATTATCTTCACTCAGGGTCTTACTTAAACTTTTTGCAAATTTATAGAAAGATTGAACATTGTTTCGCATTACGGGGTTGCTTATGACTTTAAATATTTTTTTACCATCTCCCAAGTAAGTTAGAAGGCACTGTAAGAATTTAAGGAAATGCATGTTTATTAGGTCTACCCTTAAACGAATTCATCTAAGATGGTCTTTGATGTAAATTTTGCTTTCGTTTAATATTCTAACATTTTAGAAATTTTTCCTTTTTATGGATTATTATTTTAGTTTTGCTTTCGTCGAGAGACATGTACAAGTCGTTTTAGTCCACTCATAAAGCTTTCACTTGTTTCTTTAGTCCATATAATAGTGAATCACAGCACATAACTATTTATAAATATATGTATATGCATAAGCTTGTGTAAGTGTGTATGTCTAAAAGCGTACGCGATTTCCAAAAGCGTGTCTTTATATCATTGGTTTTTTATACATGTTCAACCCGACTTTAATGTATTGTATGGTAATATATTTTAAGTATTTTTTTTTTTTATCAAATTTTAGTTGTGCTTTTTTATGGGTTTCATATGTTTTCTTTTGCTTTTTATTTGCAATTGTAGACCACAGATCAACAAAATTACAGGTTCCTATGGGAGTCATATTCAAATGTCCATAAAAAAAACCTTTAAATAGAAATATGTATAACATTTTCCTATACTGTATTGTAATTAAAAAGAAAAATAAAATAAAATCGTTCTAAAATTTCCCATATTCAGCATAGTACAGTACCAATTTATATATAACACATCATGTAGTAAGTTCATAAAGCGACATATAAATTTAAAATGACTATTGAGGAAACCATATGAGTTGTAAACAGCGTCACTCAAACAGCTATAACTTTTAAACTAAAAATCGAAATGTTGAGAATGTCCTTTCGTTAAGAGATTGGTATTATCAAAAAGCATATGGTTTTGGCAAATGTGCTCTAAATGTGCGCGAAAATTGTTTTCTTCCTACACCTCTATGCACTGAGATCATCCTCACATATCATGTGTCTAAAATATGCTGTTTTTCCTTTTTTAATACACTTTAATAGATATCGCTCAGAGTTTATTCTTCTCACTATTTCAGCATTGGATGTGTGATCTGCCTACAATATTTTCAGTACTCTACGGTAACACCACATGTCAAAGGCTTCCACTCTGTTCATTGTACTGATCTTTACTGCCTATGAATCTAGACCACACAAGAGCATCGAACATTCTAAGCATTTCATAAAATGAAGGCGAAGGGCCAAACTAATTTCCCAGCTTGCTACAATTTTCTGAAATTTCGCGAATGATGATCAGGCCATTTTTATTCTTCCTTTTATTTCTATGTCGCTGTCCCAGTCTTCGTGAAACGTAGGTCCAAGGGATAAAAACTTGAAAGCCTTTTCTACGTTTTTGTTGTTATTTGATAAAATAGCATTTGCATAAGGAGAATTGCATTGACATTACGATTGACTAAGTTTGGTTTTGCTGATCTTTAGGTTTAAGTCAAAGTTGCTACTTTCATCATTTACAGCAGGAATCTTGTCTTCAGATGCTGCATATTATCTGCTAAGATAGTTGTATCGGATGTTATTGATGAATTGTCCATTAATCTATCCCTTGACCTTGTTTATATAATTGTCAAGGCAAACCGATCATTTATTTTTTTCATTTTTAATCAACTACTCCAAGAGATGTAATGTACAAAGGTAGTCACGGCAGTAGTGAGGAAAGATTATAGGCAAAAAGGATGTTATGTTTGTGCACATTTTACTCGAAGTAAACCACGGATCCTTAGTGTAAACCTTACTGTGGCTTTATCTTTTTGTCAACTCATCGGGATGAAGCAAAGGACTGATATCAAGTCTCGCTCCTCGCCAGACAAAACTTTTACAAAAAAATGTCCATTGGAAAGAGAGTACATATTGAAGGCGGTTTATCGAAGGAGCACTTGAATGATTAAAAATCGCGACGGTCGTCATGCGTTTGGGAATTATTCAGAGCCAGTCGATCAAATAAGAAAAAAATTACCCTGATTTGGTGAAAAAGTTACATGAAATTATCGCTCCCGTATTCGACTGGGAAATGGATGTTGGAAGTATTACAGATGACCATGAACATCGTTCACCACATTCTGACTTAGCATTAAAAAAAGAAGTTCTTACTTATTTATTTTTTTTTTGTTATATGACCAATCACTCAGGGAATATCCTCTATTCGTGTAACGGTGAAAAAGAAAAGGAAGGAAGAAAGAGCGGGATATATGGAGGTGGTTATAGTCTAGTGGATCTGTGTGCCCAATCGGTAAGTGTCGTGCCTTTATCAACAGAACACCCATTATAGCTACGAGCAAAATACACTCTACCAATTCATTTCCTACGCCTTGGAAACTTTGTCTCAAAGTTCGATCACTTCAGTGCGCGAAAAAAACAAATCCTATTAAAAATATTTACATTTATTACATGTGAAGTATAAAAACTTCACATTTTTATTAAATCTCTCTAAAAAATGTTGCGATTTTCACAATATCTTACTACCTTTTTACAATATCTTACTGTTAGTAAACAAAGGGCGTTATACAGAAGATGAAGGCAACCCTTATATAGTCGCTCTTCCCATGGCGTATTCTTTCTGCTTTGGAATTTTATATATTTGATGGTTATTTTTAATTTGGTTAGTTTGTAGAGGCATATCGTTAGCATTTGGACACTCAGTAGACTTCGGCCACCACCCCTTATCTCTATCTCTTTTTTTTTTTTTTCTTTCTGGGTGATTGATCGTATTAAAAATTTATATATATATATATATATAATATTAAAAGTTTTTACTAAGGGATCATAAGCGAACAGACAGAGGCTTGTGGTTACATCAATCGTCTAAGGATCTTATGCTGCCAGAGAATTTCTATGTAGTTAAGGAGCTTTCTTCGTATATTTTTAGATGTTCCAAAAGGAATGAAAGGACATCAAATCGTTTAGGAAATTCTCGGTATTTAGCCCCACACACCTACGACAAATTTTTCGACCACGTTGTAAAGTACTGATGTAGTAATACTGCAGACAATTTTTGGATTCTTTGGAAACGACCAAACAAATTTCGTTATTCCGGATACTTTTTAAACAGAGTGTAAGAGCTCTTTAGAAAGTCAGCAAAGAGGGATAAAAAGTGATCATAGTAAATGTTAAGTAATATTAAATGACGTGTGACGAACAACATTTTAATTATCAGAATTGTGAAAAGTCTAAATACAAACACTTCACAGCTTTTAATCTAAAACTAAAGAGAAGAGATAACATAAGCCCCTACGCTTCACAGCGCAAGCGACGAAACTACGTAAACTTTAAGTTTGCGCTACAAATGACACTGACAAAAGACATTGTTCCGTACTCAAGCAATCGTAATTAATGAAAATTGAAAAAGAAATATTTTTATTTAATCATTTTCCAATGTATATATATGTATAGGGATATATATATATATAAAACAAAAACAAAGAAAAAGGAGAATTCCAATCGTAATGCAAGTTTGACATTCATTATTAAGAGGCATGGTCAAAGTTCACAGCTGCTGGTGGTTGTTTCTATAACATACCAAGCATTACCGATCGCAAACAAGAAGCACAACATGCAAATGCCTTAACAACATCATGTTTGAAGTAAAGGAAAAGCTTCAACTTGTATAGGAAATGAACGAAGAAAATATGCATTTGAACTCAAAGATGAAAAAACAAACATTAAAATGACTGTCCAAAGAACGCAGAGCAGCACTAGCTTCGCCAACATATTCTTCAACACTATGATGTCCACAAAATGTTCGCTTTGATTTGGTTTTAAATTTGAATTGGTTAAGCTCTTTAAACTAAAGCTCTGGCTAGTTGAATAAGGAAAAAAAAAATTGGCAGAAAAAAACAAAACGAAAGAAAATAAAAAAAAAAATTTTGCCTGATCGCCTGAATGTATCACGATAGATTTATAGTTTGGCATGCACGATCAATCAAAATATTTTATGAAGAGTCGTGCTTACGTTTTCGTCCGCTTAAAATCCATAATCTCAAAAAAAAACTCAAAAGTCAAAAGAACCAAAAAAAATAAAAAATAGAAGAAAGAAATGTGCCAAACAATTGAGAATAATAAACTCTAGAGAAAATAAAACCATGTAATAGAAAACTTGTTGTACTTGGTATGCAAAAATATATAATAAAGAATAAAGGTAAGAAAAAAATCAACTTCATTTCGTCTAAAAGATTTATGTGCTGCTATAAAATATTCCACAGTGCCCTCGTAGGTATGTACGATCGATACGAGCAGGAGGAGGAGGAGGAGGACAAAGGAGGGGAGACCTGGCAGGGGCTACAGTAGAATGATTTAACACAAAAAGCGTCTCCAATAAGAATTATTACACCTGATTTGAATCTGATTGCCCAAGTCAGCTACATACACAACAAAGAAATAAAACAAAAAAAGTTCAAAAATTCATGACGAGCTTACTGACTGACTGACTAACTAACTAACTATATAACCAAGTGACTAAAGAATAGCGAGCGAATGAATAAATAAATGAATGAACGACTGTTTTAAACAGCATAAGTGAACGAGAAGTGACTTTGCGAATGCATCATCGTGAACTTGACCACCAGCAGGCAGTCGCACATTCATACACAGTTAAAATTTATTAAAAATACTACTACCACCATTACCACTAATATTACCCTCTCTCTCTGTTGCTACCACTACCATTAAATGTTCTCAAGCACATGGTCCGCTTTAAGTTAATAAACTGAAAACGTCAACGTTTTTGTGGGTGGATTATATCTGCACGCCTTTTTGTTCACTCTTTGTGTATTTTGTTACTGTTGTCGTTCTGGTTACTTAAAAAATCTTTCCGGCAAGCATGCAAATAACCGCAAAACTTCTTCTACTGTTTGTAATGATTTTTTTCTGGATTCTGTTAACCAGCTGCTGTTACACATTTCTATGCACATACATGATTTCTTATATATATATATATAGACTTACAACTTATTCTATGTTTAGCTTAGTTTAGCTTAGTTTAGTTTATATTCATGCAACGGTTAGTTTATTGAATTTATTAACATTTTGACTTTAATCTTGACCTAAACGACTTCAACTCTGCTTGTATACGTATTCAGAGTGTCCCATACTAAATCGATTTTCTTATGATGATAGGCAAATTTAACCAAATTTTATGTTACCTGTTTTTCAACTATTGCTGATGCTGAAAATGATGACGATCACGATGATGACGACGATGATGACTACGGCAGCAGTGGTGATGTGAAATGACAACAACCTTAACAAAGTCCTAACCAGAAAACAGTTATATATAAACAAACAGTTATATATAAACAAAAAAAGAAGAATTTCCTACAGCTTCCAGGCTAAACCTTTAGTTTTGCGTGATGATTTACATTTACTGTACTTTGCTTCATCTTTAATGACTTTTATTCTGAAGAGTATGCGTTTCTTTTATTGCATAATTCTGTTGATTTCATTCGGTTGGTCGGTTAGTGTTTCATGCGGAGAAGAGTGTATCTTTTTTTTTCTTTTTTACGCTATTGATCGTTCAATCACGAATATTTAATTGTCTTTATCGCCTAAGGGTGTGTTTAAATGAGTTTTTCTTCAATTTTGCCCCTTTTCTCTAGATTGATATTACGATTTATTGCTCTTTACAGTACGAAAAGACTCGTTTTGTTTTATGCTTCTTTAATGTGTTAGTATTTTTCCACCTTTTTTTTTAAGATTTCTGTTTTGACATGCTTTAGCGTTTTCCGCTTTTCTAGGTTAAATAGATTATAGATGGAATTAACAAGATTAACTAACTTCGACTAATTAGTCATGCCCTCGTGTCCATACCGTGTAGAAGAAAAAATGTATATTAAAATATCATGCATTTTGACCGTAAATACAACCACGTTATGGTTTGTCAGGCAGGTTGACATTTACTACACAAAGCGAACAGAGCACGGCGAGTTATATGTAATACATCTCTGCATATTACAAATATCATTGATTTTCCAGGTTATGGCAACGGTAGTGATGGATGTGACGAGAAACTTGTCTAATAAAGTTTGAGTATTAATGGGTGTGACTACAGACTCGCCTAAACTTCGACAGCCAGCACGAGACGGGGAGATGGCCGCTCTTCTAATTCGTGTTAGCTTGAGTTGACTCGTGCATAATTTCGGTTGATGGTAGGCGAATAGATAAGAATTGCGGCAGTCTGTGCTCGCTGGTATAAATTTCAGAACGGTAGAGGTATAGTAAGTGCTCAGTCGGTAAGGGTATAACAGTTATCGTTTGGGAACTAGTCTGCGGCCTTCTGCCTATCTCTTACTATGAAAATTTGCAAATAGATGTGACAAAGATGGAAATGATCAGCCACCACCACACAATGTTATACAATATGATAGTTTAGATCTTTCGATTTTTTATCCGCTTTCCGAGAAAAGTTGTTGGTTATAAAGGAAATACAATTTTCTAATTTCTTTTTTTACGTCAGTCTTTTCCGCAATTATTTGATTTTATCAGTTTTTCTTTACTTCTTGGTAAATGATAACTTAACACCTGTGATTTTCAGCAAAAACATAAACCTCAACAAATGCGGACTATATTCAGGTCGGTAGAGTGAGGTAACCATATCATCAACTATCTATAGTAAATGCGCGATAATATTTTAAAAATTTTCGAAGAATTAATTAAGCATTATTTGGCCTTTATTTCACTTCTCTAATAAAAGATGAAACGTTACATGGCTAATTAAAAGTTTTCAGATTTGAGTTAACATCTGTCAAGAATTTGAAAGCAATTCCATTAAACAGCTCTTTATAATATAGAACAATATGAACAAGCAACAAAATGTACAGTGTGTGAGCATTTACATGCTTTTAAAATAAAAATCTTAAAGAGAAATAAAATTTACTCAATCAATTTTATGTGTCAAGTGAGCAACTAACGGCACTTTGGTTTCATAAATTTTTAGTAAACACACAAAGAAATATCTAAGAAACAAAAGCAAGAAGAAATCTTAGAGCCTGTTAAACGTCAAAGGGGGAAATATATTAGGCACAATTGTTATTCCAAAAAAAGAAATAACGAAACGGAAGAAAGATTTGGATTTAAACTCTTTTTTCTTGTTATTCAGCGTTGAATGGAGTGAGGAAATTATCTTGATATATAATTTTATTACAATACACACCTTATGCGGCAGACAAGTGCCAATGCACGTTGCTTCGTTCAGAAATTTCAACGCAATTGCTTAGCTTTAAGTAAATAGTCTTGAGGGAGACATTTGAAGGTGTCAATGCTTTAAATTTATTGGGAGAAAATCCATTCCAAATAGCTTAATGGGAATAGAAAATACAGGGTTTGTTTGGCAAGCACAATCAAAGTAATAAAATTATTTAAAAATTTCTTCGAAGAGATTTACAAAGAAAGTTTCTATGCAAAAGGTAAATACAACCGACTGAGTATTGCATGCAATATCATAGGATAATTTAACTTCTAACTTAGTAATCAATATTTCTTGGCACATTTTTTCTAAGGATCTAGAAAAGTTTGCTGCAAATGAGAGTACAACTGATTGAATATTGGGTACAATACCCATCGATAATTTAATAGCTTTACTTGGATTAAAAACAACAAATTTGCACGTTTATATTAACTTGATGAACTTAAAAGGGTAGGCCCTTCCAGGTCTCTATAAACTGAAAATTTGCTATCGAGGAGAGGATGCAAAGAAAGCCTTTGTAATAAGTGCAGCGTTTGTATATAATGGGAAAAGAGCTGAATAAAAGATGGAAGAATTTCTGAAGAATGCAATTATGAAAGTGTCAATTGTTCTTGCTGAACTTATACTTTTAATGAAGATTCCACAAAGTGTAACTATTCTTAATCCGATTGAAAGAAATCATTTACAATTGAAACAAAGATGAAAGTTTCATAAGTTACGCAGTACGCCGCCATTGCAGTTTCTATTGTATAATACAACGGCTAAGCTAAAAAACACTAATCCTTCCGTAGCGTGTAATGTATACTTTTAAGTAAACATACTTTCATCTATTTCGATAGGCTTGTATTTGAAAAGCGCAAGGGACAATGATAGACGAAGAACGTTCGGATCTTTTATCATTTCCATGCGCAATAATTGCTACGATAATTGCTTTTGCTCTTCTTCTACGGTGAAATTGTAAAAAAGTTTAATTCGAATTAGTTAACTTATTAGAATCAAGATTGCATTGTCTTATGAAAAATTTGTCTTATTTTGCCAAAAAAGAGTCATTAGGCATTTATCACATTTTTTTTAACCTAAAGGAAAGTATGTAAGCTCAGAAGATTTTGTCCCTTCCCACTACGGACAATGCATTGGCTTGAGTATCGAGCGTATGGCTTCGTAAAACGGCCAAAAAGTTCAGGTAAATGTCGGCACAATATTCACGAAACGGCAATGGTACTACATGCGTTTGATACGTTCTGTCTTCTCCTTTCTCTCTTCTTACTTCTCTATCTTAAATATTTGATCTTTTACCTTATCGGCTCCTGCTAGAGACTTCACTACCTAACACCGGCTGGCCAATGTTTAATTGGAATGATGATAATGCTTTGACAGGAAAATCATCACTTAAAGTGTTGCCTTCGCAATTTAAAACAATTTCTTCGGTATTTAAACCGTGAAGTTTCGTCAATTTGATTCTTCACCGCTGCGATTATTATATTTGCTCGAACCTCCAAGGTTTCGATATTTTCTAAATCCCGCAGAAACAAGTGCATTGCGTGGAGTTTTTGTCAGTTTGTAATAGCTGACCAAAAAAGGAAAAATATGTTTGAAGAACTTCTCCAGGAGTATTTAATGTGTTCGACTTCGGAATTGGTTACGATGAGAAATCTCCCAGATTCGTTTACTTGACGGTCTTGTAAAGAAAAATTAAAATTTAACGCTATCAAGGAAGTTTATGAAGACGGAAAAGATGAAAGTGTACACTCTGTAAGTGTAGACAAATCTAGGAATTTCATTGATTTTTAAATTTCATTTGAAGAAAGCAAAAAGGTGAGGGCTCTGCATTCTTAGCAGTGCTTAACAATGACTTGAGTAGATGTAACGATACCAGATGCAACGAAATGAAATATTGGCTTAACAATGAGCTTCATAGAGAATATGTTCTGGGAGATTCGCTTTAGAGCTCATTTAGGTTTCAGTTGTTTTCTGGCTTGTTTGAGAAGTTTTACATTTACACATGTACACTAGATTGCATATTGCAAGGAAAACTATTCGCTGTATATTCTTCAGCGGGATGCAAATATCTAGATTTGCTTCCGATGCATCTCCCTATGCTTTACGCTTGGAAGGGTTAATAGACTCCTAATAGTATTTACGGAAGATATTGACTTCTAGATATACATCTAATGAAAAAAATAAAAATGAAGTTGAAATGAATGTATTTTTTAATTTTTTTTTTCTAAACTTTCAAATCGTCTTTTTTCTTAAGCAAACTGAAAAACATTGAATTTATCAATCTATTAAAAGCACATTCACACACCCACCCACTCACTCACCAACAAATTAAGCATAATCTTATAACCTGCAGCAAGTTTCTGGTAAAAATGCTTTAAAAAGAAAAACAACGGCAGCAGCAGTATAAATAACATTTTCTTAATTTGCAGTACTTTTTATAATTATATGGAATTAAATAGAAATAAAGCGTTTAACCTATACTCACTCATATCTACTCAAACGAAATGATATAAAATTTTAAACGGGTAAACTTGAATATCCAAAAAAAAAAAAATGTTGCTTATAGAAGAAAATCACCCGCATATTGTAAGCAAAAAAAGAAACAAAAGACAAAATCAAGTTGATTGGAAAAATCAAACAACTTTGGCCACCGGCTATGACAGCTTCTCAAGCTGTGCTTACGTTACTTTTAAATATGCTTGGTAATACCAACAAAAAAAAAAAGACTAACACCAGTTAGAGACACGTCAAAAATGAATTTCTTAAAAGCCACGTAATGGAAAATTGAAATCGAAGAACGATTACAAAATTTGGTAAGAAAAATATCGTAAAACGTTATGAGTTTTGACAGTTTGAAGAAACAAAATTGAAAAAATGATAATAAAACATATCCCGAAGGTGAAAAAGACACGAAAAAACATATAAATAAATAAAATCCAAAAACAAAAAAAAAGAACAAATTATTACCAACTGAAGTTAAGAACGACATTAATCTTTATACATCTATATATAAGGAAAATTTATTTAGAAGAATAAATTATAAAAAAAACACTGTGCAAGAGTTTGTTAAGAACCACTTCTATCAAACAGACACCATTAACTTGCAATGTTTACTCGCCGTTGTAAACGATTAAATTTATATTAAACACGAAAAATGAAAAACAAACTAAATTAATATACAGAAGAAATACTAGCTGAAGTAGAGGTATGTTAGAAAGAAACGCTCAGTAATCAATGAATTAAATGAAAGGAGTCAATAAATTACATGAATCTGTTTACCATGTTCTCACTGTATAAGGGAGAATACACATGACCTGCCGGGTGAGAATTTTATTCCCTTCTTCCCAGTTCTAGGTTAGTTTAGTTTAGATTAACAGCGTTTGAAGGTGGATGTGGCTTTTGACTTTGGATTTTTGTGGTCCACATTAGTCTAATTTTTTGTGTAATCACAGTTTTAGAGGCCACTTCTAACCTCTAAGCTTTAGATTAATCTGTTACTTCTTGTATAGCCACGAAAAGTGTTTGGAGGATAGTTGATTTTAATGCTAATCAGTGCATTCGAGCTTTGAAGTCTAGATAAAGCAACGCATTTTACATAGCTAGGAAAATTGGTACATAATTATGATGGTTAACTTTCCTCGATTTTAGCTTTAGTCGTTGCTTCTAAACCGAATGAAACTATACACTTTGTGAAGTCAAGGGAATTTGCTTTTAATTCAAGCATCTAGTTGTTAGATTATGGCAGCCCATGGGTCGTTTAATAGCCGCGAGAATGGGATTCAAAGTTCTGAGATAGGCATCTATTCTTTATTCGGAGCCATAGGAGTTTGTGCCCTAAGGACTTGAGATATACTCACCTTATGTTATACCTGCCCGTGCAGAATCCTACTCTGAATTGAACTAAGTTTATCCATCTGCGTGTCCGTCTGATAGTTTTGTGCATTTTCTGTGCTTAAGATATTTTTTGGAAGGTTTTGGCTTAGGAACGAACGCTATCGAACATAATTTGGATCCTGGCACTTTTCGACCATTTTCAATAAAAGGACTATTTTAAAAATTCATATGAATAACTGTATTAAACGGAACAACCTAGGTTATTTAATGGTGAGCCGTGGCACACTACAATTTTCTCTCGTGTTTTATTGTTACATTTCATTTGCAAGTATTATTTGAAAACCATATGGATTAATCAATAGTTATCCTACATCTGTATGCCAGCATACGAACTTATAGAGTTCCGAGATATGTAATCAGCATGTGATTGATAAGTACACTTATGATAGCATAAGTAAACGTATATTTTGATGTAATCAACTTTCTCCACAATATCCTTAGCATATCTATGCATTCCTTTTCACCGACGAAGTCTCAAACGTACTAATCGACCAAATTGAGTTGTTTTTCTTTATTCCTTATCACCCTGTGCCGATATTCCATTCCTATAGCAAATAATTTTTGTTTTGTTTTTATTGGCTTTATTGAACGTTCAGTATCTTGATTTTATTTTTTATATTTTTATAGTTTTATTAATAATAAATGTTTAAATTTTAGCATAAACAAATGAATTTGTTCTTTGTTAAGATTTCTAAATGCAATTTAATAGATAGGCAAAGGTAAACTGGCCAAGACAGGCAAAAAAAAGCATAAAAAAATACATTTGAGAACGAATGATAAAAATATGCTGCATATCGTTATTGATTTCATTTTACTTTAAATCTGTGATTTTTTTGCTTACAATGTTATAAAGAAAAACAACAACATTAACAATTTCGAAATCCAGTTATCAATGGACTACAAGGCGCCAAAAATTTATCGAAAATAAAAAGGAAAAAAAAGTGAATTGAATGAAGTTTTTTCCTTTGTGCATAGAGAAAAATCATGATTCATTAACATGAGAACATGTATGTAAATTATGAAGCATACGAAATAAAGTAAACATAATAAAAATTCTACTACCACAACCACACACGACTTTGTGGCAAATGTCACGGCCACGCTCTACTTCGATTCCTTATGTTTAACCCTCTTCACCTATCTGTGGTCCATATCCCAATCTAACACTAGAACTAGAACTTTCTTTTAAACATTTAAGCTGTCAAAAAATGTTTATAAAGTACGTGATGTTCTAATATTTTTTAATGAATTATCCATAATCAATTTTTCTCTGCCTAGTCTAGTTTTCGAGGCATCGATGACACATGCAGATTTATAAATTTCGTGAAATCGCGACAGTCGCAAAAGTTAAAATTCCTTGATCGATTAATTACGTGAATTTTAAAAATAATCATAATCTTATATGCACGTCCACAATGTAGAAAACACTAAAAACACTCAAAAAAATATCAGTACTTTTTCCAAATTTTTATATAAAGCTTTCGATCCGAAAATATTTCTTTCCATCATCTTTACATTCAGTCCAAAAATGATTCCGAACAGTTAAATAGTACATTCACAATGTACGGCAACAAAATATTAATTTCAATTTATTCTCTATCTATTTCAGTGCACGTCAGCGCGTGCTTCACTCATTTACATATATATCCGAAATCGGTGTTAGGATCGTCCCTAGGCTAGTTCTCTTTTCTTGTTTACCAACCTGAATGCTTCACTTGACAAATCGACTAACTCCACTTTCTGAATTTTAATTTCGCTTTCAAAGCGCTTGATTAATTCTTGTGTTTAGTCGAAACAAATTCCTGTAAGAACACGTATTGAGAACGCTCTAAAATGTAATAAAAGTTTATTTAAAACACTTTTTAAGAAAACATATAAAGGTTGAATATCTGCAGCAGCTGTTTTCTATCGCTACGCGATGTATAAATATGTAACTGCACAATATTTTCACTTTCCTTTTTTTCCAGTTCTATGGAGTTGATCGTTTGGCAAGTGTGGCATTCACTTGTATTAGAGGAGACTTTTAACATCCAGCTCATCAGCGCTTCCTTCAAAACTATATTTATTCGCGATATAAGTAAAGTTTATATAAATAGCTTCCAAACTTCATAATGCTGAGCCGCGTATGTTATTTTATAAATATTTTTGGTTTTTCGCTACTTTAGTTGCTTGATTATTTTGGAGAAGTTACGCCCGTTTTCAACTTAAAAGTTGCTAGCAACTCTTTCAGCCTATCTTAACTTCTTGACAATTTTTTTATACCCATCACCGAACGATGTTGTACATGTTCATTCTGTGAATCCGTTTGGAGCATACAGAAAGAAACTTCAGGGGCGCTATAACATATATACATTATTGACTCGTATCAAAAGTGAACCGGTCTAGACACATTTTTCAGTCTATCTGTTAATTGTTCTGGTTTGTGTACAGGTAGCAAAAGTGGAGGCATCTGCTTCAAACACACGATATAAATATCCACTTTAATTCTACAAAAGTAGTCAAATCGACCACGTCGATTATTGATAACTATAATTTATGGAAATTTAGTTTTTTTCCTGTTTTTGAGTCTTTCTTAGAATAACCGTCATTAGTATAAAAGATTCGTCCGCAGCCGCATATCATTTTCTTATATATGAGCAGCCACCCAATGGATGTTCTCTGCAGGTGCAAGTGCAATGGTGACCAAAAAGGGGTATAAGTAAAGAGATGTGAAGAAAGCGATTAGTATTGGTAAGCGGAAAGATCAGGCATGGTGTTCCAAAGGCGAACAGTGCGGTTAAAGAAGAACGAGTTTCAGTAGTGCGTCGTACGATACTTCCAGGAAGAGAGTGTAGGAACGCTAAGCCATCGCTGTACACCTGTTAAAGGCATTGATACAATAAGTTCTTCACTCTAAGTTCTTCACTCTATAATATATAATTTAATAATTTTGTTGTTTTTTATTCTGTATGCTGTGCGTATTTTGTAAATTGCATAAAAATATAATTGCGAATATCACATATTAATGAATTGTTATTGTATCACATCCTATCTTAATGCTATGAAATATCGTTCATATAAGCATGTGCACATACTTAATCATTATTAATATTATTATTATTATTAATTATTATTATTCTTATTATTAAAAACTCTACCGCACTTGAGATTTGAACCCACGACAATTGAATTGCTAGTCGAGATCTCTTGCCTACTCGGCCACTTAGGCGGGTAGCATATGAGCAGTCCTCTTACTTTGTTTTAAAAAAATATAATTTTTTCTATTTAAATCTAAATTCCTGCTTATAAAGTATCACATAAATATGAAAGGTTGTGAGTAACATCAGCCATAAACATCGAGGAATGATTTACAAGAGCAGCGTGCTGAGGTTTCCAGCACGAGTGAGCATACGTACACTACAGTGGCAGAGAGAGGGAAAGAGAGAGAGAGAGAGAGAGAGAGAGAGAGAGAGATAGAAAGAGATAGAAAGAGACAGAGTGTGTGTGCGTGTGTGTGAGAGATTGAGAGGAGGAGGGGTAAATAAACGTACACTCTTAAAATGTACTCGAAACGTAATCAACACACAGGCAAATATCTATGTCTGTATGGTTGTATCTTAGTTATTACGTAAATTTTTAAAAAGCATTTCACAAAAAAAAATCAAAAGCTGAACTGTTCAAGTCAGTTGAAAGCCTAAAAATATAAATTTCTTTTTTTTTGTCATCACTTTTAACTTTTAGTGCAAAAACGATTGCTTCTATTTACTTATGTTTATTAGCAAAGAAGTAAGGTTCTTCAATGAAAGAAAGACAATGCTAAAAAGTATTTTACTTATTTTTCAAACATTCCGTTCTAATGACCGTTAAATTTCCACTTGGTCTGAAATCACTTTTCTTGCCGCTTTTTACGTATCAAATTATAGAACGAAAGTTTTCAAATGCATTGGTACAACGTGTGGTTTTTTTATTGTGCATATGTTTAAAGACTTCAGAAACAGTGTTTACTTATTACTTCCCAAAGAAGAGATTAATATATTATGCCGAAAATCTTGCAAAACCAGTTTTTCTTTCATAGCTTACTGCATTTAGAGCCCAAGCAGAAGGGCTTTTGCAGCTTTGTACACTTTGACGCACACGATAGTTTCAATTGTTAATTACACTTTCCGTTGCCGCGTGTGGAAACCGCTACAGATCCAAGTTACCCAAATTTCTGTAGCTGGAAATTGAAACAATGCATATTAAAAACAACAGCAGGATAACACCAAATGGCAAGCAGCTAATGATATGTTCTATTTACACAGGGAGAAGTTTGGCGACCGGATCATCTCAAGACATTGTTTGTGAAACAGCCGACACAGTCCTGTTATATAACATCCTTGGACTTTGTTTTTTTTGGAAGACGTCGAAGTTTAAGTCTACGATGAGAAGCCACAAACTTGGGATCACTCGTCAAGCTATCCCAGACAAAGAGCATGTAGTATTGGGCAGAGGGATGGATATTTCTTTCAGAACATAACCAATGTTTGTCTGAGGTTTAGAATAAAGCATTACTTCGATACGCCGAGCTATTTTTTCTTTTTCAAACTTTAAAATATGTCGCTTTTATTTATAATAGGCATAATTTATAATCAGCATGGTCTACCTTGACTTTTTTGATTCTGCTGCGTTCTGAAACAAGATCTATAAAAATGTTAGTATCGAGTTTTTGAAATAGAAAAGACACTTGTTGAATTGTCTAAGGATAGTCGAAGAATATGTTTTAAGTTTTTTGGTTTAATAAGGCGCAAAGTCTTCTGTGGTTATGGACACATCTCAAAAAGACAGAGAACAAGATCGCAAATAAGTCGTTGCAAAATGGCAAAACGTACAATATTGTAAACCACTCTGCCGAACGTTTATTCACACACGATATAAAAATCGTATAGAATATGTTAAGCTTGCGAGTAATTGAATTGATTATTATGAGAACTTTTCAACCGGTCAGATATACCAGCACATTTCTCAATATTGAACACAAATTCATGGCAGAGCCACGCAGAAGCTTAATGTAAAAATGGCCCTGGCATACTTGATTGACCAAAAAAAAACTACTTGAAGTGGTCGATATTGAAGATACGCCCCGAGCTTCCTTACTTGTTCTTTATATCTCCATTTTGCTTCTTTATTTCCTATACATGCACGTGTTCAGCTTTAGGAAATTTTTTATTTAAATATAATAAAATATCTCCTGTCCGCTTAGAAATCTGTGCGTTTAAAAATTGCAAACAATACAAAATTAAGAAGCGCCTTGTAACACTTATTTTTTTAAAAGATTTTTTCTTTAAAACTCAATCTCTATAGATTTGTACGAATTTATCAGAAGTATATAACCGGAGAGAATACATACAATAACATAACAACATTGCCGTTGTTTATATTTACGATGTTTGTATCTGATTAGCTCATCTCACTGTAAAATTTTTATTTTAAACACAATAATTTCGAATGGTCAAAATAAAACAAAAAGAAACAAACCATTATGATTATTATAACCGACACACTGTTCCATTATTATAAGAGCGAACTCTTAGTAAACTCTACCTACAACTACAATCTAGTACTGAACAATGAAATTATGATTGTTACATAGTTATGACGACAATGTGTTAGAAAAAAAAACAATATTAGAGCGTGTGGGTGCCTCTAACGCTGCTTTAAGTTTAAAAATTTATATGAAAAATAAAATTAATGTCTTTATTCTTTTTTTCGCTCAATTCTGCACAAAGTCAAAGGTCAAACGATATCATAAAGTCAACCAAGAAACCAGTTACTGGAAATAAAGAGGGAGAAGGAGGCAATTTGAGCCTGACAGAGTCAATCGCTCAATCGGACTTATGCTTGCATAAGATGTACGTGTGTATGTTTGTTACGACTTTAAAAGACGAACTAACTATGTAAGGATTGTTCATAATGTAATTATAGATTTTAGTTTCATTGTTTACCTTAATTCCATTAAAAACTATGTCTTCTGTTATGCTTACAAAGCATTACAATAACAATAATAAAGTATTTTAATGAGAGATTGTGCTATCAAACCAACGATTCTCTAAAAGTTCGATCCCGATTTGTGTCAAGGCCCTCAAAATACTCTTAATTTCCCTTTTCTCTGCGTGCGCGGTGGGTCGGTTTTTAGACAATTAGAATTTCCATTCATGCAATTTGGTCGCTGGGGCCAACGATTAGTAACTGAAGTCAATCGCGACATTGAACGTGCAATAAGGTTTTTCACGATTCAGTATATGACGTAACACGATCTTTGGATATGTTCATTGTATATGATATTTAAGTAAACGTAATTCGGCCGTCGGCCAGCACCGTTTGGTGAACTTGACTGACGTTTTTGTCAATGACGTTTAAAAAAAGTCCATCGTTACAAAAACTGGAATAGCCATATTTCAATTCAAATACCCAAACCTTCGATAAAGCAGAGTTCCCGTCCTCTGTCTAACTTTTGTATGTACGTACAGTATTCATCTCGTCTCTAATTTGTGTAGGCACATTGTCTTCCAAAAGCAAATAAAGATGTGCAACTTTTTTCATTTTGACACACGCATTCATACCGATTGAATCACATGATTGCTAAATATCGGTTGCCCGCCCAAAATGGGTATAATTTCGATGAGCACCTATGATTGTATCCACAAACATATTTTTCAATTTTTGCGGATAACTGCAAGTGTCTTCATATTTAAGTTGCGAACATATCAGCAACTTAAATATATATATCTATATATATATTTACTACTTCTGCGCAAATCTGGTAATCCCAAATTAGATCCCAAAGCTACGTCCAAAAAACTATGTTAAATGTTTTTTATCGCTCTTGCGAACTTGCGCTCTGAAATTGGAAAAAGGTTGTTCATTGTATGCACGGTTTAGTGCTTTGCTTATTAGAATAGAATCGAAAAATTATTTGGATCGGAAAAAAAGTGTGGTTTCCTGCAGCAAAACGTCGTACACAAATCCGAGGTAAATTGCACACGATTTTTTTCCTGATACGCACTTAAGTTTCGGCCATCAGATGTATGCCTACCGATATCGCGTATATCATAAATTTTTTGATTTAGAATTGAGCGACTACCATTTACTTGGCAATTGCTTTGTTCAACTATTTGCTGTCATAACCATTTGGGCATAATGAAGTTATCAGAAGGACGACAGAAAGTAGTTAAAATCTCTTCTAATGATATCGGCCTGAAATCATTGATAGAAGCTAACTGTTCCATGAAATTGCCAAAAGTATGATAAAAAAACAATGAAAAATCGTTCAAGTCTATTTTAAGAAAAAAATTTAAATTTATGTGAGACTGAAAAACCGAAATTACTTTCTTACTTATCTAATAGTTTATCTTATGACCCACAAAACTCTTAATAGCAAACAAATAAGAAAATAAAAAACTAAATAAATAAAAAAATAAAAAAATACAAGAATCTGCAATGATCTGTGTTAAGGACATGACATAAAAGTTTCATTTTCAACGCTGCGATGCCGTGTGAGTGCCTTTGTATAAATTTTTCTTTTTTAACAAATTTTTTATCATTGACAGTTATTAATTGCAAATATCGTTAAATTCGTCGATACGAAAACCAATGCTAAGGAGAGAAGCAATGAAGTGTATATGTGCATGTATATATATTTATATATGAGCGAATATGATATTTACTAGCGCTAAACGCAGATTCTCAGTTCTTTTAAACATTCGTTAAAAGCGCGCGAACGAGGCAACCAAGCATCCGCTTGAATGTCTCTTACATAGAAATCACAATCACTGCATTGCTTGGCAATGCGTTAACTTGACCATTTCGAATGGTTAGCGGGGTCTTAATTTAGACTTAAATCTCTTCTTTTTTTTTTTTTGGTTTTGTTTCTTCCTATTTTCTTTGCATGCACTTTATCGAATGGCTCGATTTGAATTTACGTGTTTTTCGCATAGCGATTGACACTGATCATTAGTTAATTTGTTTTAATTTTTGTTTTGACCGGTTTCATTCGTTTTGTTTGCTGTTGATGTTGTTGTTGGTGCTGTTATTGGGGTTTTTGCGACACTAAAAGTGAATGTTTAAGTTATGTTATGAGTCTGTACGACATTTGTTATCGGCTCCTTGAAATGGCATCAATAAGTAATGGTTTCATTGATGACAACGGCAATGTGAATGTGGTCATGGCATGGAGTTCAAGGGAAATTAGTTTTATTTTTTTATTTTTATTTTTTTACTTTTTAGTGGAGTTTAATTGCGCACATAATCCGTATACATTCAGGTTCAAATATTGCATTCAATTTTTTTTTGTAATTCTTTCTTTTAAAAGAATTTACTTTTCCTTGAAAGCTTCTCCTCATATACATACACGTATTGAAAGTGGTTATTGCTTTATAAAAAAAAGATTATGGAAAGATAACATATCAACGTTATATAAGAATTTTTAATAGAAACAATAGTTTACTTAAAAGTTTACATTAAAGTGGGGATGTTTAAGCTCATACGGAAATTTGAGTGAATTTCCACCAAGTCACTTGATACAGAAAAAAAATATTAAGTTTTTCTCGTTTTACATAACCCAAGTATGCGATGTTTGTGGAAACGGTTTCTTGTTCTTAGCCTAGCAGTTTACGAAAGCGTTCTTAATAGTTATTGTTATGATTAGAACTAACAAACTTAATGGAGAAATTTACTTCGTTATAAAAGACTAACTAATGCAGTGCATAAAAAAGCAACATTCATTTAATTTTTGTTAAAGTTTTGACTATTGACTTAATATCGTTTTTCTTATTACGTTATAGGAACGAAAACGAAAAAACGATTCTAAGAGGTTGTAATTCTCATTTACCATTATGCAAAAGACCCAAAATGGATTATAAAAAAGATAATAAGTACGACAGTTGGTGAGGGACATTAAGGACACTCGCTCCTTTTCTGAATAAGCTTCAATCTATTTTGGTGGAAAGATAGCGACACAGCCGGACTCCAAATTAAGCCACTCGACGCAAAAATCGCAAGTTGACGTTGGACCGCCCCTATAAGATTTACATAGCTTGTCGCCCATACCACAACTAAATATTCTACAATTCGTCTAAGCATAAGGTTCGTCAAACTCTTTAGACTGAGAAGAAACCAAGCTTTACTTAATCAAAACCCTATATGATTGTTAAACCCAAGTAAAGATAACTCAAGGATAATTCCTAAGTCCTATTGTGAAAAGAGTAAGGCCAAGATTGCTACTCTTAGAAAAAAGTTAATAAAACGAGAAAGAAAAGACAATCATTTTTTTATTTTGCGCTAGAAATTTGACATTGCCATAAAGGCAAGGTAAGGTTTATATATGATTCCAAATACATCAAAGCTTTCGCTTTTTAAATTGTTGATCAAACCAGGTAAAAAAACTACTCGTTAAATATATCACACTCACTAGATTAATAAGGCGGCATTATTCGCATTTCAATTGAACTTGCTTAATACTCTGTTATTACTGTAGCCGTCTTTTTCACTTCGCCCAAGATAATTGCGTTATCACAACAAACTTTTATGTATGAACGAAAACTATCCGCCAAAAATGGTATACAATGGCCAAAATTGGCTGCATACCAAATTTTACCAAAATATCTCAAAAATTGCAACTGGTGGGTTGAACACAACAAAACAAGACAGAAAAACAGACAGACAAAGATACGGGCGGGCAGACACATTTAGATCGATATGAAAAGTGATTCTTAATCGATCAATATAATGAAAGGTGGGCCTATCTCAAATCCTTTTGGGTGTTGGATACACCCGGACAAACTTAACATACCTTTGTATCACAAATTGTGTAGGGTATAACGACTAATATTGGCGTCTTGTAAAAGCGTCTTGAAATTATTATATTTTTTATAAATGTATTTTCATAGATACTTTCTACAGAGCTTTTTCAACTTTTGTTTAAGTGGTGGGTCGGCGGGCTCTTTCCGTCTTTCCGTCTTTCTGAGTTTTGCTGTTTCCCGGAACAATAGGCTTAAACTGGCTTTTTCAAATTTTCATGAAAGCTTAAGTTCAAGATATCCGCTTTAGATTATAAACATACACGATTCCAAACATGGCGAAGGTAACTCACACATAACCTGTTCCTGTTTATTGCTCTAATTAATACTTTGTATTATTTGTGATTTCCAGTTTAATAAATGTACATAATGTATACGTGTGTGCATGAATTAAGACATTTATAATGTCATTGTCATACGAATCACCTAACATTAAGTGAAAACTTTTTTATATATATTAAAGATTTGCAAAATATGAAAAACTAATTAAGCGAGTGTAAGTGAACGTATGTGCGTTTTATGTATAATGACTTTTCATAATTAATGACTTTAAATATCAAGTTGAACTAAAAACACACTTTTTGTGGTGAAGTGAAACTGAAAGAAGAAAACAAAAGTTAAATAAATAGCCCAACCCACTATCTTAAAGATCCAGCAGAGAGTATTAGAGAAGTGTGCAGATTTGCAGAGCAACTTATCAAACCGTGAAACCACTTTAAGTAAATCGGATACCATTTACAATATGCGGACAAAAGGCACTTAAGACAATTTTCAACTAATTATGGCCACAGCACAACGCAAGTTAGTAAGTTAGATCTGAGAAGACACATTGCCCATAGCGTTAGCAACACCAAAACCCGATTTTGATTAATTGCTTTTGTCTAAAAGAGAGAAAAGTTTCTGGCAAATCTAAACTTAACAAGCGCTCTATACGCGATATAAATGGAGATTGAAAGGTGTAGAGGGGTAAAATTCAACATTGAATGAAATGTTTACGTGGGGATGTCGATGTGTGGTTAATAGTATATGTTCCTGGTTGTTTGCTACCGTATTGACTGATTGTTTTAGCACGCGTGCTATGTATGCTGTGCATGCACTTTTAGCCAAACACAGACAATAAAAGTATGCAGAGGTGTATCTCTGCCGAATACCTTGATGCTAAACACTCACATCTGTAGATGGTATGCGTAGAAAGGAAACAGATTAGCAGAGAAAACAATCATGAATTCAAGTTGCTTACTACTAGAATCAAATCAGAAAAAACAAAACAAACGGAAGGGCCATAAAAATATTTCACTTAATAATATTTTGAAAATAAAAAAAATTTAAAAAGTGTTCTTATTTACAACACTTTTAAAAATTTGTAAGGAACGCATTTTGGCGCCTGTCTTTTTCAATTAAAGTCCCAATTTTAAATTTAAAGCCCATGCATACGAATGATATGTAACAATGAAGCTCATTAAATCTTAAATAAACAAAAAAACAAATCTTATTTTTTCCTGTTGTCTTTACTGTTGTGCTGTGCTTCTTAACTTAACCAAAACACGCATTCTCAGTGTGGATGCGACTTCATATCTGTGGTTTTGTTTTATGTCGGATATTCACTCTGTTCTGGTTTTTTGCGCTGTGCATCAGAGTGCTGCTCGCCAACGGATTAAGGTCATTGCTCAATTGATGTACTCTGGTCTCATTTTGCATTTCTACTCTAATAAACAAAAAGGAAAAGAAACAGAGGAATACAAAAAACAGAAAATCAAAAAATATGCTGATGGCGGTTAGGTGTGTTGTCATTTACAAATCCCAAACTGATACATTACTTAGCTAATGGAGCATTTTAATTATGACATGCACTGGCTACTGTTTTCATATAGCCAGTCGCCTGTTGTTTTTTGCCTCCAAGATGGATGGATTACAAAGCAAAAAAAATATACTCAAGCCACAATCTTGCTTGCTTGTACATAGTGGAGCGAAATGGGGCAGCATACTACACTTACTTGCTTGTTTACTTTCTGCATGACTGCTCTTTTTGTTTTTTAAGGTGGCTGCTGTTATCCTTTAAACATCTGCTTGCATCTTTCCATTTAACCAGCGACCAAAAATTTCTTTGGAAATCACAACACAAACACTCACTAGATATCAAATACGTCATCATTTTGACCCTTTCTATTTTCTTCTTTTGCTTTGCTTTACTTGACCGATCCAAATTAAAGAAATCAATAAAAAGTGAAATTAATACCGTCCGTGTATTACTACTCTTTTCATATCGTTGTCATATAATGTTGTTTACTCGGTTATGGGGGTGTTTACACCTTTTGCTCAATTTACTCTTGACATGTCAGAGATGCTTAGACACACGAAGTTATTTGATATTTTTGTTGTGTGATTAATTTCAATATTCTTAATAAATAGAGTTCTAAAGGTGTTATTTTTATGCTATATATGTATACACATGAGAGGCTGTGCACTGCGATATTGCAGTTTTTAATGTTATTCTTGGTTTAGTAAACTGTCCTGCCGAATATATGCGGGCATGCGTCTGGCATCAGGTTTATGAATTATCTTATATATTACACATTTCTACACATGTTTCTTCTTTTTTTTTCTTTTCCTTTTGTCCACAGAGTTTGTTTTTCTTATCATCCACAGATGGTGTAGTGCCTTTGCGGAACTAGCTTCAGTTAAAGAAATACATATCAGATATCACTAGTTACAAATGCAGTTAAACATTGCACTGCTGGAATTACGAGTCTGAACTGAAAGCGGTGTTTAGAAAGAGCTTAGCTTAACATTTTCCTTTTTTCTATTCTTTCATCAAAATAATCATCCTTAAGAACTGGTTTCACTATCAAACCATTTAATACTTGACAGCTTAACATTGAAGCGACATGAAATAATATGACCAAGAGATTTATACTACAGTATGTGCTCTTTTAAGTATGAAAAATTTTTTAAATGGGTGTTCCAAAATTCTCTAATTTCATCTCTTAAGCAATTTTCTGAAAATATTCTATAAATTTCGAGCAAAGTTGATAATCCACGGCTAACCCATACAACAGGAAAATGCCTCTAACGCATATCGTCACGGCGAACGCATAACTTTTCGTCCAGTCTTTTGCCATATTCCTGATCATGGCGGACGCATAATCAAACAATCGAACTCGGCTAACTTGTGTCAAAACAACACGGTGATCGGTAATTAACCTACTCTACATGAACTCTAAGCGATATTTTCCGGTATTAGCTTTTTAAGAAGAACAATAAAAGCTAAGTAGTCGCATCCTCTCTGACGAATACGAGGGAAGCCTTAAGATTTTGGTCGTTGTTTATCTATGTACACCAATGCTTTAACCCTAATCATACCACGTGTTTTTGTAACGAATCATATCCCCGCGTATTTCTCATTCGTTTATGAGAACTATGAAAATAATTAAAATGTTATTGTTTTTGTTTATGGAGCTACGAAATCTCTAAATGATCCAACATATGTTTTTTATGCGAATATTTTTGTGTTCGTTTACACGCGGCTTCACATGGTACGGTGAGATCAATCGTTTCGATCCATCCATGAAAACCCAATAAAATTACATGTTTCTTAAGCGTCTTTAAAATACATTAAAAATCTGAGGAGTCTGCGTTTCTTTGAATTTGTTTTTTTAACAATATAACTCTGTGTGGAATACAACTCTGCATATTGCGGTATTGTTCTAGCTATATGCCCGAACTTCATGATAAATATATTAATAATTTGGTAATACTACGCCCAAGTTGTGGAGCATAAACTACCGCAAATTTTGAAACACGATTTACAAAGGAGGATCTGTGTTCCAAGTCAAAGCATGCGTAGTTCAAATAAAACAGAGATAGAAGAAATTGTGTTTGTGCTTGTTGTTGGTTGTAACTTTCAAAATTTCTCGGCAAAAGTGGCTATGTAGTAATATTTCGGCATTCTCAATTGTTATGAAAACTTTGGATCGGCTGGGACAATTGTTGAACCCTCTCTCATATAACGAAAACTGTAATTAAAATGACAGTAATTCAAAATAAAAACATTAACTACACCCAATTTGGGCTATCTCGGCCTATTGGTTGGATACTATCCTAGGGCGGAAAAGTCTAAATTTTAATATGTTACGATGAAACTTAACCCATAATAGTAATTTAAGGTAAAAATAAATTAGGACTATCCTCGCCTAATTTTGGATCCTACCCTATATATTTTTATAAACATCGTTGTTTTTTAGGGCAAACACTTTTAAGTTTAATATGTTACAATGAAATTTGATCCCTAGAAAAGTCCCACATATGTCTAAGTTGTAATATTGTACGATAAAAATTGGTCCACAAATATAATTTGATAAAAAAATTAACTATGCCACAATTTTTGAGTATAATGTTTTCACTTGTTTCATTCCCTACACCACTTGTGATGTAAGTTCCACCTTATTTTCTGGTTTTCGACCTACAGTTCGCAATTTTCGGTTTATTGTAATAAAATTAGGTACATTGACATGTTTTGTCCCAAAGACCAAAACTATTCAAAATAATTTGCGTCGAACCACTGTGTCGATCACTTCCCCTACAAAGTCTTCTTTTGAGAAGCTTTTGCATGGATAACTGTATTAAACGAAGTGATGCCGCGTCCCAATACAGTCATTTGATTTTTTGTTTATTGTCAATGAAGTGAATTTTGCTGAGATTCATAGGAAACTTCGTTTCAAAAATATGTACACTTTTAAACAAGTTGTAAACAATTACGATTTCGATCGTAATTACCCTCGCTCGCTTATACCCTCAGATATTTTTCTAAGGGGCGTGTTTTTATTTCACAAGTTCAAGAGGAGAGATGAAGGATAACACTTTTTACCGAAAAATACCACAAACCTGTGAAGGAAAAACTCAAGACTTTGTCCAAAGAGGTTTTCGCCGACAAACGCATTCAGTCTGTAAAGCAGGGAGAGAAATGTATATTCATTTTTAATTGCTTTATAACGAATTAAAACATCCTTGTTATATTTTGATCACACCGATATTAAATTGGGACATTGCCCCGTAATAGTATTATTTTTAAAGAAGAAGAAAAGAAATAAATGAAAAAAAATGTAGCATTTATTCGTTCAGGCGTACAAGAAGAACAAAATGGTTTACGTTAACGAACGATCCAGTGAATGTTTTTTAAGATAAACGAAGGTACAAAAAAAACTTTTAATTTAAAAAATTCCCACAATAACCTTTGGTTAATTTTTAGATCATTTGCCCTTAAACAAGGTGCATCGGCATTATATTGCCATTTTTTTTCTTTTTTGTTATCGTTCATTGCAGCGTTGCTGATTGGCAAATTTTCCAAAACAAATTATCGTATTATTTCATAATTTCCCAAGAGCAAGTTGTTCAAGTTGTTGGTTGTTTCGCCGATTTTGTTTATAGTGATTTGCATTTGTAGACGATTGATTATAATGAGACCTTCTAACCTGTATTTTAACTTGGCAAAAATCAACAATGTTTATGCGCAGAAGCTTATAAAACTATATATAAACCGCCAACATGACATGATCATCGGTTGTTTGTGTGATGGCTTAAAGCTGAAAAATGATGAACGAACGAATTGTAATCAGAGAAATACAAATCGCGTACCACTAAAATCACTTGTATAGTTGGAGTTTAACACAATCTCCACCAGTGGGTCACAATGCTGCATACAGAAAACACAGACAAGGCAAATAAAAAGACACGCTTGGCTTTGAGTTAAATTTAGTATTTCATCTATTGTTATTGTTGCTGCTTTTTTTTTCTTAGATGATTAACTTCTACTGCGCAACATGACAGATCAATTTGTCGTTACGCGAACAATAATAACAACAACAAACATAATGGGCTAAGCCACCACCACCACCACCACTATCAAGCGAATCCGCATGCCTTCATTCAAAACAATAACAAGCTTAAGAACTCTAAACGAATGTCGGCTGCGATTAACTATGAGATTGCGCAATTTCCATACGAAAGCCCAACAAGAGCACAACAAAAGCCTAGAAAAAAATTTTGACAACAATCTCGTAATCGCCCTAAATCCATCATCAATATGATCGGCCATCACGACAAGTCTTTTAGTGGTTTTATGAGTTTGTACAGTGGCTGTAGTTGTATCTTACTTTTCAGTTCCTTTACGACTTTGTAACGGTTTATCTTCATTAAACTTAAATTACGTTGGCGTATAAAAAATTTGCAAAATACTAAAAAAACAAAAAAAACAAAAAGAGAAAAACAACCAGCAATAACCAACAACTAACAAATTTATAGCCTCCAAACACATTTCAACTGACAATTTGATAAAAAGCGACAACAAACGTACTTTTTTTTTTGTTTATTCTTTGTTTGGCTGGTTATGTCTGGTAATTGTCTGTTAATTTGTTTAACTTGTTGATGCAAAAGGGCTTTTTTCTTCTTTTCATTTTTCGTTTCCCTTGTTTACGTTTTTGTTTGTTACTTTGGTTGGTTGTACATTTTATTAAAATGTTTGAGGAAATACGCTTGTCACAAAATTGACGTTGAAATATTGAATTTTCAATTAATTTCTCACATAAATTCATTTGACACAAGTGAAGGGCTTAGACCGCTTCATTTATTTATTTATTACATAGATATTGTCAATACTTACTTGTGCGTGTGCGTTTTCAAATTTTACCTTATGTTATCCCACTAAAACGGAAAAAATTAAATTAAGTAAGTATAATATTTTCAAGTGTGACTTTTACTCAACTTGACGTAGAAACTCCTTTAGTAATGATCAAGAAACTGTTCATAAATATTATATAAGACAGAATTGCTAAATAATCAAAAGAAATGCTTTAGATTTCATGAAAAGGAAAATTGAGAATTGCATTAAATACCGAAGGATGTGTAGAGCCATGTCCATAACATTTACATGAGGTGTAACACATATGAGATACCACAAGGCACATGATTATATATGTAACGCTGACCAATTTAACGCTCTGATTTTTATATGAACAACAAGTGTTCATACATGACAACGTACTCAATAAGTAAGGATTGTTACCGTTTCATATTCATTATTGATCCTTTATCCCTTTTTAAAATATTCGATGAATATTATACCATGCGAATACCAAAATATGAATGTCATAAGCTTTCCGTTTTTAGGTGCTTCGAACGGTTTTCGCTGTTTGTTGTCAACACGGCTAACTGCTGATATGGCTCTGGATTGTGGTGATGTCATGTTAAATCGCTCCAAATAGTGGCTGCTTTTGGCCAAACATGAGCAAACACGGTACCGATTTCGAATAGAATTTTCTCAGGCACAAATGTTCATATGAAATAGTAAATACATTGCCTCCTCATATCATGTTATAGCCCCACCTGTCTCTCAAATCTTTGCTTTTTGGTATTCCAAATCGATTTTGTGCACTTTCTTCACGTTTTCTGGGGCAGTTATCGAATGCAGTCGACCAGAGCGATCAACATGATCGCTGTTTGTACGTCTAAAATCAGCAAACCATTTCTCTACAATTTATCTCGATTAAGCGGAGATCAGGTGACACTTGTGGGGCTGATGCTTTACTTAAGCTGGATATTATTCTATTAAAAGGCAATGCTGTATGAACATACGAAAGTCAAATCTTCGCTCTCTTTTGAACATTAGAAAAGTAGTGGCGTTAAGAGAACTTTAATGTGTGAAGTAATTATGGAAATATCATAAAATCTAGAAACATTTCTTATGAAGGCCGGCACTGTCTGGAAATCACATGGATCTATCAAAAGTGTTGTCAATTATGTGTCAAGCAGGTCGCATTTTAATGGTTTTAAGATCTTTCATTCGACGATTGGTGTTCTCTAATAATCATATGGATTCGTCAATAGTCATCTCATTGGTACTCGTATGTCATCCTACGAACTCATTGATTGCTATATTCTAAGTATGTGTTTTGTATGTATATATGTATACGTGTTAACGCTCGCAGGATCAATCGCAGGTAGAGCTTACTTGATTGTAGCTATAATGAGTGCTCAGTTGGTAAAGGTATAAAACTTATCGACTGAGCACGCACCGAGTACGCTGTAGCCATCTTCTTATCTCTTTCACTTTCCTCACTTCTTTCTGACCATCACCGTGTTACACGCATAGCGAACAACGCGTGAATGCTTGGCCAAAAAAAGAAAATGTATATATCTATACATGTGAATCACAAATATTTATATACACCGACATCCAAGCCTGTTAGAAAAATTAATTTGCTTTATAGTGAACATTCATAGATAGAGACTTCATTTTGCAATAAATTAAAGTATCAATAAACGTATTTACCCTAATTGTTTGTGTGGGAATAACTCGTGTCGTTTGATATTATGAATAGCCATTTTTCATTTTCTGTAAGAAACAAAAAAATGCATTAAATACCATTAAGTGTCTCGTAGAGAGATAAGAAAAATCTTAGAAAATGTTTACATAGGGAAAACATAACATCTTAAGCCAAACTGACACCATTAAAGACATATATAGAGAAAATCTATAAAGAGCTTTTTTTCATTAATAGGCCTGACACTACAGGAGATAAGTCATTAAAGACAAATCAGCAAAACATAAACAAATGTACAAATATATATGTGTGTGCGCCTAGGAAAAGACATTAATGTGGGCTTTTCCTTTTCCTCTTAAGCACCAATTTAATGGTTTTTACACATTCAAACCGCCATAAAAAATACAAGACATCTAATGCTGGTGGATGTTCGAAATTGAATACAAATATCCATCGTTTGAAATCCAGCAAATTAAGAAGAAATGAAAGTATTTAACACGATACTATTCTGAAGAAAATTTCCTATTTCTATTAATAACATATGTTGCCTACAAATTTGAACAAGGTGTCGGTGCCGTTCTCCCACTCCTTTCAATCTCAATCATTTTAATTGAACGTTTTAGTGAATCTCTATTTTATTACCTTTACCTTGAAATATTCACTTTTTAACGGCTCTTAGGTATTTTTGAATTAAAAATTTAAAAATGGACGATAAGTAATGAAATAATGAAATGAATCTTTGAATAAAATTCGTGTGTAGATATGAAGTCTTTATGTTTTTTTCGTTATAAAAATTGTGTAAGATGTATCTCTCAAATATATAGGTATATCAGTGCAATTGATCTCTTCCGTCTGTATATATATTACACATTTGCTGATGTTTAACATACAACTATAAAAAAAGAAGTCATGGATATCTTAATTCCTTGAATAAATCATTAAGAATTGTTATTGTTACTTATCTTGTCGTCTTTCGAAACACGTATCACAAGAATTAATCGAAATATTTGTTATAAATTTTTACATCAAAAAATGTCAACATTTATACAAACGAAACGGCAGCTCTCTAAGGCAATGTCATCGTTTTCAGCCGTTTGAAATTAGGCAAAGGAGAAGCCCACGGATTCTGATTCTTACTGACTCTCACTACAATTAAATAAAACAAATTCGTTTTTGACTTTCGCTAATAGTCTTACACATTCACACATTCGTTGTCTGTGATGAGATGTTTTAACAGATCCAAATAATATTCTTTTAGACACACACTACCAGGCCTATTTCCTTTCTTTTAATCACAAGTAAACGCTTATAAAACAGTTATGTAAAAATTGTATAATATGTCGGTAATTGTGGGCATGGCAACTTCCACGCTAATCAAGATTATTTTCACCTCCATGTTTTAGTTTATGTTCATGTGCTATGTGTGGTATATGCAATGAGTGCAATGAAATCTTTTAATCTGGACTTTAGCCTCCCTCCACTAATAATACAACAAAAAAACAAATACTTGAATATGTGTCCTTCCTACAGGTGTTATGTTCATTCAATAGAATCACTCAAAAAGTAGTCCTTCGCTCACTGTTAATTTCCTTGCTTGCTAGCTTATGAAAAGACGTGCCTACTTGTAGCTTTACCTTCACTATAGAATCGTAGGCATACTCCAGGTGCTTTATTCGTTGTTGAAGTACAATCCACTTTCCTGCCTTATCAGGAAAGGTGCACTTTTTAATAATCCTTAACGTTTTCCTAAAACTTCTATTACAAATAATCACCGG
Organism: Glossina austeni; assembly: GCA_000688735.1. NCBI lineage: Eukaryota > Metazoa > Arthropoda > Insecta > Diptera > Glossinidae > Glossina > Glossina austeni. The sequence goes on along the minus strand of KK502414.1, from coordinate 190,064 downwards.
TCAATTTGTTAAGAGCTCTTTACGAAAATCTGAATGATGTCTATCATTTAATCCCAATAGCGGATTCTTCAAATCAACTTTCCTCAACATGCCTGTCTTCCCTACGACGTATCTAACTTGACTTTTAATGTTTAAAGCTTCATATGATTCCCCAATTCCCCCTTGTGTTCACTTGCCAACATTTTGTATGACCGTGTTGGTTTAATGGATCTGTAGTGGCTGCGAATATGCTTCTATGCTAGATGTGTACTATTTTCTTGTTTATTTATACATTATTTTAATCTCTTCGTATTTTCTTCTCCTTTTTTTTATATTATACTCTATAAAAGCTGGTCCTAATGTTTAACTTAAGATTCATTATTAAGGGTATTCTTTATTCGGCCATTATTTACTATAGCTGAATTACATGTGTAAATAAACAAATAAATAACAAACAAGACAATATGGTCGTAACTGAATCTTTTATACCATTCACTATTATCCTAAAATAGATTAAAAAAAAGGGAAAAACTAAATTTTCATACTCTATGACATTGGGTGGGCGCAGTTAACTTTTCTATTTTTCAGAATAAAAGTAGAAATTTATATGTGCTTATGTATATACTTTACTTATATATTGTATTTTATGAATGAAGAGCAAAAATACAGAAAGCAAAGGTATTCACACTTTTTGTTATGCAGACGTGCGCACGTTGTGGGAATGTTCGTTGAAAAATTTGGATCATTTTTACATTCGTTTTCAGTAGGCAATGTCTTACTTTTGTCAACGGAAGAATGTGTTCCTACTTTGGAGAGTAATTGGGAAAAATCACATTTCACCTTAGTAAACTCCAAAAATAGGTTGTTATATGATTTCTGCGTTTTTTGTTTTACAAGTTTGTTAAAGAATGTGTTTACCTTGGAAATCAAGAGATAGATGTACTTATCATGATAATCTCCTAAGTATAATCGAATAGTAGCATACATATGTATTTTTTTTAAGCAACTAAAACAACTTATTTTTCAAACGACTCCGAAGGGGATTCTTTGCTGTGTGCTCGGTACGTAAACTTAGCCCAACCCGGCAAATTTATACGCTTTACTTATTTTGTTAAAATTAATATTAAATAAAAAAATGTTGCTCTAGTTTTTACTCCTTTTTCAAGACCTTTTCTATTTAATTGACATTTTCGACAACTAATCATATTTCTGATGGCAATCATTTTGCAGCACATAATAAAAACCTAAAAGTTTCATAAGTTGGAAATCATAATTTCAAGGCCATACCGCAGAGAGTCGTAATGTACAATAAAAGAATATTCTTATAAATCAAATATTTAATTTTTTACAGCAACCTTCAAGAGATTGGTATTAACCGGTTTCCTCCATTTGTTTGTATTAGCCAAAACTATACTTTTATCTTGCATATATTTTGGGTATATAAAAGCTAATAACGAAAATCTAAGTATATTTTCAGAGCAAAACGTCTCCAAGCATTTATAAGTGATGCGCTTGGCCGATAGGAAGACTACGTTCGATTTCTGTATTCATTTGCAGTCGAATAATATGTCGATTTGGCCAGCGTCTCTAGTAACTGCCAGAAGAATATGCTGGAGCCCAAAACCTCTAAAGGAAGCAAAGGATGTAATTATTTTTTTGCACAAGTTTGCTTACGACATTCTCTTCGTACATGCCGTAGAAATATGCATTGGCTTTTCGCTTTCTCGGAAATGGAAATAAAAATAAATACACAAAAAAATATATTGCACGGAAAGTATGTGTTCATTCAAAAATAAGCTTCAAATTACGAACAAGTTCTGCTAACGACGGAAGCTGGAAAACTCATTTCTCTTCCCATCACCTACTCCAGTACCTATGAATACTTACTACTCCTTTACTATTAAAAAGACACCTCAAAGGAATAGAAAAAACTAAAAAGTGGAAAAGAAAGCGTTAAAAAAATCTTCCTAACAATAGCAAGGGTAAAGCCCTCCAAAGAAGTATGCTTGCTGACTTTAGTTCAATATATAAACCTCTGTGAGATGTGTAACAAATGTAGTTTAGAGCGCTAACTAATGTACCAGAGCTAAATCAATCTACACGACCGATTTGCTTTTTTTCTTCAAATACTCGGTAAATAGAGCGCAATAAGTCTATTTTCGAAATGGTAGCTCCCCAAAGTTCGACATAAAGCAATTATAATTCCTTACCTTTTCTTTTTGTTTTCCTGCGCTATAATTTACATAAGAAAAGATTTTTTTTGTTTAATAAGACACAACCAAAAGTTTGTCATGACAACGGGAAGAAACACATTATTCACGACTTCATTCCTTGATATTGGCATTAAAGACAATGCGGCAAGAATATATAATAATAACATTTCGAGTATTGAACTGCAGATGTAGATAAATATGCCCACTAAGAATTCACCTTATTGATCAGGTTAAATATTCCAAAACAGAATGCAATCAATAAGAAAATGAAATATTTCAGGTACATGAACAATCATAATGAGCATAAAAAACATAAAAAATTAAACCAAGAAAGGTGCGTTTTAATATTCATAATCTTCAACGGAACCGTGTTTATGGTTCATTAATTTCTTTCTTTTTTTTTAATTTCAAGCTGAGTAAATTTGCAGTTTCTTATAAGAAGTGCAAACAAATTGACCTAAACGCAGTCGCACGTTAAATATTTGCGGGCGCGCGCATGTGTACTTTCACAACAACTTCTCTCCCTTCGCCTGGGGTTTCGAAATAACAATACGCTACAGAACGCGATTGCAACCACTTACGTAGCTGGATGGCTGACTGCTTGCTTGAAGCAGCGCATACATATATATACACATTTCAACAGATCACACCTTAAATTTAAATGAAATTATAATAAAATAGGGAGTATCCTCAGCCTTCCATAATGTCTACGCAAGCGAAATAAAATAAAAAAAATTTAATTGAGAACTTAAGCAACTAAAGTTGTGTTGGTTTATAAGTGACGCGAGACAGTCTCAAGTGATCTTTTCGAAATATCTATAAGCCGCATAGTGCGTTACTGAAGCGAAACAAGTGTTTAGTCACCGTACCACCACAACCAGTGCCACCACCAGCTCAGATAATTAGCCAAGCTGCTCCTTTAACTTTTATTTGTTTTTCATTTTATGAAAAGAAGCCAACAAAGACGTAATATAAATTTTTTTTTTTCAATACTCGGCCAGTTTATAATCGTAGCATTCCGCATGGACGGAACAATAACTTACTTTTGTTGTACTCGTAGTCAGATTCTAATCATTTGAACAAAAAACGGTAGTGTGCCCATCTTAAGATTACAATTTACATATAGAGAATTGCGAAGCCAAAGCCTAACTCACCTTATTTGGGTTTTTTTGCTTGATTGAAGATGCACCTTCGTTACGCTGTATTGAGTGCACAATATCTATAATAATTTGTTGTTTCATTAGGTTTTTCATGTACGATGACCATCGCCGCATTTGATTAAAGACAATGTCATTCGCTTATATCTGCAAGTTATGCAAGCAAGCGTTTCATTTAATGACAAGTGAGGCATTTTTTTACAAATTACAAATTCACATATATTCCAATTGCTTATATAAATTGATAATAACACATCCGTAAAAAACTTTATAAATTCAAGCGAGTCATCGAAGAAAATGCTATTTGGAATTTTAATTCAGTTCAACCATCTTGTAAGATCTATCTCAGGGGAATATTTTGCATGTATTCTCCATAAAGTTTATTAATGAATTTCCAACCGCTCCAAGTACTTTGCTCATATTAAACGGAAGAAACAGGCACCCCTACGCGGAATTAATACCATAAATCTAGAAACGCTCATGCAATGCGAAGCAAACTTCCCTGCACACTATATTCCCATGCCTTTTGCCAAAAAGATTTTTATTTAGATTTTTCAATCAGATTAGCTATTTATTAAGCAACTCTCTTCAAGTGCTGCCTTTCGTGAATTTTGTATACAGCGTGACCTATATTTGTCCAATTAAAATACTCCTCAATTATTATTATTCTATAAAGCCCCATGTCTGCCTAACTTTTCCTCTGTCCTTTTGCATCTACCTGTCTATCGATCCATATGGTCGTCTATCTCTCTGTATTTAAATATCACAATTCCAATTCTAAATTCTAAAATTCTAAAATATCTAGGAAAATAAGACTGAATTGAAAATTAGCCAAATTAGTGCCTACATAATTAGCAAACAATTGACAATGGATAATAGATAATAAAGAGTAGATAATGGATACGTAATAGATGATGGATAATACATAATGGATAATAGATAATGGCTAATAGGTAATGGATAAGATATAACGGTTAATGGCAAAATGGATTATGGTATAATGGGTAATTGATACTATTGTAATGTTATAAGCTTGTAGTAGTATGTGCAATGTACGCAATGAATATGTGTTCGCAACGTCATAACTTTTTATAATAATGTACAGGCAAGTCTCCTCTTATAGAGACTGTGCAGGATTCCCTCTTAATGTATCTAACTGTTCGGCTTCTGAACGCCAAATCTTCATTCGTCTTTATTTTGCCAAATATTTCAACAAGAGGATTCTCTGACTGGCATAAAGCGAATGAAACGCTGTAGTTGATTCAGTGTCTCTAAAGAATGAATTTTCTTTATTGATCATCTCTTATTCATACTTATTATCTACCTCAATTATTTTCTTACTTGTTTGTGAATAAATTACTGAATGCTGTAATCAGCATTGGATGCATTCTTTACATTTGTTTTCAAATTGAGTTATTGGATGTCGTATTTTGATGTTTTATTTTGTTAATACATTTTTTCTTACTATTATAATTTGTGACACACTTCAAGTGGACGCACATCTGCAACAATATGCAGTCAAACTACACTGCACTATGTAACGTAAAATAGATGACAGACCATGGATTATGGATAATAGATAATGGATAATAGACAATAGATAATAGCTAAAAGGTAAAGGCTAGGAGATAATTGCTAATGGATAATGGATAATGGACAATAGATAATATATAATAGATAATTGGTGGTGGGTAAGGGATAAGGGATAATGAATAAGGAATAATGGATAAGAGATAATATGTAGAACTAGTATGTAGATACTAGACGATAGAACTTTTAAACATCTTAGAACTTAAGATTGGATTTTAAATTTTTTGTTAACAAGTTCATTCTGTCAAATTCCTATCTGCGGGACTATGTTGCTTTGCATAAAAGTGAATTACATATTTATTAGTTATTCGCTATTATGGGAGTGATTGTAGACAAATAATGCCCTATTACCTAATTCGCTTTGAAGCAATCAGAAATGATTCGTGAACGACCAGTAAAGGAGCAAACGCACGTACTTTGAATGAATGTACTCTTTATAGAATCTCGGTTGAGTACTTCCGATTGTTATAGAAGAAAAATACCATCTTCTAGAGATAAGCATACGAAAGGCAGGGAGTTTGTATGCTTACTCCATTCGTAAAACAATGTTCTGTTATTTTTCTAATTTCGAACTTAGACTTAATTTTGTCTTTTCTTTTTTTATATTAGCATTTTACAAGTGACCGTATAAAACAGTAACTAAATCTAATAAGAAAACGACATAAAAAAACCAAACACAAGCAATACCGCAAATCTGTATAGAAGATATAGGGTATTCTAAAAGTAAGCAAAATAACACCTTGTAAATATATACAATAGCAAGTGAAACAAGTTCGTATGATTTATTTTACTCTCAAATGCAATCACTTTGGAAATCAATAAAATATGAAAAATTATTGCTTAATTAAGTTTTTAAATTCTTTTTAATTGCCGGATAGATTAACAATATGCGTGATAAAGCGAACAATATCTCTATCTGCCTCATACATATTACACACATAGTTTATAAGATATAAATAGACAACCAGACAGACGGACAAATATACAATGTATTTTAAAAAGTGATAACATCTTGGCAACAATTCTAAACCATGCACACCTTTTAATCTATACAGATATACATTGAATATATCTTTATAAAGTGTCAGTTGACCATATAAACACTCCTTAAGAGTTGAAACGAACAACTTTAACTTGTTACCTATACGATTCAGACAACATACAAATAAAGCCGAACGTTAACGTTAACGCATTGCAATGATTTAAGAAAAACGACACTAGTTTTTCCTCTTTTTTTTCTGAATCATTTCTTTTTTATTTTCGGCTTATTTGTTTGTGGTCACTTGCTGGGTATAAATTAATTACAATTGCACCATTATAACTCTTTGCATCGAATGGAGATTACAATGGGATACCGTAGTTTTGTGGCAAGCGCCGTGATTAAAAACAAACCGAAACACTTTTTTTATATTTCGCACATGCGATATGAACCAAAAACAATATCTGTCTGAATTTGAAGTTATGTTACTTACACAGAGGATAAGACTTTAGCAATTTTTTCCGCAAGCCACAGCCAGCAGCGACCCCCACTTAAGTCAGCGATCAACATTGACTGCATTTCCCTCCATTGTCATATCAAACCAGACAATGTGGTTTTAACGATCAAAAAGTCTCAAAATTTGCCATAAATTTTATAAATATTTAATTATTTTCAATAATATAGCACGTGCTGACAAAATCATACCAATTGTATTGTGTGCGCACACGTCTATGTGAATAAGTTTGGCGATATAATTTTGTTTTATTGCTTTGTTTTTGTTATTTTCATTCATTTTGACTCTATCGGTATACTAAAAAGAAGTGCAGCGGGTCAAGTAGCACAAGTAGCATACTCTATTAAATCGAAATTAAATGCATATACTTAAGAACAAAAGAATATTCTCTCTATTCGTGTCCGTTTATATGATATGCATTTCATTGAAATCATTGTATTAAGAAAATGGTTACAAGAAAAAATGCTTCAAATTATGTGGCGATCTGGTTTACGTCATAACTTCTTATCTAAACCTTTGGCAGTGACTGCGTTAATGGCACAATATCGCGCTTTATAAACTTCAAAACTGTTTTATTATTGTCAATATAAATAAGATGTCGACAGTTTGATTAAAAATCGAATCTTAATTTTCAAACCTCTCGTACTTTATTCCCATTATCGAACCAATTGTTTTTGCGAACACAAAATGCAGACAATAATATAAGCGACAGTTTGCAAAGAGTTCTGATATTACTGACACATTTTTATGTATTAGACGATTTTTCAAGACAATTTCTTATAAGTGAAATTATTAAATGTATTACAAAAAAGTGCTTGGATAACGATACTATAACACAAGCATAAAAGATAAAGACATATGAAGTGTCAATCTCAATCCGTCACCATCCTAAGCAATTGAAATTCTAAGTAGGTTTACTGGAAATTTTAAACAGGTTTAGTCCAACAAACTTATTAACCCTTGGCGGTAAACAACGTCTGCATCGAGATTTCGTGAGGACAATTCAAGAAAATTTCAAGGCCCCGTTCAATTGATTAACTAACACCAAGTATAAAGCCGAAAGTATAAGCCGAATCGCAAACTTACAATCGTCGTGAAAACCCATTGTAAGATCAACCTTCTAGGTGTTAGGGAACAGCAAAAAGCGAATATAGTTTGCTTCCATTGCTTTGGTTACGGAGCTTTAGCTTTTTTTGGCTAAAGAAGCTTTAGACTGAAATTGAGCGAATTTAATTCCTCAAATTGGATTAAGTATACATATGAACTGTTTACTTAGAAACTGAGGCGAGTCCATTGTTGACAAAAGTGAAGATAAGAGTAATTATAGATAAAACTTGATACGGTCTCTTTATCTGTAAGCAATTTATAGTCAAAAAAATTCACATTTCTTAACATTTGGACAACAAAAGTTTTACCTGGACGCTGCCTTTTTTTAAGCTAACACTATCAAATGCATGTTATAAACGCACTATGTATGCATTGAATCAAAGGTTTCACAATTTTCATAACGATCAAGTTAATTTTTATGGTTGAAATGAAACTGTGGTATGCGAAGAATCACATCTTCCTATTTGAAGCACTTGCAAACCGTGACAATCCAAAAGCACATTATAGTTTATAGCGATATATGCACTGGCCAAAACACAAACATAAAGCTGGCCTTAACATGGATGAGAATTGGCAATGACACAAATAACATTGATCACGAATTTTTAATATCAGAACACTAATTCTTACCAAATGATCGCGATTTTAGTGTGCAACAAATGGCAACCCAGAAATCCAATGCCTCTTATATAACGTAGAGTTACAATAATTCATCAATTTTAAAAACGAAGCAAGTCCATTTGCGAAAATTATTAAAATTTATTATTATAAATTATTTTTTGTTAACCTAAACTATCAACATTAATGGATAAGAAAGTTTACATTATCTAAGTCAGATGGGGACTACCGCCAGCGCGCGCCGAATGTGGCCCCTTATATCTTCGAGGCTGCTAAGTTCCGTTGTCTATCGATATGTTTGAATTTACTAAAATGCAAACAGTTAAATATTTCGCGATAAGAAAAAATGGACTTGCCTTGCCATTCTCTCGAAATAAACGGTTCATATATATCTACTACAACTCCGAATTTTCAAGCTTAAAACTTTCACTTTAATGGGTTACTGTTCCTGAAGGAACCCAACACTCCAAAAACTAACAGCTAAACATTTATTTAGTTAATATTAATTAATATAAAAGTCCCAAAAAAAAAGTTATTCGAAAACACTAGAATTATATTCATTAATTTGCAAGCTTTAATTAAAGCAATTTTTTTTATATTTGTCTTTCACTCCGGGGTGTTGCAGTTATACCCCCAAAAATTACGTATAAGCGATTTATTTTTTTTTTTCTCGTTTGGTGCAAATCTTACATCAGAGATAAATTCGCCTGCAATCACATGACTAATGTGCTGGCTAATTTTTTTTATAAATCGTTGTTATCGTTGTTGCTTTTGTTGTTGATATTGCACTAGTGTTGTGCTTACTTATACACATTATTTTTGATCAAAATCAAAAATTATCACATAAATTTTGATTTAAAAACATTTTACAACATGTTTGACATGACAGTATCAGTGTTTTTCCTCCTATTTAAACAGTTTTTCCAAGATATGCGCGCACATATATAAGAGTACCGTAAACGCTAAACAAAAATCTATACACATATGCACGTAGAGGCAAACAAATATCTTTTCATTATTATATGTTGATTATTTTTGTATTTGTATTTGCCTCTCCGTGCAAAATTAAGCCATTTTTTTAATGCCTGAACTTATGGTGAATATAAGGTGACTTGAATAATTGCATTGTAATTGCAATTAATACGACTAACGTTTGCTGCCGTTCATTCGCATGTACGTGAGCTCGTATATGTATATCAGCGAAATTTTTATGAAAATAAAGTAATTTAAGAGGATTTGTTATACACTTTCCTTTTGTTATTATTATTGCACGGTTTTCATTTGATGCGATTTTTCCAGAAATGATGTGAGTTAAGTTAATTTTATGTAACTTTATCAAAAAAAAAAAAAGAAGGGTATTTATAGGCAGGATAAGGATTAGTTTACGAAATTAATTGAAATTAAGCTCGCTGGATCTCTTACGCAATCGACTAACTTGCGCTAGTAGGCAAAGCGACCAAAACTGATGTAAGCTTATGACTTCAAAGTTCGCTAAAATCGAAACTCATAACAAACAACTAAAAACACTGCCCACCATTAAATATGCTACACGACTTCGCCTAACGCAACTATTCATATAACAACTTTTCAAAGTAAAGCCTTGTACTGGAAGCGATTGAAAAAAGTAGATCGATATGCGTCATTGTCAATTACGGTTATCCTTGAGCCAGGTTTTCAGGAAAATTGCGGCCTGTAGGCTGGACGCAAGAAACCAAGGAGGGACTGACCGACAAACTTAGAACGATTTAAAAAATGGCTCTGTAGATTAGTGTTGTCATATTTAAGTTCCAATTAGAAACTTCCTTCAGACAACCTACTTACTTGTTATTAACGGTCTATACTTATATATTCACTTTTCGGCGTGTTAAAGCAGCTTGCAGTATGATGTATAAAAAAATTGATCTAATCAGAATGTAACTACTCTTCACTTATTCACCCGTTCACGTTTTACAGCCGTCGTCGCTTATGGGCATATTACGTTTATGTAGGTGTATGCAACATTCAGAACGAAATAAAATAGACCCACTTTTTATTATACCGATACCGGAAAATTATTCTGAATCGATCTGAGCTTGTTACCCTGTGTCTGTCTGCCTGCCTGTTTGTTTTCTCATATATCACATAAAGATGATAAGTTTTGAGACCCGTTTTGATGAATTTTATTTTGGCTCAAGGACAAACGCTCCTGAAAATCATTCGGACCAGACCACTTTTTCTACAACTCCCGATATAAAGCCTTATTTTGAAAGGTCGTTATATGAATAACTGTAATAAACGAAGCGGTGTAGGGCTTTTAACGCTGTCCCGCGTTTTGACTTTTAGTTTCTAACTGTTTTGATAAAATGAAAATTGTTCATTTATACATTTGTTTTATATTTATTACAAATATTGTATTAAATTCCAACGCTTGAGTATTGCCTGTGAAATTAATCTTGGAAAAATCTTAGTTCGATTATTGATTTCGTGTTAATAAAATTTTTATATGAGTTTTATTTTTCAAGCAAACATCTATAAGAAAATTGCATGTAACTAACTGCCTTTTGTGCTTTTTCCTTCTGTTTGTGTACATATACATACTTATATGTATATATCTTTGGCGGCAAAATTGAAAATGTATTTATACATGTAGTGGAGTAAAATGTTGGTAACACAAGTGCAGTATTTTATTGAGCACATGCAATGTTTGTGATGAATACTAAAAACAACAACAAAAACAATAGTAACACGCATTTGTCTAGAACATAATAATGATCGTAACAGTTATGGTGATGGCTATAACGTACGAAACATGCAACATTCCATCGAATAACTTTGGATATTAAGGCAAGCACATAATACATATGTATGTAGATATAAGTAAATGAAAATGATGCATGCTTTGCTGTTACATATATTTACTCATATACATATGTAATTTTTTTTTTATCTTTTACTTAAGCGATCATAATGCAACATGACATGCTGTTGCAAAGACTTTACTAGCTTGCTTGCGTTATTGTTTTTGTTGTTGTTGTTGTTATCGTCCAGTTAACTAGACAACTAGTTATGAGTTCATTATTTAAACACTGACCAAAAAACAAATTGACAACATCACCACGAACGAATGAGTTCGAGTACACACAAATAAAACATTATGAACATACATTGAAAGCAACAAGCTCTTGTTGCTTTTGTTGTTGGTTGTTATCGGCGGCATTGGTCGGCGCTTATAACAACAAACAAAAGATCGTATTTTCGCTTTTTTTTTCTTTTTTTTCCATTTTTTATTAATGCATATTTTCTTTAAATTTATATAAAGTTCCTGCAAGTGTTTTTCTAATGCAAGAAATGCACTCAAACACATTTAAACGAACATATGCATTTACGTTTTTGCACATAGGCACATAGAGAGATATATTAGTGGGCCCACTTGTTCCCTCGTTTGGTTGCACACATCATCTAATTGACAGAGCGGGCGGTCGTCGTCAATTTTCCAAGAGTTGAGACTATTTGAGTTGCCTTCATTATGGCACTTCAAAAGCCTGAAAACCGCCACAACCGACTCACTCTCCCAGCACTAGACCATTTTGTGTACATTTTTCTTTTATTTCTCNGCTCTCTCTCTTTTTTACTTGCTTGCATCATTTCTAGTTTGCCACGCATCACATCCCACTTAAATTATCCGTGTGCATGTATGTGTTATTATTTTGTGGTATTTGTTTAAGTTACAGTTTTTCGTTTATTTTCTTCTCTTTTTCTCTTTTTTTTCTGCTGTCTCCTCGTGACTGAGTTTGTGCAACTTGTTAAAGTTTTTCTTTGCGTTTGTTCCCTAATGCGTATTAACCACTTTGTACAATACTTCCTTGCCTCCTCCGTCTTCTTCTCGCCTTCTTCTCACCGCTTGCTTCTTTTACTTACTTTTCTGTTACTCTGCATGTTATTGTCATTTTCTTGTTTACTCATTACTACTATTGTTGTTATTGTTTTTTTGCTGTTATCGTTATTGTTGTCTTATGATGTTATACCAATGCGCCTGATTTGCTACAATTTATTATTAAAGACATCATCGTCATCATCATCATCGTCGTAATCATCGGCATAATCCACATCGCTCTACGTCATTCTTTGTTGTTCGTTGCTGTCGTCTTGTCGTTTATCGCCGTTGCAAACACAAGCCCACAAAGAAAAAACCAATAATCTCTGCTTTCATCATTAGATTGAATTTTGCGAACTCACAAGTTGTTAGGTTTGGGTGTCTGGTTGTTTTTTCCTCTTTTTCCTTTTTTTACTTGCATTTGATTTACAATAATTTCAAATTGCCACAGTAGGCATCACACTCACGCATATTTCCTCACCACTGGCAGCCATCGAAAATCAACTCACCCGCAAACTCTCTCCTTTATTAAATATATGTGTGACTAAGAATCATATTTTAACAGAAATCATATCTTTTGAAACCATTGACGCACAGTGTTTAAATTGTTACCCCGGCAGGCTGTTAATTGGTAATGAATATTGAAAATTTTTCGAAGGACGAATCATTAGTGGGTTCAATGTAGATTTAAATGCTATCGGAAATCTTAAATCATTCCCTTTGGAACTATCTACTAGCTACTTGCAAGACCTTTCTCAAACTTGCTTTATGTGTGCTCTTAGCTTTAAATCGAACGTTCGCAAACAATACAACGAGCTTTTCGTAGATAGTCCTAAAACCGGCAGATGCAATGTCTGAAGGGACGCTAATAACTAACTACGGCAGTTCTCTTCATCTACAAATTCAACGATCGACTATCAGAACCAAATATTTTGTAAATAATACAACATTTTTATCGAAGTGCTCTTTGTCTTAGTTAAATATTCCTTGAAAGTCGGTGTTGTGTTAAAAATACAATTCCAAAAACCAGCTACGTAACCGTCTTACCGAAGGACAAATCGCGAAAACTTTGTATCTTTGCTAAAAAACTGGCTCACTCACAAATCGTCAACTAACTCAATCAGTTTACGAATAAGAAAATATACCCCCTGTAAAAAAAACTGCTTAGAGTGAAATACATGCATTGGACGGTATTACTAAACGCGTTTACAGTTCAACGTAAACGCGTAGATAAAGTAGTAATACAAATATCACGAATGCTTTCTCGATTAAAGTTTAATTTGGGTTCACTTGAACATTTAGAACTTTAAGCTAAACTCCTTCAGGTGACGAATGTTTATGAATTGATCAAAATATATCCAGAATTTTTCACGCCTATAACCTATTTTTCACGCTTTATGCAACAAATGGAACTCATCAGTTACATGTGATCGTGGGTTAGCCACAGTATTCCAGGTGATGAAATACCTTATGTCGAAAATTATTGCCGAATTTTTGTTGCCTTCTTATGATCTAGGAAATCAAAATGGAATTTTTTTGCGAATTTTTTCCTACTCACGCAAGCACTGTTTCTAACCGCATTTCGTATCTATTGCAAACTCGTTAATTTCTCTTTAATTTATTTAAAATACTTTCTGCAGAAATAAATAAACAAATAGAAAGAAGGCATTCACTTCATGTCAATGGTAACCTGATAGCACCAAAGCATGATTTCTTCTACCATACAAACGCATACATACAAGCTTTCAACAAAACATATCTCTCTCATATTCGGTGCATTATAGTGGAAACAATGACAGAAACGTACAGAAAAATCTCCTCTAAGCCAGCTGATCGGTCTGATCGTTTGTCTGCCTAATAGACGTATTAAGCTAATGCGTTTTATCACTTGTGGCACACGCTCAAAGAGAAACTGATTTGCGTTTGTATAACAACAATTTACGTTTTGCTAACAATGACTTTAAATTGCTAAGTGAAAATGAATAAGAAAAAAGGAAAATGAGAAAAAGTCAAAAGAAAATTGATTTGAATGTCAAGTTGCGGCAAAACCGAAGAACACCGACAAACAATAAGAATTGAATTTAATTTCAACAAGCTAAACATAATCTAAAGAAAGACTCAGGTCGTGGAAGGTAAACGGAGGTAAATTACTGTGCCGGCCTGGCAGCAAAAAGGGTAACATTTTTTTTTATGATGGAAGAAATCAGCGCAGTTTGGGAGAAGTGCCTTATTTACATATATGGAAAATCATAAAATTTGTAGGTTTTTCTTCTTTTCTTAATAGTTTTATTTACATATATACATTTTTTTTTTCTGTTTTCTTTCAGTCCTGTTTGCTTTATTTGCAAGTAAATTTAATAGATTTAAATTACATGCTTAACCATTGCTTCGCTTTGTCAGATCTTTTGCCAATGCGAGTAAATTATTTTCCGTTTGCTTGCGGCCACAGTTTGTTGTAGGTGGATGTCATGGCTTTTTCTTGTGTTTACGCGATTTCTGACAAATAATCGCCATCGTATAACTAGATGCCTTCGTAATAATCTATGCTATGCTATATTACAGTGTTTTGCACTGTGTGTTGTATTAGATTTGCATTCATTTATGACTAATTATTTCCATAAGTTGTGTCAGTAAAGAATGAAACGAAAACAACTTGTATTTGTGTCTTTCGCTATTTATTAATCATTATGTTGTCTGCTAAACCATAATTTACATAAAAACCATTATCGCCTTGGAAAATACTAAATCATAAATCAATAGCTTTATGCAGTAAAGAATAGTTCTTAGTCTTTTTCTTATTTTTTTTGTTCAAGTTTGATGCAATTGTCTGCCGGCAACAAGAAATTTACATTAAAATGACAATGATTAACATTAATTCTATTTGGCATTTTATTTTATCAACATTTAGCACTTTTCTATTTATTATTACCATAATTGATGGAAGGCATCAATTACTTAATTCTCTACATTTTAAAGTAGGGTTTCCGAAATACACGCATGAGATAACTTATTTGTGTCCTACGTGTTATCTATTGATCTATAACTTCACTGGAGCACTAATAGACGTCTTCAGAAAATGTCTATATTCGTTTAAAGAAATTTCCAGAGATTAATGCATTAGTAAAGCAAAAGCTTTTTCGAGATTGTGTTTCTATTTTCTTTTTAGTATGATCGTAGATAGCATGATAGTATGATAACATGATGGCGGTCAGAAAATAGTGAGAATAGAGGTAGGTTTGGCCGCTGCCTAATTGACGTTCTACCTGACCGATAAGTGTTACACTTTTGCCGGCTGAGCGCTCGATATTGCTACTACTAGGTAAGGTCTACAGCATTGAGATTTGAACACGAGAATAGTAACTTGATGGTCGCGACTCTTAATCTACTCATCTATAAGGCAGCCGTTGAATGGCTAAGAGGTTGAGAGCGATTGTGAGTATTGACGTCAGTATCCCTGTCAAGGAATTCAAAGTTTGGGACGAAGTATAGAACTATTAATTTTTTCAAAACTTTAAAAACTTTATTTTCGGAACATGATTTTCCAAAACGACAAGCAGCATAAGTCTGACCATTCTTATTCCTTTCATTCGAATCTTTTACAACTTGACGTCTTAAGAATGGCTTTCTCTAGTGGAACCAGTCAATGGGGTAGCCATTTCTAATAAATTAATTTGAATACTATCTGGTAAGGAAACATGGCATTCACACTGGTGACAAATTAGACTTTCTTTCTTTCCATTAAATATTTCTGAAATATCCCCTATTTTACGAAATATAGTAATTTTTAAGTGATTTTTGCCTTTTGCACTTGTGGTGCAAAGGTATATTAAGTTTATGCATAAGTACGCAATATCAAGAGAAACTGAACATGTACTTATCTTCTGTTACACTCGGAAGCGCCTTCTGAATCTCTTGTAAAGCCTCTTGTTTTCTTAAACAAACGCATTTTAACCCAAGAGCCCTATTAAAAATAATTCCGATCGCGACGCTTTTTCAACGACTCCTCTTATAAGACCTTATTTTGAGAAGAAGATTTTTAACTGTTCTTAATATAAAATTGGACATGCTCGACTGCTTGCCGCAGGCGAATCTGGCGACTACGAAGTCAGTGCGCCCGGTTAAAATCTCAACTTCGCTGCCAAATTAATAGTTTATTACACAGAACAAATCTCTTATTATTAAGATACTTTTTTTTATCCATTATCATAAGATCATTGGCCTCAAAATATGAAAAGTTTCTTAAACTCTTTTAACATTGATTTCTATTAGACTAAATTCAATTAATGATATAAAAATTTCTTCATCATTTCACCAATTTAGGCAGCTACTACCTATGAATGCTTGTTCCATACGACACATGTACGCACTAGTAAAAAGTAAAAGAGATACATTAAAATTTACCATAAATTTTAATTTAATATGCAATTTGCTATTTGACAGGTAAACGATAAAGTGGCGCCATTCCCAACTTCCGACTTTAAATCTGACTATTAGCAGTACCAAGCTCCATTGCGATGGATATAATGAAAGATATTCACCTTCTTTACAAAAACACATACTACTTCGTTATTGCTATGTGAATGGCTGTGTATAACACAGTGTTAAATCTGCAATGGTTATAAAATGTTTTTATGATTCAGACTTTTGTGCTTTTATGCTTTTTTGAAAAAACGTCCATAGACTTTATTAGAATAATTCAAATTTGAGGCAAACAAGTAGCCGCACCTAATGCAAATTTCTAAAAAACAACACCTCAGGTAGCAAAATTTTCTTTTTTAATATATTCACCATCTGTGTACGGAAGCATATTAAATCTATGATAACATATGTGATACTTTTAAGAGTTCAACGAAAATCATAGTATTTTGGGTAAGATAAAGAATTTGTGATTGCTCTGCAAAATATTTATAGACTTTAGGGTTTGTTCTTTAAGACCGTTTCGATTTCCCCATTATCTGACAGCAAGTTAGTTATAGTAATCGCATCGGTGTAGGTTATTACAAAATGCAAATCCAATGGTATAGCTTCATTTTTCCATTGGATGTGGGCGTATTCTAATTCTAATCAGTTTCGTGAGGGAAAAATTTTATTAGCATTTACATGGATGATCCACCCTAAAGGCATATGTGGTACATAAGAAACTGGAATTTTAGTATAGAAAAGACAAATTGGCTTTTTGAAAATGATAAAAAAATATTTTTCTCGAAGTGTTGTCTATCGCCCCATATTTTTTGACACGAGTTACTCTTTGGGCCATTTTTGTTTATTTTCGCAAAAAGTGGGGCTTTACTCAGCATTCTACGGCCCCGTTGATGCAAACAAATGATAATCGAAAGGACTCAATTTCGGTGTGTTGGCGACGAGAGCTAATACTTTGAGTGTTTCCAAGGAATAATTAACTAATTTTGCTACATGGACACCAAGAAGAAAGGAAAGACACATCTTTTCGTAGCTCCGAAAACTATTGAAATATGTTCCTACATCCACCGTAGGTCACACCATTTTTGTACCCACCGCCGAAAGATTGACGTATATTCTCTTTGATAAAACGTTTGTAACGCCCAGAATAGGTATTTTATTATACACAAAATACATATTTTACTGTGTATAAAATACATATTTTCTTTCGTATCTTCCGAGCTACATAAATTAATTTATTGGCTGGTATTTAAAATAGTCCAAATCGGTCGCCTACCACACAAACTAAGAAAAGCTCTATTTCCAAAAGCGAAAAAACGTTACGTCCATTAATAGTGAAAAGTTTTATCAAGCTGCATTCGAAATTAGGTGTCAGTCGCTTGCAGATTGAAAGCGCTGGAAATAGGGGCATCCTGCAATTGACAGCCATAAGAAACACGCTTCTTAATAGGTTTTAAGCAGAGGCTGCACTTGGAAGATCATCGATTTGCGAAACAGCAAAAATTCGATCACCGCAAAAACTTTTGGATATTAAGAGTGTACATTTAAATTGATCGTTCAAGATGATAAAATAATGATGGAGAAAAAATTCACAAGTTAGCATTCTTATCAAAGTGATCACTTGAAGAACGGGACAAAGCAATCAAATAAAATCGGCCAAGGGAGTCATGCCGCATTATTGCATAAGCCTTTGTGTCAATTTATTGGAATTAGGTCGCAAAATGATAGAATTTCATTTCAGTAATGTATATATGTATATGTATATATTGACAGTGTATTAAAATCAGTAACTAACTAATACTTTTCATTTTCTATGCTTAAGATCTGGAATTGCGAGTGGTGTGAGATCATGAACTTGGCAAAAAGGTGGCTAGCGAAGACCAAAAATTATGCTAAGCCCATGTCAAATAGAAATGTGTTTAGGTTATATATATTTGTTTTAATGGCAATGAAATTTGGATACTATTACGCCGTTAAAACTATGAAATTGAAAGTCTCTTTATATATATTTTCAAATTCATTTGCACGCTACACCACATGCATACTCTTAAATTTTTGACAGAATAATTGAACTTAGCTGAAAAATTTTTAAGACTAATTGACGGGTATGCCATAAGGCCAATAAAGCCCTTCATTTGTTTTGCCATTTAAGGGTGATATTAAAAACACAATGAAATTATTTAAAATTTAATTTGGTTTTAGGAAAACGCTGACGTACGTTTATATGCACGTTAAGCATAGCTTAGCTTTTGACTCATCAAAGCTATAAGTATTACTTCTATAATACAAACATATGTATACATGCGCACGTATGAATACATACAAACATGTACGACGACGAAGAAGTTAACATTTGAACAAATTGCAATTGACAAGCCAAGTCAGGCCGTTAAAACGAATTTGAGCAAGATGCGATCAAATTTGTAAACGATCGATACAAAATCACTGCAAATCGATGGTAAATCTACGATAACAAATGTTACATATAAACAAACATATAAAGTGCGCGCAAACAAAAAAAAAGAAAAAACGAGAATAAAACAACAATAACAAGAAGAACAGCAATACAAGACGTAAGCTGGTGGCTGCAGAAAGAGAAGCATCAAAAGGCCAGTAATAGCATCAAAGAAGACCACAATCAGCTCAAAGAAAGTTAACAGCAACAAAAACGGCGACACAACATAAAATAGCATGTCACTTTAGCTTTACGACAAAAAACAAAAAAATGTGTTTAACTCTAAACATTAGGAAATCCAATATCTCAAACGCACACCAACAACAGCAACCACAACAAAAACATATGCAATGATGTTTTTTTCCTCTTATTTTATTTTCCTTTTTTCCCTTTCTGCATTTACAAATAGCAAGAAAACCAAATTTATCGGAGCAGTTTAAATTACAAATCCACCAACCGTCCCGTACGCTCAAGAAGTGAAGGAGTATGCCATTCTGATTTTGTTAGTTAAATTAGCCTAAACAAGTGAGACAATTATATTCATGTTACTACGAATGTTCGATACCCATCCTTTAAAATAACAAGAAAAATCATTTAGAGATATTTAAATCCAATATTTGACGAATAAGCTCTACTCCGTCAAACAGAGACGCAATACCTCTTGCAATTTCGTGAATTCTACTATCCGATCAATAGGCGAATGCCCAAATCTAGGTAACTAAAACTCAATATCTAAGAATAATTATTCGCATTTGATACAAAATTGAATCAGTTACTTGCAGCATCACAAAAATATAATAACATATAACCTTCTTTGGAGTGCACATAAGACGACTGAACAAATATAAGGAAATAGTCCCGTATTATTGAAATGTAGACTCATTCAGTTTGAGCTTGTTCGTTGCAAACATGTGTAATTGAATGAATATCAACACATTAATCTTAGTGAACTGCTTTAAATCTCGTATCGATATTTCGTAAGATCGCGATAAAGACAATTGCAGAGCAAACATCCATCTCTTTGCGAACACTTATAGTGGAGGATAAAATGAACGCGTTTAAACGACAAATATATATACTTAGTAAATACTCTTGGCGTTTCTTACTCTAAACAATTTTCGAAGAAGAAGTGAATACGAAAAGAAATAGCAAGGATTCGATCGCAAAATTTATCTCAAAAAAATTAGTCGTTTAACCCACTGTACTCGATTTAAAAGTTATCTTTAAACTCGAGGGCTCTAGTAGCCAGATAATTTTTACAGTTCATAACATAAGAACAACAAGTAGGAGCACAACCGTTTACCATGATTCACCATTAAATGCTTTACTCCACCCTACAGTTAATTATTCACATAACGATTTTTGAAATTAGGACAAGTGATAGCAAAAATGTGTCAATAGTGCTCGTCCTTGGACCAAACACGTCGATGTACCAAATTTTATCGAAAGTTGCTGCCAACATAGCTGCTTAGAAGTATTCACAGAGTGATAATAATTCAACGTGGGCCCATCTCATAAGCTTAATATACTAGTGCATCGCAAGTAGAGTAAGGTATAACAAAACCACATACTATTTTTATTTTAATGCTCACATCGTACAATATATTAACAATTATAAATATATATATATAAATATATATAAATATATATATATATATATATATAATATACCTTACATTCTCTTTTGAAGGCTTGAATAGAGCAATCAGAACATTGGTAATCGAGTCATCTGCCCATGTAGATAATTGTAAAAAAATACTGCCGAGCTGGAAGAATAGTAAGAGAAGACAATGGACAGCTGAGCGTGCAACAATTGAAAAACTTTGTTACGCTATAAAAAAAATCCAATAGCTGAGCGAGAGAGCGTAGGCAGGAATATTCCCTCGATAAAGATTTTTTGTGTACATTTTTAACAATTCACAAACTGATTATTAGTTGCTTATTAGGAGAAGTTTTCTATTTGTTCATAGCTTTACAACTAATTCCTTCTCCTAATCTAAAAAAAATGTTAGTAAAATTATCGGTTTTCTAAAGCAGCACTGCAAATAAATCTCTTTAGAGATCGGAAAAGATTGCAAGTTATTAATATAAAATAATGTTCATGCAGTTTTGCTCTACACTGTATTTCAACTTTATCGCAACTTGGTTGTACAAGTTGTTCTGCTCATATGCATGCTATATAATAGATACGCAAATATGCAAAAGCGTATCCCCTTCGCAAGCTTCTTGCTTTCTCCCTTTTAGATCGTCAACTCTAATAAAATGCAACAACAACCGGCAACTGAATAAAATACAAATATTACCTAATCGCGTTGTAATTGAAATCAACTTTAGATTTCGTTTACCGATATGTTACTACGTATTCGAATTTTGTATTTTTCTCCCTTTTTGCTGCTTTTTTTTTCTTTTGTTCTTTTTTTTTTGTTTGAAGCGATTGTAATCATTGTGAGGTGTTTTCGAAAGATTGTTACTAACGATAGTCAATAACAACAAACAAATAACAACAACAGCACAACCAAAAAAGTGCGCAATAATTTAGCGAAAAAAATATGCAGAAAAAGTTAATAGTTATTGATTATGCGATATAAAATTATTATTTATTGCAATTGTTTGTACTGTTTATTGCAAGACGCTTGCAACAAAAATAGTTCTTACAAAAGAAAACAAAAGTAGAAAAATAACGGGTTGCATATTAGCGTACGCTTATAGATAGTCAATGCACATAGCATTGATATATATATGATATGATATCTGTTAGTCTTAAGCGAGCGTACAGGACATATCGCTAGAATTTTCTTCCAGTAAATTGATTTCATGATGGTGGGCCTGTGATATCGCATGACTATAAAAATGTCGCCATTTTGGAGGGGCCTTATTTCTTTTGAATATTTTATACAAAACCTTATGGATTGCAACTCTTCTCCAATTATATATTTTGTAATAAGCATCAACAAAATCTTTTTGGGTTTTTTGCGTAAGGTAATGAATACATTATTCCATTCTTTATTTATATTTATAGATTCTAGTTTCGGTGAATTTCTATTATTACTTTGTTCGCTATTCAATGCCGGTCAACTATCAATTATGTTCTATCTATCACCACTTGTAATGCAGCTTATGTAACACTTAGGTAAACTTAAGGTAGACCCTTTTTGAGACCCATTACTAGAATCACTTTAAGCTTGTTTACATATCCATCTGTCTGTCTATCCGCCTGTCTGCCTATGCACCGCTGTTGTCGAAATATTTTTATGTGACGTGTTTTGGTCGAAGAGTGGAAAACTATTAAAATCAGACTATTTTTATCTCTATTCACTATATAATGCGTTTTTTGGAAAAGAAAAATTTATATGAGAAACATTTGCAACTTTCAAAATTTCCCAACAAAACTTGCTTAGCGCGTACCAAATTGGTGTCAACAATTTGAACCGCTTGGTACAATTTTTGAACCTGATTTTTCAAGTGAATTGACTTATACCACTTTAAAATTAAAAGCAAACTGTTCGCCTAAGTACTCAAATTTAAACCTCTACTCACTTTAGACGTTTTCAGCCCAAGACTTGACCAATTTTATTTTATCTGTAAATTATATTTTACTATGTAAATTTTCTCTCTGCATGACCGTCACATAAAATTGCATGCATAAGACACAGAGTGATATTGAAATTTGTATTTCTATTATAGCTATTTATTCCTATTATATCTATCTATTCCTATTATATCTATTTCTATTTTTTACGGCCGTCATATAAAATTGCATGCATAAGATACAAATATTGCAATTTTTATTTTTCTCAAATAAAGGAGTATCAGGATAATGACCCTCACGCAGGACATACAGGCAAAAGGAGCAAGAGCAAGAATTCAAATAATAACATCAAATTGATTCATTTGGGAAAACTGGAAATGTCAAAATTAATAAATATTTCAAAGTACAGACAAACAACCCTTAGCCGTCGCCGGAATGTTATAACTGGAAGGGAAAGATAGTGATAGAGTTGACCAACTGTTGTCTTCTTTCTTGCTGTAATGAAACACGTAATTTTCGAATTTTCAAATTTATTAAAACAAAATTAAAAGAAGTAAAAAACCCTCAGCTCTTAAAACACTCGTGTCCGGCACACTTGGTTTGATCTGCGCACGATACGGCAAGCGTAACGTGTTAATTGCTACTAACTAACAAAGACCGCGCCATGTTATCAAGATCTTGCTGTTTCCAACAATACCCTAACAACAGATGGTGAGTGAATTATCCTTTCTTGCTTAAACATTCTTACTTTACTTAGTGGTCAAGTTACAGAATAATCCAATTAGGAAAAAAAAGCCTTTATGCATTAATTTTACAACACCTGATGGCTGACATCGTAAATACTAATTTAACAATTACTAGAAAAAACATTTCACTTTCTTTTCTCAAATCGTAACAAGTTGCGTACCGATAAGAGAAAATATGCTATAATGACAAATGCATCGACTCATATGATAGTATGTAGGCGTAAACTCCCAATATTATTCTTGATGCTTCTTGCCTATAAAGATGGTTAAAATTAATTATCTTAACTTAAGAAGTGCGTTTTAGTTGAATGCCTTTAATAATCTGTTAGGTTATAATGCCGTCAACAACATCAACCGATATCATTCACTGTATAGCCGCACAATTCATTACCAACAATTCGTTATACGGCTGTTATCTTCACTTTTCTTAAGGTATCTTTTAGTATAATTAAGAGACTCTTCGGATTATTTTTCTTTTTTTTTGCGTTTACAATAACATTTGTTTAATCATCTCTTTGTGTTCTGTTACTCAAACGGAAACTTAGCACATCGTAAAAGTCACTTGATTGCAGCTAGTGAAAACTGTCGTTTACTCAAAAGGAGAATAAACATTTTCTAGTAGCAAATACTGGCAAGCGTAAGGTAAGAAGTTATTATCGATAACCGTTTGAAGATGCTCGGAATGTTCCGTAAACTCGCACATAAACACATTTATTTGGCTCATTCAGTTCTTCTCCTTACACATTGATGTTTGCGGCTATTATATAGGCTTATTATTATATTTCATTATTTAAAACGCATTCTTTAATAGGGCCTGTAATTAAGTTGGTCTCATTAGAAAGCAGTAGGAGTGCAAATATATGTAACTAATCGCAAATATCTCAAAAATTTGAAATGGTATGCCAAAGGAAGAAATTTTAATTAAAATAACTCCAAATCTTTTAACCAAATCAATTACAACAAATGGAAACATACATTAAAAATTTCAAAAGAACTATTGTTTTCAGGGTCGACTAAAGGTAATGTTTCAAATATCTAAAAAAATCGTAAGACTTATGAATGCCAGACCTCTCGGGGAGGTCGGTCTGCTTCTTTTAAAAATAAATTGATTTTTGTCATTATTGTTGTCTCGATTAACGCAACAAAGTAACAGTATAAAAATGGTCGAACTTCGTTAAATTTGCCGAAGTCACCCGACGTTTGCATTTGGCAAATACATCTGTAGTTTCGTCCTTCATTTCCGCCAGGTTATCAGCTCTTTAAAAGCTTTTTTTGTTATATATCCACCAGTGGAAGAAAGGGATATACTCATTCTGTTTGTTTCCTTAATGCATGTAACACCCAAAAGGGTTCCTTTCAGAGACCCTATAAAGTGTATATATACTTGATCAGCGTGAAATTCTAAGTTGATTTAGCCATATCTGTTCGTCTGTGTGTCTGCGTGGTGTGTATTGTTGGCACTTTCCTTGGTCGTAAAAATGAAGATATCGACTTCAAATTTGGTAGAAACAGTGGAAGTTGGTGCACGCAGGTTAGTAATGACAATGGGTGAAATCAGTCAAAACAGAAGCGCACAGTGGAGCGTAAAGTGCACGCAACTCAGTTTTTTTAACAACAATTTTCGATTTTTGCTTCTTACTCGGACATTATTAAAGTTAAAAGGCAGAAATTTTCCACATTTACTTTACAAAAAACTCTTCTCTTTACGTCCAAAAATGGAAACAATCGGCACTTTATTTTTTTCGCTTCTTTGAGGTTTTATGCTTATTTATCATAAGGCAAACAGGACAGAATGTTTGAAACTATTTTGTACACTTCTCAAATAAAGGTATTTTATCTGCCTAAAAATGGGTTAATTCTAAAATGTATGTGGTGGACACCGCGATTAATTTTTTCTTAATAATATCAGCGATGTGGGTATCAAATAAAACAACTTGGAGAGTAAAATGCGAAAACCATAGGGGTGGGTATACAAGATTCGACTTAAATAACTTCAACAACTCAAAAAACATACCGTCGTTAATATTGAGTTTTTTTCATATAAGGAAGGAAACGAAGAAAAAAACAGCATATTATTGAAAATTAGCATTCGAACGGGTATCCTTTTTGTTTCATAACGTCATTTAAATGTTTTGACACATTTTGTATAACTTTTCTTGTAGAGGAAGCACACTCCCTTCTTCTTGTAGTCTATTTTTCAGATCTTAGACGGAAGAGATTGAGTGTTTTCGCATATGCCGGTCTAATTCATCACACATATTTTTTATGAGGTTCATGCCTGGTAATTGGGGAAGGAGGTAAAACACTTCGGGGCAGTTATATGTTATCCATTCTTGAATTAAGCAGGTCTTATACTTGAGCTCGCTATCTTAGTAGAATTTGAATGTTTCGAGAATATCAATCTTTTTTCTTTTTCCTATTTTCTTCGGCATCTTGCAGTAAGTCTCTTGTTATATTGTTGCTGATATATTTTGATATTAACTCATTCCAGTCTTAGCACAGTCTTAGCGGCTAGTGCTCATCCTACTTTTAATGCTAGAATTTCTTTCTTTGGTCTAATAATGTAATGGTAATAATAATAACAATATAATAATTATATAAAAAATAACACTAAGCACTGCTTGCTAATCAAATCTAGTAGTCTACATCGAAAAAGATGAAATTACGTGACAAAATTTTAAATTAGTTTAAAATATTTACACGTCATACAAAACAAAAAATCCCGGTGAATGAAACACAATGTCAGAGAATGAAACGAATCACCCATCTTTGTTATCAATGACAAAAATTAACATAGTTTTGAAGGAAAAGAAAATAAAAAACAATACATATATAAAAACGTTAGAGCAGAATTGGGCACAGAAACCTGAGAAGACTTGTTTCTTGAATCTTTTTTTTCGTATAAATAAAGACAAAATAAATTTATGCAAATAGTCTCATGAATTGTAGAACAGAGAGAATACTCGTATTTAACTATACTTCCTTACCCATTAAAGAAGAAAACAACACATGAATGAATTGTAAATGCGACAAATTCAAAAGAAGCTAGAAAGATGTGAAGAGCAATTAATGTTCGAATAAATGACAGGAAATCGAAGAAAAAAATGTAAGTTTTAACTAGATTTAACGTAAGAGCAATGACAATGCACTTCCGCATTACATGATTTGTAACTTAACCCATATAAGAAGAAAATGCAATGAATGCTCAATGATTTTTTGATAATAAAAAAAGAAAAACATTACAATCGCAGCACCTGTAGTTTATCATATGCATCTCTCTACCAATTATTCAATATCCAGATTCACATGAGTTGTTTGCCATTTTTAGTTTTATGTTCTTTCTCCGATAAGAAAGTTCCATTCAAGCATTCAAAACAATTAATATTCGATCATTTTTATCATCGTCAATATCGCCAGTTATTAATTGTAAAAAACCTATATCCACAGGAAACTTAAAAAGAATCGTAAATACCGATGAGTTTAGCTGATACTACAAAATTGATTGCTTTCTTATTCAAAATAAGCGAAATCACTTGGCGTTATCCTGATCCCCATAATTACTTGCTTTAACTGCCTATCAATGAGCTAGTATTGATTTTCATTCGTACATAAATACCTCCAATAATCATCCGAAGTAAATTTTAGATCTCCTAGGGGTTTCATGTATTCAAAATAAGTTAAAATCCTCGTGAAGCTTTCTTTCCGTTAAACCTTGTGCGGTTCGTTCAAAGTCTCACTCTTGGATAATTCCCAAACTTATGTCTTCGTGAAATTGTGTGTTTTATTTAGTTCCTATGCCATATGTTCAAAGTAATAGTATACTTTTCACGACTTCGGAAAAATACGGTTTGCTCCGAGTAAGCACGCAATGAAAAGCCGTCGATGAACTAAGTCGCTTTATATTGCATACATAAACAAATGTATCGGCTAAAAATATTCGGTTCATGCTCTAAATTTCAATTACCCTTCGTAAGTTAATGTAATGAAATTCCATAAGGTGTGGCGATAGAGATGAAAGACATTCGAACAAATTAAAGAACAATTTCATTATCTATTTTTTTTTTTTTTATATGATCAACTCTTCAGTGATCTTCCCTATACGTGTAACACGGTAATGGTCAGGAAGAAATGGGGAAAGAGAGAAAGAGCCTGCCCACAGCCTGCGCAACTTGTAAGTTTTATATCTTCATCGATAAATTTGAAGATAATACTTCCGTTCGTTCAAATGAGTCATGAAGCCGTTCAGAGCATTTATTTCCAATATGAGATACGCTTCAACGTGAGTTCTCTCATAGAATTCGCATCATCGATCTAACTTCAGCGCACTTCTGGCGAGAGAATTCGTGTTGGCTTAAGCTATGAAAAATGCTTAGAGGACGATCCTCTCAAATTTTAGTTTTAAAAATGGTTCGATAGTTGCTTTTAACATTGCCAAGAAACTTTATCTAAACTTAATGGAATGCCTAAGCTGTCCAAGCATTACAAACGAGATGACCAGATTAATATAACATCAACTGTCGACTTCACGTTTAAAGATAGGTGCTGTGGTGAAGCGTATTTGCTGTAATATATGTCTGCGAACATACATACAAATTTTTATAAATAGTTTCATTTCGTGCTAATATTCTCTCAAGCGGTTAAGAAAAATGTCACCGGATTCACATGCTATATATGCGGTTGATGTTGTGGTTTATATTTTTATATTTTCTCCTTTATAAGCTTGGATACCGTATTCAACAATTTTGCAAATGTTCTGGTAATAGCAAACAAAAAAAAAGATAAGAAAATGTTTCACTTAATTGAAGTTTATTGAAATGTTAACGTCGCGGAACGAAAATATTTTAATTTAGTTTTGATGCTACGCTCGCATTTTTTATCGAGTAGACAAAGACTTGTGGACGACTAAAACTCATTTCATATTCTTAACTCACTCAATATTTCGATTATTATGCTAAGCACTGTGTTAATTTTCTATAGCCCTCATACTCAAATATACATTAATGAACTTCACTTATTTTTCGCAAATTTGACAAAAATATGCAAGTATCAGATCGGTTCATTTAACTATCCTGCTGGCTCATACAAGAACTCACTCTTCTAGCTCACACTAAGACAAAAGACGCAATAATATAATCTGTAATTACAAGAAAGTACGACGCAGTTGACAAATAAATTTCAGTTGTCTCAGTGTTCCATATATAAGACAATCCAAACTCATTCATAATAATTAAAATAAAACTTGTTAATTATTTTTTGGCAAATTATTTCAATGAATGTAAAAGGGAAACACTTTTTATTAGACAAAATACGACGCCAATATATTAAAGTACATATGAGATGCAGAATTTCAAGAAACAATCTTAAATTTTAGAAATAAAACATTTATAAGTTGCGTTACTAAAAAAGTCAAATCCCAAAAAACAATGAATTGAATATTTTAAGGAAACATGTGCAATTTTAGTATCCTCATCATTCATCTTCATCATCATTCTAAGTCGATTATTGCTTGTCTATCTATCTGTCTGTCTGAGTAATATCCGCCCATGTAGTGTTGTGTTGAACTTACTTTTGAGATATTTTGAAGAAATTTGTTACGCCGACTTGTTTTGGCCTAATGACCGTACAACGTACTCCGTACAAAGTCTCCTTTTATAAAAATTCTTATATAAAACAAATGTATTTTTTTTTGTTAATTTTGAAAACTTCCGGACAAAAATCGCTGGCTAATGGGATTAGGACTTAATAAATTCACTTGAAAATAAATAAATTTCCTTTCGCACAAGATTTTCTTTATAAACCTTTATATAACAAAATTGTCTATTTTTTAATATGTTAAGATATAAATTGGCCATTAATAATAATTTAGCGAAACTCAATTATACCAAAGTTAAAACACGTACGCCTGATTTTCTCATGGAAAATAAGTTTCCTACGACAAAAATAAGGCAAAAGAAAAATACAAAATGATTTTAGCCAGAAAATTAACTTTGTTAAACTTCGATCACATCAATGCACATTTTGGCCCACCTTCTAGATAAGAGCTTCTACGACAAGTAGAAGCCTTTATATTAAAAGGCTGTATAATTTTCGGTAATTCGGAGCCGTATTAGCTAAATTGGTGTGGCGTACTTAATGGTTGGCTAATCTGACTACAATATTTTTATTGGTTTTCGTTTCTGTATAAAACATGCCTATGTTATAGCATCCACCGTCTATTAATCTAAAGAAACGCGTAAAAGGCTTATGGGCGGAATTATCTTCCAGGAACAGCTTAAGCGCAATAGGTGCTCTGTACTTTTTCGGCTAATCGGGAGCTGATTTGGAATAGGCTTACGACCAACACTCCTTATATGTATATGTACCGGACTGTATATATGTACGAGTAGAATAAAACCTCGAAAAAAGCCAGAGAAATTTTATTCGTTTTATTTCCGTATGGACGACTTTTAGTCGCTACGAATGCATTAACAAAATTAGGAAGAATATGTCCGAAAATCGTTGTACGACGTATCCAAGTTTATATAAGATATGGCTAGGAATAGATGGTAGATAGAAGTACGAAACATTCCTAAAAAACCAACAAGAAATCCTTCAGGTTATCAGTATATCTGCCTGCTGGTTACCAGAGATAAAATAGATGTAAAAGTGTTTTGTAATCGAATGGACGAGATTCTACATAGTTATCCCACCATGTTTAGCCCACATTTTCGTCTATAATAAAAAAAGGGATGTCTTCCCATTTATTTGCGTGTTTGGTAAGATTTCAATTATCAATTAGACGGTATTAGAGTAGGACGAGATTATTACAATTGAACAAAAATCAAAAATAAAGGCATAGACCTCTCGCTGACTACTTCGCCATAAATATTTTGCAGTGCCGCTTGCGTTCATGGTTTTTAATCTCCTTAGTCAAATTGAAATGAAATTTTGCATTTGTAAATAATCTGAATTTAGCACACGCGGCGCAGTCCAGCGATTAGAACATCAAACTGTCAAACTGAAAACTTGCGTTTGATATCCAATGCCAGGTAGGAATTAATTTGTATCTTACTAGATATTTGTGAAATTTTAAGAGAAAGATATCGGTCCAGTCACCTCATTCTTGGTCCGCACGTTTTCGTCGCTAATACATTTAGTCAAAACACTGTTAATATTTCGAAAATCATGTTTCACATAAAGTTTATTAATATTTCCCTAAGCCTTTTTATGATCAGTTTTGACCTATAAGTAGGATGATATATGTTGGGGTCATGGGAGATGATAGACTCATGATGTCGTATCGAAATTACATTTTTCTGATACATAGTTTGAAAACGTGTCAGCAATTTGAAGCGGAAAATTGGTAATTGAGCTCTAAATGATTAATATTTTCGTCTTTAGCTAAAGTAAAAAACTTGAAACAAATGGTCATATTTTCTAAAAATTAATATAAATTAATATTAAACAAATAAAAAAATTATGTTTTGTCGTGACTGAATCTTTCCTCAAAATGATAAATATCCTCAAAAAGAAAAAAAATTATGGAAGTAAATTTTCATACCCTGTAATATAGAGTGGGCGCGGCTGGTCCTTTCTCTTTTCAAAGTAAAAGCTTTTATCGCACAAGCGTGTGGACGTTGTAGGTTAGGCGGACCGCCATATGGGCAGACGAACAGACGGAACTGCTCAGGTGTGTTCCAAATTTGAAACTATCCAAGAATTTATATACTTTATGAGGTTTTTAAAGCTTGATTCTGCGCGTGATAAACATATTTAAAAAATAAAATATTTTGGTGCACTATAACGTTGGGTAGCAGTGGTAAATTTTTCCCTTCTTTGTACAGGGACTACAGCATTCGCCATAGATTCAAATTTTGTTAATTTTTTCTGCTGTTGTTTATGAGCACTGAGCAAAAACCCAATTTTTTATTCCTTTTGAAAAGGTATACGCAATACTGTAGGCGCAGCCTTTCACCGATTTGGCCCATTCTCAGTACAAACTTTCATCCTGGAACTTCCAATATTTCTGATGAGCTTGAAGAAGATGGCCTAATTTTTGTGACCAGGAGAATGTTTGCAGCAGACACAACACAGGCGGACAGACGGATATGCTTAAGTTGTTTCAGAGTTTGATGCTGATCAAGAATATATATACTTTGTGATGACATAAAAATCTCTTCATAGGCCGCATCACGCACACTTCAGGGTCTATAGTATGTAGGAGGACTTTAAACAGATCAACTTTTTATTATACTAATCGATTGAGAATCACTTCCTGAATGCCTTTAAGCTGTTTATGCGAAAATGTACGGTATTCCCATGGCTTTTGTACTCAACCTGAAGGTTGCATTCATTGAAATACTTTGACGAATATTTTTGCAAAAACTTATTTTCGCGTTAAACAAAGAATCATTACATATTTGATTATTTTTAGATAGCATTCGATAGTTGCGAAAGCCAGCGCATAAAGGTACATTATAGGGCATGGTAGACATTAAACATTTATCATTATCTAATGAATACTTCTAATAAAAAAAGTAGCACTTGGCATATAATATACTACTTGTGATACAGGGTGCATTCAAGTTTTACCTTTTTTCGGCATTGTACGATGGAAAATGCTTCGTAGAAGCAGTTTCATTTAGCGCTTAACTGCATCAAATTTAGATCAAGCAGGTCTACTTTCTGACACAGAAAATTAATAGGATCAAGTTTGAATCGCATGGATATATTTTTTGGACGCCATTTCATAAAAGCTTTGTCATGGAAGGTAAGCGTGTTGATAAAAAGATGTAGTGGATAGTAGGAAATATGCATCACAAAGGCCTATTTTTTTAGACCATCTAGGCACTCTTACGAAAAGTAAACCTCTGTATGCCATCAAAATCTAACTATCACATTTTCATAACAGAAACAAATGAAAAATGAGAAAATCTTTGGTAAATTTAGGTCACGTGACTTAACGTATAAATCCTCTAACAATATGATGGCTTTCATGAAAAGTATATCTTTACATAAAAATAATATATTATTTTTGGTATACTATCACGAAAATAAATGCATTGTAATGCATAGGCGAAGTGACGTAGGGTATTTAAATATTGGCAATATTCTCACTTGTTTGTTACACTCTACATTAGTTGTGATACAAGGGTCATTTAAGACAAACCAACAATCTGTAGTGGCCTATGGTCTCTAAAATTTTTATAACAAACAGATAAATAGTCCCACCGCTGCCTGAAATACGAACGCATACTAAGATTGTGCGGATGCAACACGCAGAAGCTCCGCAGAACATCCTTTTATTATGCCGATCTGTCTCTCCATCCATCCGCCTTGTTGTCTTATGTTCAAACTACAGACGCTAGTTTTTATGTATTTTGATGAAATTTAATACATTGACGTGCCTTGACCTAAGGGCGGACGCTATTAAAAATGGTATGGTTCGGACCTCTTTTTCGATCATTTCCCAAGTAACGCTTCATTTTGAAAAATCGTTATATAAATGTCTTAACCGCAAAGGGCGAATTTCAACTAGATTCTCTTACTCTGAACATTTTCGAGAAGAAGCTGTCTGTTTTTCCCTACGCCTTTGTCCTACAGTCTATTTGTGTGTTTTTTTAATCCTGTTTTCTCTCGCCCAAAAAGTATATGGAAAATACTAACATTGTCTGCGTATATAACAAAAAAGATATTCCCATCTGCATTGATATGTATCCATTACACCATGGACGGAAACAAGGCGACATTAATGTGTAGCATTGAAATTTCTTTTTTTGCCTATTTATTGCGAAGAGTTTCACTTCTTACAAATGATGTATGATCGTCTTATTTCGTCTATATTTATCTAAAAATAATTTCTCTTTAAATTTACATCCTTATCACATTAATGGTAATCAAGTCAAATAAACACAAACACTGATTTAGGAATAACGACAACAAAGTTACAAGAAAAAATAAGCCCAATAACAGAACACAAAAGCGACATAAAAAAGAAAAATAGTCCACGTTATTACGATGAAATCTGATATTGTCTTGTTAAACCACAATTAACAGTTTCAATAGAAAATCACCAGCCAACTCTAGTTACTCAAAACTTCAGTTAAGAGTTTTAAAGCAAAGTTTTGCAAAGAGAGAAACAGACAAAACATGACATTACCGCATTCATGACATGTTGTTCCAACAAATGATCAAAGGGTTTTCTTTACTATTATATAGATGGATAGAGATTGACTGCAGAGAAAAGAGTGTATATACAAACATATAAAAGGAACTCAAGATCTATTGAAAGTTTTTGTACTTGTTTGAGAGATCTTTGGAATTATTATTGTTGTTGTTGTTGTTGTTGTAAGTTCATCATCATTCTAGTTCTTGCATAGTTGAAATAAAAATCTATATGTCATTTACAAACATATAGAAGACGCCCAACGCCGCGATTGATGACAATAATGATGATGATCACGATGTTAACGATCGTCATCATTATTACGCTAAGTACTTGTCAATAAACAATAGCATTGGCATCTGAAACAGCAACAATAACAACAACATGTTGACAACTTAAAGACATGCACTTTGACAACAAACATTTTTTATCAGTTTAAACAAATCTCTTTTATTTAGAGTCAACTAAGTGAGAAAGCGAGAGAAAAAGACGTCGAGAAGAGAGAGAGACTATTTTTCAAATGTTAAAACTAAATAGCGATATGTTGATCGTGTTGATGAAGTATTCGTTCGTCGTGTATTCGTCGCGCGTGTGCGTGTGTGTATGTGTCTTTTTGTCTTTGCCTTGTCCTAAAGTTCTTCTGCATGCATGTGTGTACCGAGCAATCGATATATTTCATTTCATGATGACGAAACCAATATGACAGTTACAAAGTGTAACCCTAAACTGCAACATTTTACATACAAGTTGTTATTGATGTCGATGTTGATATTGTTGCTGATGTGATGAAAAAGAAAAAGCATCGGTTACATTCGGTGCCTACTTACATATGCAAAATAGAATTACAATTTATATAATGTTTGATTACCGTTAAGGTCATAACCGCAACTTAAAGGTTAAAATGTGGTCTTTTTAAGAAATAACACCAGGAAGCATGACAGGTTGCCTAAATAGCACATTAAATAAAGAGCGAATAGCAACGACGTTTTTTTTGTTGCAAAAATACATTATACAAAAATATATTATATCTTTTCTGAACACTCTACTACAATTTCATATTGCTTTTTCTTGATATGAGTACATTTAAGGAATTGTGTATATAAAAAATCGCCACATGTTTGACCAACCAACCAGAGGATGATGTTCCCTATACGTAAAACATTGTGACCATCGGAAAGAAGTGAGGACGGAGGAAAAGATAGGAAGTTGGGCGCAACGTAATGGATGTGTACACAGTCGCTTGGACACTCACTGTAGTTTTACCGCACCGAGATTTTAACCTATGAGCACTCACTTGATAGACTCGAAAAATTGATATTATAGATTGCCGACTTTCATCATAACTCAAGTTATAACTATTACATCTTCTGTACTAGAACACGGCTTTAGTGTTATAAAATAATCGTCTACCTCGGGTCAGACTAACAAGTTAGGTAGTAATTTTCAAATTTATCTTGATGGGGCTTCGACTTTGAACTTCATCTTCAATTAGAGAAGAACTTCGTGAAATATAAACGTCAATTGTTGGAATCTTTGGCAAAGAGTTCCTTCGGCTGGCAACTACAAACAGCAACTTTTGATACAAAATTTTGTCTTAATAAGAGAAGAGGAGCGATTGGATCCCAAAACCTGAATTTCTCAAAGTTCACAAATTTGTTTGTACGCTTCATAACGTGTCCATTATGTATTTCCAGTAAACAATATAACCAACGAACACATAACCAAATGTTATACTTCACGGAATTCATCAACAAAGAACAAACAACTGTTTATGCAAATTTGCAGCATAATAAAATATGTTTTGTAGAAATATATTTCTTAGGAAATTCCCCACATTAAACAGAACGATTATTCTTTCAATAATCCTTTTATTTATTAAAAGGCTGTAGCAGTATTTTGTCATATTATTTGTGCACTTTTAATGTAATGCGTTATTATACAAATTGAAATAAAACGTTTCCAACAAATATGTTTTTATATTCTCAATCTATTTGCAAACTTAATTTACTCGCGTCAGGTACTTTCCTCTCCGCAAAAAAAAAGACTATTAAGAATATGGGAAAAGATTCACATTAAAAATATCTGTAATTTGTAGAATCTACGCTTATGGCTTGTTAATGAACTTACATTGGTTGGCAACAGTTAAAAAGCAGGAGTTGCTGGGATCAGCTGTTTCAGCTTTTTTTGAACTGTCTTAAGTGACCAGTAAGTTAGGCGAAGTTCGCTTGAGAGGAAATAAATCTAAGTCTGTTTTAATCTTCATCGAGAAAAATAATACTTGAAGGCTTAAATTTTTATTAAGTTTTCAATTGAGTTTAAGCCAAAATTAAAACATGGAAACAAGAAAATTAATTATACAAATCCTTCATTTAGCAAAAAATTTTCATAAAATTCATTCCATGACAAAACAATATTATAGTACAGCGAGACTGACTTTCAAATATCTTACGCAACTTCGCATAATGCAATTCTTTAAGGGAAATGATGTGGTCTAAATTTAGCACAATTTAGTTTCTTGTCAAAGATGTTATTAGTTTTCAGCTGACGGCGTCAGAAAGTACTTAGAATTACTTTTTCTTTTCGCTTAAAGATTTATGTTTCAGAAACCTTATATAGAGTAGGGTCTAAAAATATGTACTATAATTTATTTTCATGTCAAATTACCCAATTTCCGTTATAAAATATTAAAAATTAGTTAATTTTACCATATAAATGAATATTTTTCGTAGAAAATATTTATAAAGGAACGGGTTGCAAGACATTAGTCCATCCAGTTCAAATTTTTCAGGCAAATTGAGCGCGGCAGAATGATAATACTCAGCGACTTTTGGCGGAAAATATAAATGCATACAATCACTTTTACAACTGTTAGAAATGGTCCCATGAAATTCATTGCCAATAGCGTTCATCCGTGAACGAAAATATGTCAACGTACCAAATTTATACGCCAATACAAAATATCTCAAAAATTACGACCTGTAGATTGCACGCAACAGTACTTGTGCAGAAGGACGCGCGAACAGAGTAGCTTAAATGCATTCAGATAATAATTGTAAAGCGGTCGACATAACAAAAAGTGAGCCTATTGTATATAAAATGAACGTGCCCTTTACAACAAGTGCTTTGGAAGATGGAAGATTGCAAGGAAATGCAAAGAAAACGTATTCAGGCAATATTCAAAGATTCGAATTTGACCACATCTTCCCCTTTCTCTCTTTATGACTGTGTGTCTCTGTCTGTCTCTCTCTCTCTGACGTAAATAATTAGAAAATCTTGACTCTGACCGCATTTTTTATGGTGAATCAAATCGCATACAGCTTTCAGTCACTTATGAGAAGAAAGGCGTTCTGGCATATTTCCCAAACGTTTGTCTTTTTAATTAATTTTAATTTTACTCTTAACAGTTGAAAAGAAAAATATTTGTAATTTTGTAGTTAATCATGATAGATTTTTATTTTTCAAACGAATCTTACTACAATGTGCTCGACTGGGTCACAGCCAAGAAATGCGGGCAAGGAAGGTCCCTTATCTTGGACGGAAGGGATACAATCAATTCAAAATCTGGAGCAAAGTTCAATTAAGGGGCTGCTCATATCATTTCAGAACAGCAAACGCAGTAACACATTTGACATTCCTTGACGCAAATTTTGCATAAGGTATTTACGGCCCCTCAACGAATCTCTGTCACAAATTTTTCCCTGGATTTGATTCACCTTCACGTCTATGTCAATGGGTGTCAGGAGTCCCGAAGCAAGTATTTTGGAAACATTCAAATTCTACCAAGAAAACGAATGGATCTTATTTTAACCGCTCCTAAGTCTTCACCCTCTTCAAAATGTGAAAAATTATACATAACATGTCAAAACGTTTAAATGATGTTATTAAGTAAAAAAGATACCCCAGGCAAATATTAATTCTTCTTTATATCAAAAAAACAAATATTAATGACGCTATGTCATTTGAGTCCTTGAAATTATTTAATTGTTTTTTCTAGTGGAATAATGATTTGTTGTTTGCTTTTATATTTGAATGTATTTTCCCTAGTAGTACAAAGTAGTGAAATAAATTTTTATGTTTGGACAATGGACTAAGTCTAAGAAATGTTCATTTTTTGTATGACGGAAAAACTTAATATTAATAAGACTCACTGTACGTTAATTTTTGTTATTAAAAATGTATTCCTTATTTATGAAATGAGTCTTAGAAAAAGGACATTATACAATAATTCACTATATTTTTCATTTTGGTAAAATGCTGTCATTAGTTTATAAATATTTACAGAAAATGTGTTTCAAAAGAGTAAAACTTAATTCAAAAGACTAGAACTTATATAACTAATTTCCTAGATAAACATACTAATATATAGCACATATATTATATACATATTTGATTTCAATTACGAACTAGCACACATAGCACATATGTTATACACATATTTGATTTCAATTACGAACTAGGGGTGAACATTATGTTTTTAACACCAGCTATAATAAACTTACAGATGTGAAACTCGTGAAATTTTATAGACGTGCTTTTGCTCTGCATGTTAACTATAATTCAATTATGGTCTTAATCTTTCCAATTATGGAATATATTAGAAATAATTTAAAAGAGAAATTCATTTCACACAACCGTTATCAAGCAACTCGAACTGTGCTTGTTTAGCAGAGACATTCGTGAGAAAGATTTTCGGCATATCTCGCAAGCGTATTTCTTATTTTCAATATGCGTTTGTTGATGCGCTCTAAGATTGGATCGATCGGCAAATGATCGCGGACACACAGGACACTCAAACGGTTTCTCTCCGGTGTGCGTGCGTAAATGTCCTTTCAAAAGCCATGAGCGTGAAAATGCTTTACCACATTTTTGACACTTGTGAGGTTTTGTATGTGTGCTTATATGCATCTTTAAGGCACCCATAGTTCGATAGGTTTTACCGCAGTCCTGACAAGAATACTGTTTCTTTTCCCGTTGGCATTCATTAACTGGACAATGGAATTGGTGATGCTTTGTTAAGCCAATACATGTAGAAAACATTTTATTGCATTTGTCACACTTGAAGCGAAAAGTTTTATCGGCACCGTAACTGTCACTACTTGTGCTAAGCAGAGAATTACGCGATGACACTAATCGAGAGGGCGTAGGTTCTTCAAAAGTGCTAGTGTTGGTTGAATGCAACAAAATTAGCCAAGGAATGTTACTATGCATTGAAAGATCTTCTGGCGTGGAGTTCTCTGGTATTGTTGGACTTGCTGGTGGTGTGCATTGTTGCTGCGACGAATCCGTTAAAGAATCTGGTGATGGGAAAATTTCACTTAGTTTCGGGTGATATGTATGCCATAAGGAACTCATCGGATTGCAACCGACAGCCGAAGCAAAGGCTTGCTCATAAGACTTATAATGCTTGGTGTGAATCATCAATTCGCTTGTGTAAGTCTCGCCCGGTGGATGATGATATTCTATAGAATTACTTGCATCATTATGCGGTGATAATAGCACGGAGCTATTAGCTAAATTTATAGCTGCAGATTTTGGACGCGATTTTCCTAAATTGAAAATATATTCTCGCTTAGCCGGCATACCATAATATTCGATGTCGTCATAGGATTTTTTTTTTTTTTTTATTGATAGATCTTGCGGTTGATCACAGTTAAAGGGTAATTTAATTAAAGCCAAAGCCTCAGTTTGTTCATAATCTGGCTTTTCTGGCTCTTGAGGATAAATGATGGGTCGTTTTTTTAATGGACAACTTTTGTAATGGGTTCCCATTTTTTTGTTTTCGTTTCAGTTTGATATAAAACAACTCAAAGATTTAAAAACGAAAACAAAACTTGTATAACTTCGTACGAACAAACTTTGAAGTAAGTTTTTCTTATTTGAGATCGTTAACACTGATGTTCACTCTGAAAGTGTTTAGTTTATTATGACAGGTTAGCTCTCGGTACGACAT
This sequence comes from Glossina austeni, assembly GCA_000688735.1. Classification (NCBI taxonomy): domain Eukaryota; kingdom Metazoa; phylum Arthropoda; class Insecta; order Diptera; family Glossinidae; genus Glossina; species Glossina austeni. Next base: position 150,811 of record KK502414.1, on the reverse strand, counting down.
TTTTATAGGAAATAAGGCAGAACTACGCGGTGGTAGATTTTCGGTTCTTCTTTCCCATAAACTCTTGGTAAGCACATAAAATTCATAGCACTGTCATAGTTTTGTAGCCTCTCCTTAATAATTTCAAACTATCTCTTTTTCTCTCTGGGTATTTTTGTTCTTTTCTTTTTGTCTTGTAGTGGTTGTTATTCCCTTTCATTAAACGTAGGGAGGAAATGTGTTAAACTACCTGAAGATTTGAATGCGTTTTCAAATACTCTTTGCCGAGCTATTGACAGAACAGAAGTTTGTTTTTTACATTCGGTTATATATGTTGAATAATAGCGAATAAGAAATTTATATACAACTTAGCACGAATTTTAGACACCCATCATCATCGTTAATGAATGTCTACTTTATTGATTTTAAAGAAGAGAAGTTTGTTCACACATTTCTTCTTACTGCGTTTACTGCGTTATAGCGGTCAACGAATTAAGAGGAATCTTCAGTTTCTGAAGAGCAAATTTATATATATTGCCTTCTTTAAGCATGTTTTGCATCTTCGAATTTTAAAGAAAGCCCCGTGCTCGAAGAGTTTAAATACTCCTTGGAAGTTAGGCTAGAAGTATACTTCTAGCCATTCAAAACCCATTCAAAAACCGAATTTGTTTAGTTTATTGAATAAGAGGTAATCTAATCGTAATAAAAATGTCGCTAAAACACCGGTATATAAATATGTAAAAGTAATCAATTTTTCTACTTTTCATTCTATGAAGAAAATCGTTTCGGTAAGTGAGCTATGCATTTAACATCCAGAATATTACTGCCTCCTTCAGAAACGTTTTACTCGTGATATAATATGAATAACTTCTAAGCCCCATAATGCTACGATATGAATATATTTTTATATATATTTCTAGTTTTTGGCTGTTTTAGTCGGTTGGCCTTGTGTTCGTTTAAAGTTCATTTGAACTTAAAAGTTGCTATACGCCTTTCAGCCTAGGTAACTAAACACTAACCATTTTTTTTTTTTTTTTTTGTATATGATCAGCCACTCAGGGGATGCCCTCAGCGTCCCCGCAGGCAGGGCGGTAATCGGTAAGGCTTAAAAGGGGAAGGAGGTGGAAAAAGGGACTAGTATTCGAGTAAATTCAATCTAAAAGTAGAAATATCGGGCACGATGGGAATGGTCTCTGGTGATAGGTTGTTCTAAAAGCCGCAGTAGTGTGTTCTGCCGTGTAAACGTGTACACTTCCAAGAGGAATGGGCAGAAACGGTGAGAAAGCTCTGTAGTGCTGTTAAAGAGTTTATACAGTAGACAAATTCCTTTCATCTCTGTAGAACACTTGCCTTGCTTGTACCTATACATAATTAAAAATGCGATAAAGAAACGCTCAAACTGAATACAACAACTGAGATTTCTCCTGTGATTAAGATTTAATTTAAATTTATTTAACGCATTCGATTTTATTCATTATGTGTTACAAACGAAACGATGAAACTAACAAACCTTATATTTTAATTGTTGATCCTCAGACCCGCGGTGTAAAAAAAGCTTTCAAATAAATTTTGTTTATTTTTGCCTTTTTTCTCTCTAATTTTTCTACCCCTAGAATATGTTATTTACATTCTCCGCCTAGATGCTAGGTTGAATCTGCAATAATTTTTCTCTTAGAATGATGGCACATGCTACCACTATTCATCATAAACGATTTTCTGCTATCAGTGGGACAGGTACAAGAGACATTACCAACAGGCAGACATTCATTCTCTTCGTCGCTCTTCCATTATCGGAATTTTTTTTCTTTTCTCAAAGTGTAATGATTTTTTTTCTATTTTCTATATTAGAACGAATACTCTACAATGGAATTTTTTGGCTTTAGCCACATGTCTGGCACAATTGCACAAAAAATATACAATTATGGAAAATTCCTTCTGGGCTTTAAAAAGGAGCAGGCGGCGATATAATTTAAATTTCGTATTCACGTTTATTAGGTTTCAACCAGGTCTTTGGTTTTACGTATAAATTGAAATTTAAAATAAATTTTTGTTAGCTAATTTAGAATAGGTACGCTGTTAGTTGCTCTAGTTCATATATTTGTTTCTTTGCATATAAATATGCTATATATTCCAAAGCATATGCACTCAGTTTACGTTTCATTAAGAAAGTCCCTTGGGAAAGTCTTATGCATGAATGTTGCGCTTCAACGGTTCGACGTTAGCTGATTGTAATCTTTTTCCCTCTGTCTTGTTATATAGTGAGATGCCAAGGAATGTTTTACTAGACACCGTCCGAATAATAGAAATTATGTTAGATGTCAATTATAACTCAGAGCTAATGACAACTGTTGTAGAGAAGATAGTATCGCATTTATTATCGAGACAACGGCCACTAAATGCGATTAACTTTAATAGAATACTTAAAGTTTTGAGTTTTGGGAGATTACCATGAGATCAACAATTGAAACTCAATTTCTTATGAAAAAATATTTTTAAAATCACACTTTCGGTTTTTTTCACCATGTTAAATATATCTACCAATTGGAAAGCTGTAAAATTTACACATCATATTTAAGTCGATTTAGCTTTAAAACTGATGAGTTTGTTCATCTTCATCTTGCCTCTTATTTCGTATACTGCAGCCAGAACGCAAAAGGACGTATGATTCTGCTACGTTCCTCTTGTGGCTCCTGCAAGTAGTATCAAAAACTTTAAAAAGCTCAGGAAGTCCATAAGTCGGAAGTCGGCCGTTCTCGAATTTACCCGATATTGATGACCACAAATTGGACCCCGCTTCAGATTCGAATTCAATCTAGTTAGCTGGTTGCAGAAGCAATGTTGAAATTTGACATAAAATTGAAATTCATCCCTATATCGCCTAAAAAGTGATTTTATATCATAACTAGAATGCTCTCGATATCCATTCTTACTTCTTTCCTCAAGCCAAGTGTGAATTTCTACGGCTTGCACGGTTTATTCGTTATTTATTACTGACTATAGTATGCATTAGGTAGCCCGGAAATTTGTTGCGGTTTCTCATTGTGAGATAAATTAATTTTTTTAATATAAGGAATAACCTTTAATAAATTATGTATTTGCCATTTCGTTCAATAATAAGCTGTCACTCTTTTCAGGCAGATTGCTTAGCCCCTGCTCATCAAATTTCTGATCGTTTGCAATAAAAAAAATTTCTTTTTATGAATTTACACTGTCAACTGAATTGAAAATTTTGCTAGATAAAGAATTTCACAGAAAACGAACGCTATAATAATCTGATGGTCCGATATCAGATCTATAAAGTGGATGTGGTAATACATCCCAGCTCAGTTCTAATAATTTTTGGCGGGCGAGGAAAGAAGTTCTTGTTTTTGCATTGTTGTGATGAAAAATAATATTTTTTCGGTTGACCAATCCTGGACGTCTTTGCTGCAAAACCTCATTTAATTAGTGATTTTGCTACGCGACCGAGGCTCATAATACACAATTTCTTTATAATCCCACCATACCGCCAGCAAAGACTTCTTTTCGTGAAAATGCGGTTCTGGTATTATTTGAGATGGCCCGCCGTATTTTGACCATGACCTATTGCGTTGCTCATGTTTGGAAAAGATCCATTTCTCGTCATGAGCTATAATTCTTTTCCAAAATGGATTGTTTTGATTTCACTTTATCAGCATGCGCAGCAAAGTTAACAGTTGTTTTGGACAAAGGAAGTTTTTCTGCAATCTCGCGAATCATTATGTGTCGATCCGCTTCAACCATAATCGTTAGTTGGCTGTGAATGGTATTTGATCTACCACAACGCGGTAAAGCTTTCCCTGAAAAGTTTCCAAAATGGACTTCGCAAACAAATTTTGGCAAGTGCGTTCTACTATTAGCGTCAGCAGTAGTTCCATTCACAGCACATATTTTGCTATGTGCTTCTACAGCTCTCTTATCATTTTTGAAATAAAATAGTAAAACATGTCGGATATACTCACTTTGATCTTCCATTTTAAAAGTCACGTCTCGCTGCTATAACACATCACTTTGAAAGTCCGTCACAAAATAAACATAAACGTCCTGTACAAAACTCCATGTGCCTATAATACTAATTATCTTTCTAGCTACCTACAATAAGTTACGTTAACCTGACGTCGGAAAAACCGCAAGAAATATCCGGACTACATTATATATACCCGCCTGCCATGAAAGTTGAACACTTAAATTACGCAATTAATTATAGAGAAGATTATTGATCAAGAAACAGCAAAGTTCAAGTAAACAGTTTTCAAGGTCGAAGTACTAATAAGTGTACTAACGAAAAAGATGACCGCCGACTTGGCAATCGCGAGTCTTATCCCCTCGACTAAGCGGTATGCGGTTTACAAAAAAAAGCAGAACTTTAAACTTTAATTGGTAAATTGGTGGTCCATTTCGAAAACTTGAGGGCATTCAACGAACTTATTTCAAAAGAAATTCATTGTATTTTTTAATGAAATGAGATACAAAATACATTGTAGTGACTAACGCTTAAATAAGAAATTTGCGTAAATAATTGAACCGGACTAACTAGATAGCTGTGCTAAGAAAATTACCAATGCGGAAAATTTTCCGTTTTGTAAATACCGGTAATAAATCACGGCTTTTCCAAAGGATTAATAGGACTAATAGAAAAGTAATTACTTTGCATATTAGCGAAATTTTTATGAATTTTGTAATTTTACCCGTTTAACTATGCAAATATGTTGACATTTCCCACATGTCTATTATGCAGTTAATACTTTAAGAAATATGAAATCAATATATGTAAAAATATAAGATTTACCTGCAAGTTTTTCCCAGTTTAGTGCAATCAGGAGGCAATTGTGAATTACGTAATCGAATCGCCTTGGTAAAACCGCTATAAATCCTATAATTAATCGCAATTACAACAATTACGCATAAACAAAAAATCAACAGAATTTGATATGAAGTCAAGTGTGTTTATTTGAAACCAAACAAAGGGAAATCGCATCAATACAATATTTTAAGATATAAGAATTGAAATACGGTTTTATCACCTAAGTCCACTCAAAATTCACCGAAATTGACTAATCGTAAATAAAAAGCAATTAAATATACGTTAAGAGGATGAGGTTTAGGTAGAGATTATATCAATCGTATAAAGATTGCATAAAAATTCAATATCTTTTATGAGAACTAAGATGTTCTGCTTGGATGGAAGTTTAATATGTTAAGTACATACTTATTATAATAGAATGGATAGAATAGAATATAATGGATGTACAAATAAATTCGTTCGATTTTTCGATAAAATTCGCCTTTATTTAAAATCTACTTCTTACAAAATTTAACAACTGAAGTACGCGCTATTATTTTGCAGAGTCTTTTGCCTTTTGTCGGGTAGCTTATGGCTGCCCCCGCGGTGGAAAAGTTACCGATTTAGAAGTGAAGTAGGCATTGACCCATTTTCGCACATGCTCAACTTATGTGAATGCTGACTGCATCAATCTAAATAAGTGGTAATCTGGAGAACATGCATGGCGCAATAAAACCTCGCAACTTAGGGTGCAAATTTTTCCCTTGGTCGTTTTTGGTGGAGACGAACGAACAGCAATCTTTTATCGGAACTCTTGGAAACCACTTTCTAACGGTTTCATAGCTTACTGCGTTTTCACTACAACCTAACTTAATCATTTTCCCCGTAAAAGCAGAGAAAATTCATTTCCATAAATGCCATCCAGCCCTTTAAACTTTCGTGTGCAGTGAAAGAAAGCTTGTGAACAACTCAAATCATTCAAACATCAACGTCTTAGTTATCTCATCCACATGAGTAGCCCAGCAGGTAAGAACCGCGACTACTAAGTCTGTACAAGCGGTTTCAATTTCGAGTAAGAATTTACATTGGTCGTAGTTACAGTGAGTGCTGAGTAGGTAAGCGCATAACATTTATCATTTGGGCACACCTCCACTAAGCTTCGCCCTCGATGGCCGTACTCAAAACACCGCGATTTATTCCAGTATCTCTGATATTAATCTAATTTATCAAACGTATATTTGCGAATACACATAGTGTAGTCTGAATCGATCTTTCATAGAAGGGAAGATGAGTCTTAAAATACCTTATCGGACATTTTCGGTAAAAACAAATTGAAAGGCTTATGACTTTGACGCCATAAGTAATAAGGAATGCGTTATTCCGTTTGTAACAAGCAGAAAAAAACATTAGAAACTGTCTATAGTATATATAACCTCTTGATATCTCTTCCAAACATAGAACAAATCGATGCTTAGCATATATCGTTTATGATGTGCGATAATAATGAACATTATCGAAAATGCGTCTATCAGTCTATATGACTATGAACCGACTAAACGATATATATTATACATAAAAATGTTGTCGTTGCATTAGTTAACTCTAATTGTGACACGCGATGTCGTTGAGTTTTGAACTTTAAAAATACAGTTTTTGATTATTTCCTGCGTATAATATATTAGGTTTACACTTAATTTGTTTGGATGCATAAATGAATTTAAGCTATAACAATAACATTTTAATTATTCCCGGAATGTTCCAAAGTGATTGAGAGTCACATCCTAAAATAATTCATTATGAAGAAAACGTGTCAAGGGTATGCTTAAATTCCTTAAAAGCAATACTCAGATTCTTGAGCTTACCCACCAATTCTTCAGTTTCGAGCTATTGCTATAAGTGGTTTGCATGTAAATCATGTCAAATTTTGATTATGATCAGGATTGTGTCAATGGCTGCACGACTTAGATCTATCTAATTTTATCTAATAAGAATCTCAAGCAATGCCAGCTCAAAAAAGAGCTCAAGCAATGACAATTCTCCCTTTTAAGCCAAAAATTTTCATATTTATAAAAAGCTTTTTTTCACATTGAAACGGATGAGCTTGTTTAGCTTCTTTCGGCTGCAATAGATCAAAGTTTTCTCTTGCATCGTATGACACATGTTTACTCAGCCGGCCCTTTTCATTCAACTGTTTTCGTTAAAAATATTTTTTACTTTTTTTTTTGTTTTATCGTAAACAATTTCGGCTTATTGTGATCTTTGCATTATTATTGTTTTTTCTTTTTCTGCGTATTAAAGCAGGTGCTTACTCTCTTTTCATTACAGATTTTCTCTATTGAACACTTGCTGCATAACAAATACTGCCTCAAATTGGAAAAAATATCTTTTATATTGCAAAAGAGCCCTGCATTTTGCACCTTGTGCCAAATTCGATTGTTGACGGAGCACAATAGATTTCGGTGGTAATCTTCGTAGCGTACTTAACATAATATAAAACACATAAACACAACAACAACAAAAAACATGATTTTGTTTTGAAATGATGGATAATAATGGAGACGAAAAGATTTTAATGGATCAGTAAGATGTTACATTGTATCCATTTTTTAGAACGATAAGGCTTAGTTTAAACTAGGGACATGGAACCAATTTCCTTTCTTATGGAAAAAATATTGAAAAAAACAAGTACAAACACTTTAAATGCGGTCGAGAAAGTGGGTTTCAATAGCGTTCGTACTTGGGTCCAAACACAACTTGCAGCCTATAGGTTGAACACAAGAGAACAAAAAGAATGGAGGGTCAGGCGGGCAAACAAGCTTAAATCAATTCACAAAGTGCTTCTGAATTGGTGGGCCTACGTGGCGTTTTTCTGGTTCCTCCATATATCTGCCACAAGTGATGTAGATTATAAAAACGATCCAACTATTTGCGAATTTAAAAATAGATTAGAAAGTAGCAGCGTAGTAAAATATTCTACCGCGCGATGCGCAATCTTTACGGCCCAAACCTTGCAAAGTCTTCTATGGCTTTTATGTCTACGGCTCTCCAAATCATATTGGAGACGATTTTCTTATCAACTGAGTTTTAAAAATATTTCCACTTTGTATAGCAACGTCGAAAAATAAATGCAAGTTCTCCAAGTGTAATAGCGTTGACAATAACTTTAATAAAAAGAAGAAACGAAGAGTCATATCTGACAAAACCGTAATGTAATGAATATTTTCGTTGTTGATGAGAAAAAGACAAGACAGACAAGAGAAGAAAGAAAAGAAAGGAGAAAAACAAAATACAAATCACTGCCACGGGCCGACCGATGTCTGTTGCACAATTAATAAATGCACACAAGCGCAAAACGAAAACAAAATAAATTTATCCGCAAAGAGAAATTATAAGCAAAAAAGGTTTCCTCTTTTACATTAAATCATTTAACACATTGGAGTAAATGCAGCAAAAGGAATTACTTCCAAGAATTTAAGAAAACAAACAGGCCGTCTTAGAGCACACGCATACAGCCATTTAATTGGAAACGCAGATCATAAGCTAGGAAGTAAATAATTTTATTATAAATCACCTGGCCGATCTAATTGAAAAATAAAAAAAATACCATTCCCCAGTTACATCAATAAAAAGCATAAACACTTTTGTCACATTATTAGGATTGTAGCTATCTCTGCTAAAAGTTATTCTACAATATATGTAGACTCCAATAATCAACGCGATAAGCAGATGTTCGCTTGTCGATTTTTTTGTGTGTTTCGATAGCGTTATTCAGTGGAATAGATACTCAATTGATTAAAAAAAAATTTTTTTTTCTTGAAATTAATATATCGATATGTGGTCCTTTCCTTACCTGTTCCAGTCTGTTCATAGCACATCATCGTGGCATGATTCTTGTCAACAAATTTTCTTTTTCTTAAAAAAATAAAAACTTCTTGAGCAGACTATAAAAACAGAGCATTTCAAAGATACTCTTGCTTTTATTTGTTTATGAAATAAACCACTTATACACATTAGAAATGATTATTAAAACTCTATATTAAGTAAGGAAATCAATTAATTTTTATAAATAATTAAACTCAGCGGAAGTATAAAGGGCAATAATTACAAGCTAGGGCCTATGATCTCGTAATTATATATAACTCTAAATAAACTAAAATAAGTAGTAATACTATATTCAACAGCTCTTCCATCCATAAGTACATTAGGCTTTGAAAAATAATGCAGAGTACATTGTTACGAGCTTTCAATCAATATTTTCCACAGTCGAAGTTCGACCTGATTTTCAAATTTTATCTACAGTCGCCAGTTAAGAAGAAGTTTATATTTAGTTTTTCTTCTTCTTATTTTGAGGTCATGAATCTCGCAATAATGGACGGTTGTAGATCTTTCGCATTTACACAACACACAATTGCCGCGCAAAGCTTTTTCGTAGCTAACTGTTTGTGCTTGCCTAATGTAATAAGAAAGCGTACAATGCATTCCCTAAGAGTTGCTATTGTCTGCCATCCCCTACATAGTTCTGTACTCAATCAGCAATTTCACAAGGATCCCCCGGATATCAGTAATTCAATTCTTTCGAGGTTTACCAAAATCTTGTGTCATAATTCGAAAAATTGTGCCAATAAGAAATATAGCCGGACAATGCAATGTGTGATTACGATTTTTTTTTTTTTCATATGACCAATCACACCACATCCAAGTAATTCCCCTACTAATAATGTTCCCACGGTTATCCAACTTTACTCTCAAATTTCGCCTAGTTTCCAACTAAGCTTTTGCGTTTCAGATATTCCGCTACGTTTATTTTCCGGAATCCAGCCCCTTCAAGAGACGAGGTGGAAAAAGTAAGACTTTCCGACATATCCGTCTTATGTCCCATAACTTGGCCTACATTTTTTTAAAATTAGCACGACAATTTTAATACATAAGTAAATTAGACTTGACTGCAATTATTTGTCATTGTATGAAACATTCTAAATATTCCACTTCGAATCAAAGAAAAAAATGATGTCTCATTTATTTTAAAAATCTTAAGAAGAATTCGCATATTCATTACGCCAAATCCAAACGAAGACGTGGTTCAGCTATGTATGTAAAGTTTTTAAAAACAACTTGTTTATTTTTCTAGAGTGCATGTCGGCTAATTGACACAAAACTGTGATGAGTTATGCATTTGCCCAAAATACCCTATACCTTTACACCAATTTACCATATTTTACAACAATGTATATATTAGGCGCAGCTGTTACCTAAGAAATGTTATATAACAATGCTCTTATATAAGAAATAATCAAAGACCGTTATATTAAAAAAAAAATGGTTTAAGAAGGCAGAAAAGAAAAGTCTGCACATGCTAAAATCACTTTTTATATGTCTGAAAACGAACAATTGTGGTTATAGACCAATCATTCTCTTTTGAAATGTTTTCTAATAACTAAAAAAAAAACAAATAAAAAGCAATATTCATTCTTAGTGGAATTGTAGATATCCAACATCTCAAAGATGCATATATAAACTCCGTAAACACGCGTCACATGGGTATTGGATGAGAACTATTACTGACCAAGTTTTACATACTATACAGGATTGGAAGAACTGCTAACGAATACCTACCTTTCGGTTCAGTTCCACTGGATCCTATAATTTATATAGTAATATCTTGCGGTTTGCTTTTTTTCTTGATTTCTCTCGGACGTTTTGGTGGGAAAATTACACTTCCGTATCCGCCAAATTTGTTTATGTCTTGATGGGACAAAGGAGCGAAAAACTAACAGAGAAAGAAAGCGAAAGAAAGGTTCACAGGGAGACGGACAGAGTACGAAAAGGCAGAAGAACTATGGATATACGCATTATTTGATGGAGGCACAAAACAAAGTAAGGTCAAACAGGGCTACCAAAGGTTGGACGAACCGAAAGGTATGAACATACGTACGGAGGGACGAAGATGCGGACAGACGGAAGAAGGACCGACTTAGAATCGTCCACTCATCGGAAATATATTTAGGTATATGTGGCATTTCTGCTGCATATTTTTGATTCTTTCAAACGGTATGATAAAATTAACATACTCTCATTCTGTAATGCAATGAAAGATATAAAAATTGTGAATCATTAACAATAGAATTTTCAAAAATTTACAATAAGCAACCACCCAAATCAACTTTTGATTTTCGAAAAAAAAATTAGGAAGAATATAAAGTTGCCAGGTACCTAATAGTTTCTTTCCTCAAAAATAATGACAGCAAGCAGCCTTCATTGTTTATCTACATTATTTTTGCTTGAATTAATTATTATATATAAGTATAAGAGCATACGGGGTTCATTGCCATTCACACACATCTATAGTGTACTTACTTTTTGTATACGAAAGAAGCAGATGTAAAGTCAACGTCCGAATTGTAATGATTTAAAGACAACGTCCTTAGGAATTCACTAAAGAAATCAAATCAAATAAGAACTAGCGATGACGTAGTTGCATGAGGTGTTTTCATTAATGTGTTTTAGGGGATGTTTGCTGTAGTATTAAAGCAGCTGCCAAGTTAGGGAGTTAAAATGTCAAACGATTACTAAAATCCCGATAAAACAAGTATAGTAAGCATTTGGCATACTAGCACGCATGTATATACACAAGAACACAAAACACACTTTAGGAAGCAATATCGATGGTTTTCTCTTTCAATGTTTACTTATGAAAGCATAATGCACATGCACGTATAGACGACGGTAAATATGTTATATTTTTATATAATATGTCTACACAGAAATACGCATGCATTATTCAGGGGAATTTTTATATTTTATTGTTTTGAAACTGCTGTGTTATTCCTTATAGATAAAATGTGCAGGAAATGATTTTGCAGTTGCGATAAAGTGCGCCAATTTACGTATGGTCTTCGAATGTTTTTCTTATTCTATTCCTAGTTGCAGATGCTTTTAGAGCAATCATCATGATGTTCAGCTTGCTCTAAGTGTAACAAATGGCACGATCGACAAATCACCAAAAAAAACACGTGACAACGTGAGAAGCTTACGATATATGCTTCTTGCTTAAGCTCAAAAAATAGGCCTTTCTTCTTCGTTTTCTTCCCTTTCTTTCCTCGTTGAACACGAAGTCATCAAGCGCTAACGCAAATCGATGGGGTGATAGTCTTCAATTTCGCTGTTTTCACACAAAAGTTTAACTACTTACCCCTACGCCATCCTATGATGCAATACTTTGGAGCCATTTTTGCTTTTGAATTAATCTGCAATTTGCACTTAAAAAGAATGCCATTCTTCGAAATGCTTTTAGTTAAGGATTGTTAAGGAATTGTTAAGGAACTCTTAATAAAACTTCTTCATGTTTATGCAATCTGGATTGCGCTCTACTTGTAAATATAAACTTAATTATACTAGAATATATTTTTAGTTTTATGATCACATAGTCATAGGAGTTGGTTTATCAGTTTGAGTACGGCATTTAGTTTGCCTACAACAGAATGCATACTATCTTTTTGCAAATCCATCCCCTAACGAACTATAACTGATTATGTTCACTAAATTAATTATATACAGGGGCACAGTATGTAGCTTGGTCATTTTTTGTTTAGTCTCTTGGGAAATCTTCGCTTGAAAATTTTGACAAAATGAGATATTTTACTCGTCGTGAAGCCAGAAAAAGGAAATCCACTTACATATGTTGCCTTGTACTCCATAGAATCAGCAACTATCGCAAGGAGGAGGAAGAGGCTCTTTCAAATGTGTAAAACAAATGCTTTTCGTGCTTTCCAAAAAGTAATCTTCGCAAAATTATATATAAAATATCAATTGCTACACCGCTCACCTTTACAAAAAATGTCTTCTAAACTGTAAAATTCTCTGTACATTTGTAAATTCTAAACAGAATATCGCAGGTTTTCCCCCATCCATAAGAACAGCGAGCGGTGGAAATCTTTTAGAATTCGTAATTTTTTCGTTGATCTTTTTGGATATTGTCACGAAGGCAAAGAGTTTATAATTGTCAAATGAACCAGTTTAGTTTTCCGTGGGTGATTTTCTCCAAAAATCGATTTATGTAAAATGTTATGTGCCCTCAAGTGATTTTGTTTTCCTTGATCTGATGGGATACCGTCACGCATTATGCTTTCCTGTGTTTAGTTTTCTACTATGCTTTAACCATCGTTATTATTAATTATCTAAGCAAATATCCTTCAAACCACTGAAAACAATTTTATGCAAAACGCTGCCTACAGATGACTGTACAATAAGAGTCTATAAACTTAAATTAGAGCGAAACCAAGGGATCATTGGTTCACCCAAAGATGTGCCGAAACCTTCACCTCTTCGGGTGCTCCCTATAAAACATTGACTGCTGCATTATGGCTCTCTTTTTCCTCTCGTTTTGAGAGTCGCACTGGTGGAGGTCATCTAAGCGATATCAAGTGGGCTGGGGCACAGCTGGGTGTGTGTGCTGTGCGACGACAACCTTGGAAGCATTATTTTCCTTGAGAAAAGATAGTGAAGGGTCGGCCTCCCGGGACGTGCGGATAGTCCAAAGGCAAGTGCTTTATGCGTAGAGTATGGGATCACCCAAAGCTGTAAGTGTAAGGTGTAAGTTTTTGCTTGAACGATAAGCCAAGAAGTTAAAGGGTGTCCACGGGGGTCAGGTTGCTCAAAGTAGGATTGCTCCGGCAGGAAGATGCACACTGCCGATCGGAATGCCGGACGAATACCTTCTTGCTTGACTGCTTGGTACGACCCTTCGGGGAGTATTCGTGGTGGCTGTGGTTGCCCCAAAGTTTCGCGTGGAGCTATCTAAGAGCGAGGCCCCCTCCAATGGGAATTGTCTCTCTCCCTGAGGGGTTCTCAATCAACTAAATTGATTGTCAATGGTTGTAGGCAACCCGTCTGATTAAGGCTCACGCCAGGTTCAGACGTTAACACACAGATATACATCTGTAGACTCCTATAATTTGCTAGTAATTTTAACAGACTTTGCTGTTCAAAGAAGTGTAAGTAAATTGACTGATAAAAACAAGAAATTATTACTGTAAGCTTTTAATCATCAATTCTTATCGATAGGTTAATGTGAACATCTTTCAATAAATTATTTCACTTAAATCTATGAAATACAACGAAATATTCTCAACACTTGCATTTGTATGCTCACATTAACTTATACCATATCTAGGGAATAGGGCATATACGTACACAAATCACTCTTTCATAATTTTTAATATGTACGACTAGAAAAATCACACGTGAATATTATGCTTTTCTTCAAAAAAAAAAAAATAATAATACAAATAGGTATAAATATTAAACACCTGGTAGCAGGCAAGACTCTCCTTCATCTAAATAACTATCCATATATATCAGGGGGAAACTTTTTTGTATATAAAAAATGGAAATTTTACATAAAGTCGTAAAAACTATATTTATTGTAGCATATACTTAAGTAAATTCCGTGCACTTATCTTTTAAGCATATACATATAAGAATATATATGTATTCAAAAGACAAAAAATGAAATTATAAGCAGGCAATATGTTTGATTGTCGTCCATTGATCTGAACGGGAATGGCATGAAGCCTTTATTACACACCTTTTGTGATTTCAATAATTATAGTAAAATTCTTACCAAACATCAATTTAGTTGGGGAATGATTCGTAAGAATAAAAATATTTTACATATGTGGAAAAAGAATTCAAAAGCTATTCGAAGAAAACCGTTTTCCCAATAGTGTTAAAAAGTTTTAACAACTCTAGCGTAAGTATTTCCAGGAAAATGGTTGCAAATCTACAACGAACAGCAGAAAAGAGGTTCACTTTTTATTGTCATGCAACCCCATAAGGTCTACGTATTTTTCACCAGCTTCGAATTCTGGATTTTAAGCATGCCCTTCTCTATATTTATGTATTGTCTACGGTAAAGATTTTCTTGACCGCAAAAATGAGAAAATCCACGAATATTCCACAAAAGCGGGAATAATCACCCACGGCCATCCCATATTAAACAGTATGTAGATTTGGTTTTTTAGTTTTTGCAGTCTTTTTATAGGAAAAAGCCCGCTAGAGCCGAATATAGTTTTCTTACCTGGTAAATTTCATGTCAATTTATGTTCAGATGTGAAATCCGAAGGTCTTTGCTGCTTTAATCGATAAATCTTACTTTAACCGAGGAAAATATTTCTTGGCATAAACAAATGATTATGATAATAATAAGAAAGTTAAGTATATAAACATATATTCGTCTGTGAAGTCTCTTATGATGTTCTACTGATTACAATATATATAATGCGACTTGCGAAATATATTTATGAATCCTTAATCCATGGGATCTTCACTCTATTTATGTTACCGTGTTGTAGTATAATTTATCTATATAAATGCGGTTAAAACATCATTTCTTTTATTTCATGGTTTACTATTATCGTTGTTATATATTGACATTCACATTCCAAGACTTAATTGGAGGCACATATCCCAATTTTCGCAATTTTTGGGCAACAAGGCAAACAAGTGTCAAATTCGAAACCGATTACAGAAAAAACTTTTATTTTTTTATCCAAAACAAACTGTCTTATAGTATAATATAATTTAAGCTTTAATATAATAATAAACAAAAAAAAGGTGTATCGCATCGTATTGAAGCCGTGTATAATGTGCCTTGAAATGATGCATATCAAAAAAATGTTGTGTGTTGCGTCGAAATGCTGTTATGAAATACCCTGAAATGATGTAAATCAATGCAGGGTGTAGTATACCGAAATCGTGCTTCACAGGAACCGTGTTAAACGGGGTGACGGTCCGCTTAACAATGTGTATAACAATAAACAAATGCGAAAACTTATAATCTACCCATAGTTATTAATTAACTCAAGAATCCCATAGCTCATGTGCTAACTGGAGGGATGTATAAAAAAGTAGTCAATCAACACTACAATCGTATCGAATTTTTAACAAATTTGTTAAATGCTTAATACAGACCTTAAATCCATTTTCATGTGGCTTGTAAAATACAATTTGAGGAATTTCTTCTTTCGTTATTATTTATTATCAAGAAATAATTATTTTTTTATCAATGAATAATTTGTTTTGAAACTAGTTAGGTATTCAACATCCAAAATTATTTCTAAAGTGAAGAAAATTTGATTTGCTTTCCTTTTTCTTTTTAAAGAATGGCCCCTCACGGAAACGTCAGGAGATGTTGACCTTTTTCTTTCCACAAAAGAAATATGATATTTTCAAAAATTTTAAGATCAAGAATACTCAATCAATACAAACTGAAGAACCCGAATACTTACGTAAGAAGAAAATCTTAACATTATATGCAAACAATGGCAATTTTTCTAGGGCTCTATCGCAAGAACAATGGATGTCTTACCAAGCACATATTAGAAATAGTATAGACATGTCATACTGTATCGTATATTCTAGTGTTGTGATTGGTCACCAGTCATAAAAAACAACAACGTGTCTTCCTTTCACGTTATCTATTTTGAGAAAGCTAACAGCATTTTAATATAGTGTTTAAATTTATTTGAAATTTTTGCATGTTTCTGCTTTCTCAAAACGTTGCAATCGTTAACACGAATTTTTGAAAGCTAACTTACTAGAATGGTCGGCGATCACAAGAGATCCTATAACGCGAATGCGTCTGTAAAATGTTTATATCTGTCTAAATATAGAATTGCGAACTTTATTGCTTTTAGGGATCCCCCTGAGTGCCACTTTAAGAGAATTGGGGATTGTAAGAGACGGACGCATGTGTCGTTGCTGAGCTGGGTAGTTCGGAAGATAGGGGGGATTTTAAATTTTTGTCCCACGGACACTCCACAGACGATTACAACTAAAACAAATACTCGTAATTTACCCTTATAAGATCGAACGAATGGACATAACCTACTTACCAAGCGGGAAAATCTTAAGCACTGGACAATTCTGCACACTGCTCTACTTATGGTCTGAGTGTATACTTAACGCATGATGTTGATGCCGCTGCAACTATTTACAGAAGATTCTATCTGAAGAATTCATAATAAGTGATAAATAATGCGGCGTTACCATAGCGTCATAAATAGAATTATAGTTCTGTCGACGAGATGAACGCCTCAAATTTGAACCGCTATATTCCACATTACAAGCTGCCGTTGTAGTTGTTTCTTTAAATAATGTTTGATCTGATAGATGCTCTGATTGTGGATAAGTTTTCAAGTTTGCTTACAAAAGTACTTAGATTTATGGTATAAAAATATATGCCTTCGTTTCGGATCAAACTTGGAAAGAATTTTGCAATAATAGTTCACCTGGCTGCGTGAGATCGGTCGGAAATCCTGTTAAAGGCACTTGATGCATAAAACCGTTGAAACATTTTAATGCGATTAACATACAATCTAAGGCTTTTTTTGTAGTTCTTTGCCACAACTGTCGCTATCCCTAAATGTCAGGCAAGATTCTAATCACTCTTATGTTTTCTGAATAACAAATGTGGTGTGCCACAGTAAAGAAAAAGTCGCGGCTGTCGAGTCTATGTTCTTGGGTTCAAATCTCAGTACGCCTTAATCATATTTGCTAGCAGCTATAATGAGTGCTCACTCGATGATGGCGTAACATTAGCCGCTGTGGATTCCCATTTCCTTATCTCTTTCGAGACTTCTTTCTGCCCGTCATTGTATTACATGAGTAGCAGACTTCTCCTAAGTGATTGGTCATATTAGAAAAAACGTAAATGAAAATAAGCAAGGAAATTATATTGAGCCGCGATCAAATATTCCTAAACAAGACTAAAAAAAACATAAAACTAAATTTTTATACCCTTTAGCATCGCGTGGACGTGGCTAATTTTTTTATCTTTGTAGAATAAAAATGGAAATGCGTGTCGTGTTTCCGTTGAAGTTCATAGACAAAAAAGATCTTCTATCTATATCTACTCTCTAAATACTTCTATTTGACACCTATATCGGCATATTAAATCGTGCAGAAAAAATTTAATTTAAAATTCACACATTTAGCTTATCGCATTCTATTCTTCAAGTACTTTTACTTGATACACAATTGACTACGCTAAAAACAAATTCTTCACGATTTTGGGTCAACCATATTTATTTGGGATTAACGCATTTTTAGACAGACAATATATCTTCGTTGTCCACCTTATGAGTAATAAGCACAAAATGCCAGAAAAGTGAAAATCATAAAAATGTTATCACTTACAACTTTGTGTTGGCGTGGTCAATTTTTTCTATTTTTTTATATAAATAGTAGAGTCCTCCAAAAAGTAAGTATAGAAAATTTCAGCCTTCTTTCTTTCAAAACTCTTGTTGGTAATAAACAAAAGCCCACAAGTTTTTCTTTGGAAATAGGGGGTTGCGTTCAATTTACACTTTGCTAGGAGCGAATGCCTTGACCAGTACGTCCCATATTCACTACCAAACTGTGGGCAATAATTTCTAATGTTTCTAGCGAAGTTGGACTGACTTCAATTATGCGACAAGAAGAATGTTTACTACAGACATCACACAGAGAAGCAGACGGACATGCTGATCAAAAATATATATAGTTGACAAACTGAATCCACCGCCCATCTTTCATTGATGGGTACAAAAAAAGGACTGTTAGGTCGGACACAAGAATATTTTACATAGCAAGTTTCGATACTGGCGCAATACTTTTGTAATAGTGACTGATTCCTAGTAATTTGGAGATACGATACCAAGTGAATGAGAGGCGCAACTAAGCACCACCATTAGAGATACTTGATATCGAATACTTCTTAATTCCATAGTCCGACCATATCGGTTTATAAATTTATACAATCCGATTGCCGTGGAATCGAGAAATATGTTTTAGTCGAGATACAAACATCGGAACATTTGTGATATCATTAAAGACACATTATACAATATTGAATTTCCACGATTGAACACTGCTTGACACTACTTGATAGATATTCGTTCAAAGAATTCAAATCTCCTTTTAATGTTTCCCGAAAATTTCTTTTTCATAAATCTCTTTTGTTTTATGGCATCAGAAAACAAAATCATTAAAAATAATTGTTGACTTTTGCCAA
Organism: Glossina austeni; assembly: GCA_000688735.1. Classification (NCBI taxonomy): domain Eukaryota; kingdom Metazoa; phylum Arthropoda; class Insecta; order Diptera; family Glossinidae; genus Glossina; species Glossina austeni. The sequence continues at coordinate 131,981 of KK502414.1, read as the reverse complement.
CACTTTGAAATTTCCGTCGTTAATAAGATTAGATAGTCATTGGACCATTTTTACTCAACACAGTGGATCGTCTCTTTTTGATCTGCTAAATTGCAGAAGAAGAAGAACAGACTAGATAATCTTTAGACCTATGAATTACACCAAATATAACCATTTCGTAATAATTTCTATTTCATCGAGAAATTTCAAGTCAACAGTTATAAAAATATATCCTCTACCGATATGATTGTCGCCCTTTTATGCTAGAATAATGTTACTAACAACGAATGGAAATGGAACGCCGGGCTATTCTTTCCGTGGTCTACAGCTTTTGTCATGATTGCCACCCTTTTAAGCCGTCACATAGTAGAATATCGCCACATTCAATAGACGGAAGAAGAGCACCTGTCTACTCATTTAATGGTCCCAAGGTTTATACATGGAAAAAATGGATCCTTGACTTACCATTTGGCGCAAGTTTTCAAATCGTTATAATACAAAGCGGCGAATAAAAAATATGACAGTTAAATCAAGCCATAATCTCGAATTATAGAAGACCCTACTAGTACTACTGCATATTTGTAAGCTTTATAAATGGCGTCCGATCACGATTTTCATTAATTCTTATTCGGAACAACGGCACCAGTGTGAACGTGCAAAACCGACAAATATTTGTAATTACAAGTTTTACGTACGATAAGGGTTGAATGGTTTAAAAAGCATACTTCATTAAAAAAAAATATGTTGATAAAATTTCTCGATAATAATTACACACAAATTATATTCAATGATCGATATTTTATGAAATGCATTGAACAATACGTAAATAAATGAACAATTATATGCTTATTTCTTCTGTTTGCTTACAAACTTACCCGAAAATGGGGACAAATGATCTGAGAAATGAAAATGGAAATCATTGACACCTGGTCAAAAGTAAATAGCAGTCACAAGAACAATTAACGAAGACATGTAAGCTATACATTGTGAATTACGAAACCTTTGCCTTTGTAAGTGAACAAAAATTCTTAATAATTTCATTTTCACCAGAAGCGCCATCGATTATATAAATGATAGGGATAGGATTTTTGGTGTGGCCGCCTTTGTCTTTTTTTGATTTTATCATATAAATTTCGTTGTTTATTTCGAATCATCTATAACAATTACAGCAATGTTAATTATCTCTCAGAATTTTTTTTTGTAAGCAGACGACAAATTGTTATTCAATAATGAAAAGTGAGTATGTTAGTTAAAGATTTTTATTTGATAACTTGGAAAAAGAACTGATAGTTTTTAATGGTTTATTTGTCGGTTTTTACACCCTACACTACTACAAGAGTATGCTAACTTTGTGCGCGGATAGATGCAGTACTCAGAAGAATTTGATATGGAACCACCTTTCATTATACCGATCGATTCAGAAAATGATTCCGATCTAAGCTTGTCTATCCGTCTGCTCGTCTAACGAGGTGTTTTGACCCAAGAACGAACGTTATTGAAAATGGTTCGAATCGGACGACTTCACATACACCAGTTAATTTGAAAAGTGGGTATATGAATAACCAAACAAAATGGGACAGGGTATTTAATTGCAGGTCTTCTCCCACTGTAATGTTTTTACTTATTTTAATTAGAAAACTGTTAATGTGGGTACATTATGGCATGGATTTCCATATAGATTCCAACGAAAGATCTTTGCTTCGTAATTTATATTTTCTCATTGCGGTAGAAAAAAACATAGCAGTGAAAAAAGAACTTTGAAAAATTTTAAAAATCATTTATTATCGTTTAACTAATGCTAAACATTTCCTTGATTTTCTTGATAAACGTTATGGTATGTTAATGAGAGATTACTATTGGCGACTAGTATGATGAGGGATTTTTTTGTCATTAAAATTCGAAAATTTTGTTCATACGCAAAAGAGAGTGATAATATAAAAAATGGAAAAACAACGCGTTAATACATGAAAATCCTATATTTATACTCTAATTAGGGAATAACACAACCATCTAAATATAAACAAACTCATAAATACTTACTGGCTAGAAAACACCAAATGAACAGTATAAGTGCAATTGTTTTCACAGCACAGGTTTATGCTAAATTTTGAACAAATATTTACCTGTCATCATCTCAAATACAAAGTGCATCAAAAAAGTCCACGTACATATCGTTTATATATTTAATACTTGAACATATCTCTGCAAAAAATGTGGAAAACTGCTAAAATTTGATACAAATCCCTGCTACGCAGGAAATCTGGAAAATAATTCCCTCTTTATACCACTTATGGTACAGGGTATGTTAAGTTTTTACGCACGCACATAACACCGACAAGAGGTGACACCGTTCTACCTTTCATTATAACGATTGGGTTTGTCCGTCCGTCTGACGCCTACCCATGCACTTTTATGTTCGACCTAAAAGTCGCAATTTTCGGGATATTTGGATGAATCTTGGGATATCGACGCGCTTTGGCTCCAGGAAGAACGCCATTAAAAATGGTTCGAATCAGACCTTTTCCAAACACTCCTCATATGAAACTTTATTTTGAATAATTTTATTAAGCAAAGTGGTGTAGGATATTTAATAATGGACCGTGTCGCACTGTAGTGTTTTTAATTGTGTGCCCTTAAAATGGAAATCTCAAAGTTTAAAGTTCCGTATCATACTCACGTTGTCACGAGTAAACTTTTTGGTTTCACTATATGTTCGCATAAAAAAGTGGTTACATTTCCACACATCTTTGTTAATAACTGCAGGAAGGCAGGTTTCTATGTAAAGTCAAGTATAAAATTACCAAAGATTTATTAAAAATATTCAAGTAGTTTTCAGATTACTTTTGAATACCTGTCGTGTGGAAGGTGGTAGTGAATAGCGTTTTTAAGAGAGTTTAGCTATTTAAATACATAAAGTAGCATCTGTTTGTATGAAATCGTCCTAAGGTGCTACTGATACTTACACTGTTTTAAGCAATGTTAAGGTATGAAGAATAATGACAACACGTTAAGGGCTTGAAGAAATAAATACGCCTTTATATCCCCCATAGGCCTTTTAAAATGCTTGTAAAATATCAACTTCTCCAAGTGCGACAAAGACAACTGTCTATGCGTGTATTTAGCTTTCTAAATTTTATCATTTTGTAAAGATCACGGTACACTCTTAAAATTTAGGTTAATAGAATAAACTTGTTTTAAATGTTCTTCCTTTTACTCTCGTCAGATTAAATTTAACAAACAGCGAAATCGACGTATGAGCCGGCTCACTAAAAATAAATAACTGATAGTTTTTCCATTTTCCATAAATTATTCAATTGCCCCTTCAACTTTTATTTAATCAAGGCACAGTTTTACGGCCAAGTAGCGTATTAAGAGCCTTGTTCTAAGCAACTTTACAGAGACGATACAAATAATGAAACGGCAACAAGTGCATCTTTTTTGTTGTTACCGAAACTTAACTAGTCTGTTTTATAAAATTGATATTGGAGAAATGGGGGTAATCATCTACGCAGACGACAATCGCCAGGAGAATCTAAACATGTTGGCAAATTTGTTGGCGGTTATCGCCAAATGCGTTCTCTTAGTCACGTCACATCTGGCGACAATGAAATTGCTTTCGCTGAGGCAATTTTGCATTAATATTAAGTATAAAGCAAGCAAACTTACCACAAATCTCTCTTTTAGAGTTGCGTTTGTAAGCAAAAGAAATATATAAACAGCTGTTAGAAAATGAATTCTTAATTCAAAAATTTTAAAAAATTGAAAAAAATAATCTATATCCTTAAATGAAATTGTGAATAGTAAAGAAATGGAACAAAAAAATTTGGTAAAAGTAAGTGCAATTTTTTTTTTAAATATCGACCTAAATTAAGCTAAATATAGCCTACCACAAATTGTACATAATTTTCTATTCTTTTCATCTTTGCTTTTCAGCGTGCTTGTTATTATTTACCATATGCGGTTTGTTTATACAAAACAAATAAACATCAAATTGGCTCCGTTTTTTGACGTTTCTCTCAGTTTTAAATGCATTCTAATGGAAAATTTGCAGAGTAGTCTCGGAAAGCGGGCGACGATGGTACGTATTTGGCCTCTTGGCGATAATTAATTGTCTCCTAAAAAACCCAGCAGATAGTCACGGCGATAATGCCTATTTACATGATTACCTCCCTGTACTGCGACTATTGTTCTACAATATCAAAAAATTTGGTTTAAAGTCACAGAAACAATGATAATGGAAAACACTTGCTCATCAGTGATATGTTATAACGACAGAATACGGCTGTGAATTAAACTTACGAATATAATAATTTCCAACAGTAAAAAAATGGAATAGGTAATGGCCGTATCCTAACGTTGTAACTATTAAGTCATGAGAGGTAGATTGTCAGCAGGATTCTCATGTTAAGATCGGCCCCTGGCCATAAGAGCTAGGCTGCGTTTTACTTTCATAATTTTCTTGGTATAGGGGTATATTTTAGTGTTATAGTAGTGTTAGTTTTGGTATTTCGAAGAAATGGTCATAAAAAAGCGCTCCGTCCGCTCGGAGCACAAGTTTTATGATAACACAAGATTGTTAAGTCCTGTAAACCACTCAGAAAAAATGCCTTGTAATTTCTGATGTCTCTGTGATGTTGCTCAGAGTACGGTTGAAAATTTTATTTTTAAGACAAAACGTTGTACCAAAATAACTAAAAGTAAATTTTAAAATATATATAATTTATATGAAGATACGAAATACTTATAATGAATGGAGCTTTGATCAATAGGTGTACTGTATTCCCAGAGATGACGCTCGGAACCTAAATATAGCAAATAAAAATTTGTAGAAAACTCGGCCAAAAATGGCATTGTGAGCTAATTAATGAATGTGCTAATTTTCTATGTGATGGGAATATTTTGTGAAGCCCATTCTATACAAATGTTCTTACAAAAAATATAACCGTGGCAACAAGATATAGTTTTCACTCTTTTTTGACGGAAATATGCGATCATTGTATGAGATGATGTGGATAAAGCATCTAATAATCCACCTTGCTTGACTATAATGTTTTATTATTATTATTTAGAAGCAAAGAATAAATTCTAGGACTAAAAGTAGGATGAGCATTTACAACTAAGACTCTAAGCTCCTTTTCGTATTTTTTTTAGATCTGGTAGATGATTACTTCAGCTGCTTTAATAAAGTTAAAAATTTTTTTGATACTAAATTCTAAAAGTATTTTCAAGATATATACTAGATATACTAGAAAGGTTTTGGTGATTGTATAATCATGAGATGTTCACAATCGCATATAGGAGGAGTAGAATGCCTAAGGATCCATTACTGTATTGCAATACTATTCCTAAGTTTCCACTTGTTTTTCTTATTATAATTTTCATACAATTTTTAAAAAAAAAAAATTTATATTAATATTCTCTTTGAAGAGACATTATTAATAACTATAAAATTAACCGGAAGAATTAATTAGTTGTTACCCGGGGGTATTGTCACAACTTTGTATTAAAAACAATTGCCGCTAATTTACGTCGTCATCGAGAAAAGTTTTCAGCCTTCCCTTACCTTCCCGGGATCTAATAATGTTGTTTTATTTAAGATAATCACGCGATTCGATTAGTTTCACTGCTTACTACATTTCAACCAACAGTATGCAACTAAAATGATGATTGGTAAATTTTTACATTCTCTCATATGGCTAATTTGACAACAAACTCATATGTTTTGGTACCGCCATTTTAGTGCCATTACATATCGTTTCACGAAATACTACATAAAAAATGCAGGACGCAATTTATTTAAGCCTATGTTGCTTATTTATAGGTGCGACGCTGGTGCATTTATGCGTACTGCTTTTAAATTCTCATATTGACACTGATGGTTATTTCACATGTATTAAATTCACTAAAAGTCTCAGTCTGTCTTTCCCTCATCTACAAAGCAAAATCTCTGCGGCACATAGTCTAACGTTCGTTTGCGACTGGGAGAAACCCGATTGCAACAATTTTTACGATTTACTAATAAAGACATTGTGGTTATTATTTTTGAAAGTAATCGGAGGTAAAACCATGCATTTAGACGAAACATTAACTCTGCATTTCTTTTGCATTTTCCCCCTTATGGCAAGAGTATGTCTGCTGCGCGTATAGGGGCATTCCACATTTGTTTACGCAGGCGAATATTAAGGGCAAAATAAGAAGAAAAACTTGAGCAGGAATTTTCGCTACTTACCATCGGAGAACGAAAGTATATTCAAGTAAATATTACGTTGGTAACCCTTCGAGAGATATGCTGAGATCTTAAAGGAATATTTATATTTGTACTATAATAAGTATGGTATTTCAAGTCCATAACTTCCTGATCATCTGCCCATCTCCGGTCTTTGCGTAACTTTGTAGCTTTGATTTAAAAATTGAATCTTACCAATCTGAAATCTTAAAAAATGTAAAGATGTGCATAGGCCCTTAAATGTCGGAATATTTTTTTTCAATGCTTTACAATACTTCCTACCTGATATTATAGGATATGCAACCCATGTTAGGTCTGTTAAAACTAAATAAAACGGATGGGAGGGTATCAAAGATTCCAATTCAACCGCTATATAATTTCTTTCTTAGTTTTTGAATAAAACTTTTTAGAAGATTCAAGGTTAATCAAATATCTCATGTGTTATGTTTTTCATTGACTTTAGAAAATGTGTTGGCAATTTTCGCGTACTTTCCTACAAATTTTTCAAGTTACTTTCCCACTGATAATTGCAAGAAAACTGTTAACATATTTCGTCATTTAACACGTACGTGCAATTTCCATCAAACTGTGCTTATCCCCGTTGTCCGTCACATGTTTAATGTTCACATCTTTCGTTCGTTATTCTATCGGCATAGGTATATGAGTGATTTTATGATGTATGCATTTACCAGAACTGTTTTCCATATGTTTGGCATCTGCTATTTTTAAACAAATCATAAAGTTTATCTTAAAAAACTTAACATACATTGATGTCGGCCTACACATGCATGTTAATATTAATCGTCTAATCGAAGTTTATTACAGTGGCGTAAAGCTGTTAAATTTCACTCCTAACGTTGAATTTTGATGATTGGAGTCTTATAACGACATATTCAGGACCTTTATCGGAAGAGTGAGAATATTTCTCATTACCATGTAATTAAAACGACCAAAGGAAAAGGAATATAATATGCAAACACATTACGCACACATCATTGTAAAAGAGTATACTCCTCCAAAAAGTAGCGAGCTTGGTTAGCTTAATGTTCTGTAATTTATGACGATATCTGATTGCAGATTTTGGCCGACTTTGAAAATATTTTAGACTTTTAAAAATTTTGCGAAATAATTTTGAGTTTTTTCAAAGCTTGCGTAAATGCGTTTTCGAACAAATTACAAAAAACAGTTAATCAGTTAGCTGCCATTTGCGACCATACTCGCCTTGGAGAAATTTAATGGGTTATTTTTCAAAGCAGAGCTGACTGATTAAAAAGTAAGAAAATTATACTCGATTGTGATCGAACTTTCTACAACTAGAACTCTCAGTTTAAAAAAACCGGAGAAAATGAAATGTCTATACTTTACAATAATCGGTGGACGTGATCGAGTTTTCAAATTTTTGTTACAAGTGCTACAAGATCGCCCGCCCATACGCCCATATAGAAATTTCTAATTCTATGACATATGTGTAATAAGCGAAAACCTAAGTTTGCTGCTTTTAAAAACAGGTGTGTTCGCGGTTTATGTTGCACTGTTGGCACGACTTTCGACTGAAGGGCTTCATTTTCAATACTTGTGCAACCACTGGCAACATATTTTTTATTTTAGAGACGATATCATTTTTTTTGCGATCAGGGGAAGGTTTACCGCAGATATCACAAAGGCGCATAGACGAGCAGACGGTCACGCTTAAGTCCATTCCGAATTTAATACTGATCAAGAATATGTGTACATACATATCCTCGTTTCTTAGTGGTTGCTATACAAGTATATTTTCCCCATTTCAATTTTTCGTTCGTATCACTTCGTGGATTTCACGGCTTATAGGTCTAGACACTTGGTATTCTAATGGACTCCTCGGAAGTTAGAATAGAGGGAAAAAGTCTTGGAACAATTACTACAAAAGTCAAAAAACGTCTTGGAACAATTGCTTTAAAAATCTATCGGAACCCTTTAAAGGAATTTTCAGGGGAAGAAAAATAAAAATATTTCAAAATGTCAAACTATTTCCTCAGCTATATGTTCTTAATTAATTGCTCTCAAGTTTCCTTTACTTTATCTCGAAATGATTTTTATAGCATATGCTCACAACAGACGCAAGGTCGAAGAGAAGTAAAAATCAAAGTTCTCAAATACCGAATACGCTACATACGCCGGAAAATTTCTTCCCCACAAAGAATTGCACTAAGCAAACATCTATCCCAGTAGAATAGACTTCTCCTTCTTTTTAGATGAAACGGCTTTGACCCTGATGTTCATGTCACTTATAAGAACCCTGGGAATAATTCAACTGATATTGTTTTTATATATATTAATGTTTAAATTTATATGTATAAATGTATATTCAAACAGGCTATATGTAAACATAACATATTATATATAAGCTACATGTTTTTCAGAAAAGTATTACGAAATAATCAAAAAATGTATATTCAATGTCCAAAAGAAACTCAAAGTCGATGCATGGTTTGGTTAGGAGCCTTAGAAAACAATTGATTATTTAGTAATGACAAACTTCTCTTGCATTGCATAAGATACAATCGCTTGGCCTATAACACTACGAGGTATTTGACTTTACTTTTAAATCAGTTATTAATTAAATACATACGCGAAACAGAAATCAAAGAAGTTCAAATATAACTCAAATGGTCCCTTTTTTTAAACTCTTTAATATGGGATTATTTGCGCAATATTTGTAATGCATGAAAACATGATAGGGAAAATCATAAATTGTATATTATTGCGTTCAAAATCTAAGCAGAATTGTTATTTGAATATACACGCGATTTTCTAATGCCTTTGAAGTCTTTTTACCGTTTGTAGTCCTTGATCATGATACTCTTCCATTATTGTAACCCTTTTTCCACATTTTTAATGCAAGTGCAAGCAGCTCCATTTTTCACTGGAATTTGTTCGTATTAAGACAAATTCTTTGTTTGATTTAAACATTTCTCGTCAACGATATAAATAAACGAGTAAAAACACAAGTGGTATAGGATATTGAAAATCAAACAAGCTCTTACTTATATACCAAAAAAAAATTATAACAAAAATGTTGTCGAAATATTAAGAAAACAATTGCACGAAACTAGGGAAAAAAGAGCGGAATTGATGTTCGAAGGTTATTTTTAAAATAGAAAGTGTCCTTATATTTTTTACATACTATAGGTGGGCAGTGTCAGCCTATCCATCTGTTTGTTTTCCTGCCTGTCATTCGTTCGAAAGAACAAATTCACCTTTTTTTTTATCATTTTCATAGAGTCAAGTTTAAAAATGAGTTAAATTGCTCTAAGGATCCGTGTAAAAAACGAGGAATAATGCACCACTGTTTTTCATATGACGATAACAAAACTTTTTGCAGAACTTTAACTTATGTTTGTAAAAATCTATACCACACTCGATCCACACTCGAATCCACGAACTCAGAACAAGTGTTGGCTTAAAATCATTTAAAAAACTCATACATAAATAAATCGGAGTAATATAAGTATAATTTGCACTTTGCACGTGGTATATTAATCGTTCTAAAGTCGTTCAATAGGAAACTAATTACCACTCGAAAATTTTTTGTTTCTGTAGAGTGAAACTAACGTTAGGATAGGCACCCATTTACTCGATTCTTTGCTGTTAAACAACTCCACAATTTTGTAAACGTGTTAGTAAATTGTACATGTTTTCCAATATTTCCAATTTCAAATTAAAGTTTCCTTCAGGTGATTGCTTACAAATTTGTTGTCATGCATGTACCAAAATTTAATGGTGGTTGGATATGATTCGATTTAAATATTATTAAGCAATTTATAAATTTGCGTATTGCCTGGGCTGCTACAGTTGTGGCCGTCTCAATGTGAAATCGCCTTTATAAGATTGCACATCATATTAGATGTGTTTGATGACGACGAACTGTTACTGAGCATTAAGTGTCAACAAGTTAAGATAACAAAGAAGAATCTGAATGGGAAGGTGTAGATTTTTTTAATATTTAAATCTTTAAAAATATTTTTTTTTGGCTAATTCTTTTTTTAATAAGAGGAAAATTCGTGAGAAAGTTTTTAGTTTTCTTCACTTTTGTGTTTTCTTTAATGTGTGGGTGTGTGTGTTACAATTTTCACAAAATTAAAAAAAAACAGAAACTGAAAAACAATAATCATCAAATGATATCACAACCAACGAACAAAACACTACACCTCGAAAATCGTGACATCACATCAAAAGTTTGTCATTAAACAGCAACTATAAAAGCAACTATAAGAACAACAACAATAGCAAAAAAAAATAATAATAATAAAAATAAAAACAACAACGGTATCAACCATTCAACTATAATTTGTTTGAGGGCATTTATGCCTGTCCGCCTGTCTTTACATTTCTCTCTTCTGCTTCAACAATTGTATTGTAATCGAAACCTTAATACATGCTTGAAGAGACAGTCAGTCAGTCAATTTTACTATGCTTCATAATGAAGAAGAAGGAAAGGAATTTGAACTCTATATATGTATGTGTAGACTGTTACGAACTGCCATTATCAACTACTACTACTAGTAGTAGTACTAGTACTCCTACTATTGTAACTACCGATACTCACTCTATTGCTCTGTTTCTTTACCTTCTGCTCCCATTTCTTGTCTTCATGTTCCATTGTTTACAAAATATCCGTGCCTTGATTTTTTTTTCGTTTTTCTATTTGTTTTTCAAAAATAGTTGATGCTTTTCTTCATTCACCAACATAAAAAAGAGATTACAAACAATTATTAATATTATATGCATATACACCTACTATCGGGATATATTTCTTATTCCCATGGTAACATCTAAGAATGTATAGCATATTAACCTTAGGTTCTTAATAATTTTATCTTTAACCAACAAAGGCTGGTCCGATTACAAAAAGGACTCAATTAAGCCAAAGCATGTTCGAAGTTTGTTTCTATTATAAGAAAACTAACAGCCGTAGCAAGAAGAAGAATATTAATTTAGTTCCAAGCTTTGGGATTTGTGAGTGAACTGAGCCCGCCTACAACAATTCAAAATTGAAAGACTTGAATATACTTTACCAATAGCTTATTACTTATATCAGATTTGAATCTAAAATCATATAAAAATATTTTGACTGCAAACAATTTATACAAATATTCTGCCTTGTAGCTAGTGAAATGAATTCGACTTTAAAGCCATATCTTTTAAGAGGAATTAAGAATGGTGGGTATCTAAGATTCGTTAAAAACCATGCATAATTACATCATTTACTTTTTTATATTGTTCCTTACCTTCGTTTATATCATTACGAAGCATACAACGAAACTGTGCTTCATATTCTTCAACTGATTTCTATTTTTATTCATTTTTTTTATGTGGTTTTATTTATTTTTGTATATCTGCGTTGTGTCAAGTATTTGTATTTATGGTATACTTTGCTGCTTTTCTCCCGAGTCGACTTCCTAAATGTATTAACTGTAAATTATGCATAACGACAGACTACTTGTTGGCTTTTTTACACTAAATGCTATTTCATGTTGTTGTTATATTACCACTACACAAACAATGAAAATATACTAAACTTATCAATTCATTTAAAACAATGTGATCCAGTTAGAAAGTTAAAGATATAACGATACATAATTATGTTGTCGACCGCTTCGCTGTATGTACTAACTTTGCAGCTATATTTCTATATATAAAATTCTACTTAAACGCGTCAAATACAAAGTCTGATGTCCAAGTAGCAATAAATACGGTCCAAATAAGATGAAAAGGTGCAATTTGAGAGACACATTATCAGTGTTTGCACGCAATATAGAACCGGGTATGAAATAGGTATGACCTGGTTTTATCCGCATAAGTAACCGAGTAGTTAAGAATAATAAGTAACCGAGTAGTTAAGAATCGTAGTAGATTTTTCCTTTGGTCGCAGCTTAAGCGAGTACTTAATCGGTAAAGGTGGTAAAACCTACCGATGAGGCACTTACTCTCTAGGCTACGACCATCTTCCCATCCCTTTCTCTTTCCTGACTTTTTTGTGATCGTCAACGTGCTACACTCTCCTGACTAATTTGTCACATTAAAGAAAAAACCACACCCTAACGTTGTTTTCTTTACTTATCACAGGCAAGCTTAAGCTGGTCTTAATATTGCTCTTTTATTATTGAATATTTCCTAAGTAAGACATCAGAGTTCTATGTGCCGGCGTTTAGCTTTTGGATACCTACGGGACGTATCCAAAAGTCGTTTTAAAATGAAAATAACTTTCACAATTGTTTTCTTTGTTTTTGGTCTCCGATTTCAAGTTAAACATTCATAATTATGACTCAGCTTGCAAATTAAAATGGCAACAGAATGAATAAAATAATATGAAAAGCAAATAAAATACGAACAAACGGTTCAGGGATCTATGAATAATGCGAGTGAGCACTTGTACAAATTAAGTCAAATTGGATGAATGTGCTAGGAAAAAATCTAAGGCACCAATAAGGAAAAATAATAAACAGAAGTTCTATCATATTTAGAAAACACAATAAATGAATACCGTTATTCTGTTGGCTGATTGTGTTAATGTCACTGGGCACTGAATTGGGACTATTTTTAATTTTTTCTCGTCGCTCTAAAGAAATTTCCAACAAGCTCAAAACCTTTGGTTTATAGTAAACAGCCGTTTTCGAGGATTTCTTTGTCCTTAGCTTTATAGATTAATTTGCGATGCAGTTCATTCCTTATCTATTTACTAAAAGAGCTCATGGAAGACATTAAGAATGGACAAGACTTGCAGATGACTTTTAGTGAAATAAATTTAAAGTAAACGGATATTTTCATTGAATTTTCTCATAGCAACTAATAAATAAATAAATTAGCGAGTGAAATTCTTCTTCATATCTTTAGAAAATCTGCTTTCTGATATAACTTGACTTTCCGGTTATCGAGAATAAATTTCGATATTTTTTTATTGTTTTCCAACTGTAAACATTTTGGCCGCCCATTGCTTTCAGAATCATCCGTCTTTGTGACCTCATTTAAAATAATGAGACCATCGAGAGGCATAAACCAATTTTTGCCTTCGATGCCTGAATCGCAACGTTCGATCGACGCACAAAAATAACAAGAGTAGCATCACTTAAATCACTATACCTCGTAAGAAGTGATCAAAAACGATTGAAAACAGTCTAGTAGGGTACTCTGCATATTATATGTATTACAAATTATTATAAAGGAGATCCGAACCATTCTCAAAGGCTTTCGTCCTTGAGCCCAAACATGTGCGTCCACCAAATTTCATCAAAATATCTCATAAATTGCGGCCTGTATGTTAAACGCAGGAAAGCAAGACGGACAGACAAGTTTCAGAAAAGTGATTTTGAATCGATCGGTATAACAAACGATGGTCTTATTTCAAGTCCTCCTAGATGTTACATACATCCACACAAACTTTCTGTACTTTGGACCTCACACGGTATAGGGTATAAAAATCGAAATGCTTATTAATAGCTACGGGCAGAATTTATATATATTGGTAAAGTATTAATAAAGTGTCTGTTCTTTAGATGCTTATAAAAAGTGGGTCTATCTCAAGTCATTCTGTGTGTTCCACATATCCGCACAAGCTCAATATACCCTTGTACCACACGTGGAACCGAGTATTATCGCAGTAGCAGCTAAATATGTTAATGTGAAGATTGCCATCTGACGCCTCTACTCAGCTAAAGTTCCATGGGTTTGGCTTTGAGTAGAATAATTTGTAAAGTTTATGCTAATAACTTAATGAAGAAATCTCTTTCAAACTTTCACCCGGTTACGTATAAGTTTAGTCTCAACGTCTCTGATTTTTACAGAAAACTTAAGGACACTTTCGATAAATATTTCTTGCCATATATATATTATAAAATATTTGTTATTACTTTGACGTTTGTTCTATTTTCAATTTTTTATGTTTGCTAGTTCGTAATCGGATCAATACGAACAACAAATTTCTTTCCATAGATGTGCTTATGAAGATTACTCCAAGCAAATGAAATTAATCGCTACTTCTCCATGAACTTGAACACTAAAACATCACAGTTTCTCCTTAAAATTTTGTTGTCGTTTTCACTTTCTTTTTCCAGCAAAGAAGCTGAGAAATTTCCCTTTTCGTATATTTTTACTTTATTTATTTATTTATATAACGCAACAGGGCTTCTTCCTAAGAAATCGAAAACAAAAACTATTTATAGAAATAGGTTAACAGAAAAATATAGCACGGTATACATCCGGTTAAGAAAGATAAAATTGATTTGTCGCAGTAGAAATCCTTTTCTATACATACTCCATACATGTAATAGCAAAAAGAGAATAAAAATCAAAAAATAAAAAAAAATAAACAAAAAAGAAATTGTGCCATTGACGCTCATATGCCCTCTCATGCACAATCATGATGACATTAAAATGAAATAAGGTCAACATAGCTATGAACTTTTCACAAGGATAACAGTAGAAAATGTAGGACGAATAGCAACAGAAAATGTACAAAGTAAATAGTAAATATTATAACAGTTAGAAGAGGATGAGTCAGCGTAGAGTGGTAAAAAGGTAAAAATGATGAACGGAAAAAAAAATTAAATTTTGCAAGAGGGTGGTTATGTAATCATATAGAATAGTAACCACACACTCAGACATGTTATATTTATATGTATTTGTAGGTAATTTTATATATGGTCCATGCGCAATGCAAACATATCCTAAATATGCTGAAAGCCTGTTACACGAAGGCGCCAAAATTCAACATTTTTACACATATAAAAAACATTGAAAATATTTTTTTTATTAGAAATACCACAGAAAAGCCCTTAAGGTCTTACAAAGAGATAATAGAAGATGAATTTTTTATAATTAGATATGTAAAAGAACACAGAAGAGGCATGCATTTAAATGAACAAATATAGAATTCATTTTTATTTTTGTGTTATACATTCATTACAAGAGGATAATCCTCGAAACTTTTTTCTTATACGATTGCGAGAGACAAACAGCATCATTTTTTACTCATTTAAAAGTAGATTTTCCTTCTCAATTCTAATAGGCTCCCAAAATGCTTGCGAAGCATAACATTGAAAATATTTTTTTTTTTTTCATCTCATATTTGAATTTCTCTCATCATCGTTTTTATACACATCTCTAACGAGTTTGTTGGTGGTGTTCCCGGATGGAGAGTACATACATGTATGCACATATATGTTTGCAAAATAAAAGAATATAAAGTAGCAGTAATACAAATGCATTTTTATATCATAAATAGACATATATCACAATGATAAAGATATTTTCTATCAGGGTAGCAAAATAATAAACATATTCCCCGCATCATCATGCACAGAAAGTATTTGCTTTCACTTTCTGGTATCCTTTCGTAGCCAGTTGTAGTTATATACTTATCAGATACATTTTATCACAACTTTTACATCGACTGGAAAAGCACGGCCGTAATTATTTACATGACAAGAAATACTTATCGAAGGTATCGTTAAGTTCTCTATTAGTCAGAGATTTTGAGCCTAAAATCATCTTCTACGTGGCCGAGTGAAAGTTTGAAAAAGACTTTAAACGTTAAATACGCATTCTAAAACTTTACAAATTGTTCTCCTGTTCTTAAAAATAAATCAGTGGAACTTTAGCTCAGTAGAGCTATCAGACGACAGACAATCTTCACATTAATTTATCTAGCTGCTATTGCCATTATACTCGATTCTACCTGTGGTAGAAGGGTATATTAATCTTGCGTGTGCAATACCCAGGATGATTTGAAATAAATCTACTTTTTATTATACTGATCGATTTAGAATAAGTAAGCTTGTCTGTCCGTCGCCATGTTTTGGTTTCTTTCGTTCAATCTACAAGGCGTAATCCATCTACTTTCATACACTGACGTGTTTTGGCTTCAAGACGAACAGTATTGAAGATGGTTCGATTCGGACCACTTTTTCGGTCACTCCCCGTGTAGACCCTTATTTTGAAAGGCCGTTATATGAATAACTATAATATACTCTAGTAAACGAAGTGATGTAGAGTATTTAATAGTGGGCCGTGTCCCACTATAGTATTCCTACTAGTTTGCCGTCGAAATTGAAAGGTCTCAGCTTCGTATTATAACTCCCATATAACGCCTTATTTTGAAAAATTGTTATATGAATAGCTGCAGAGTGGTGCAGGAGTAAGCCCTAACCCACTATAGTGTTTCATATGAATTAGTGAAATTAATTGAATGTAAAGCTGAAATTGCGTCCTTACACAAGTCGACAAAAAAAGTCCGTCACAATCGTCTCAAAAAATTCTAAACTTTATCTTTAGTTCTTTTGTCTTCCGTTATGAAGCTTAGTTTTAAATAAGCGACTAAGTGTGATATCTCCTTAAGACCCATGCAATTGAAAAAATTCTTTTCGCTACTCTGACCATATGTTTTCGTACCTCTTCTTTTTTCCTTATCTATAAATGATAAACCGTAAAACATAAAATTTACCGTGCGCAACTTCTTTTATACATATATAAAAAAAAATTTACAACAAATGTCTTGCCCAGTAAAAATACTGTCTTTTTACCATTTCTAATACCTATCAGTGCAAGGATGTTTGAACACATTGAACAAATTGCTTGCAGGATTTTTAAATTGAACAAAATTCCAGCAAATAGGAAAGCCGTAATGAAAAATTCCCACACGTTCAATATTTATACAAAACATATGTGTGCAATAGTTATAATTTGTTAGCATAAAAAAATGACGCCAAATGGAAAGATATTTGAAAACATGTCAAAATTTGGTAAGATAATTTAGATGAATGTGAAACGAATAGAGAAATTGCGGAGGATTCCTTCTTTCAAGTTAAACAAATATTTTCTTAGCGTTACGGAAATTAGAGAAAAATTGTAGAACGCAACGGCAAAAATTAAAAATCCTGGTAAAATAGAAATTCAATTCAAGACAAATATAGTTTCACTGCAGCTAAAGAGATTTTTGAGAAGATTTGATCTCCACCTCCCTTCATACTGGAGAGAGAGAGGGAGAGAGAATCCCAATCAATCTCAACATTTTGGAAGCTAATAACCGATAATGTGCAGACGGAAGGACCGATAGGTGAACGATAGGGAAGATTAACTAATAGAAAAATGAATGAGCGGAAAAGCGAGTAAACAGAGATAAGGAAATTGATTCAATAACTAAATCCTATCGCGTTGAGACGAATGCCTTCCTAACCTATCCTTCGATGTGTTTACATAACAATACCTCACGTTACATATTCTTGATAGAACCTTAGGCGTCATTTTTTCATTTTTTAATTATCAATTATGAAGCGATTAAAAGTCATTTCGATCAAGCCAAATGTTTTACGAACTTTTTTTGCCTTGAAAGAGAAGAAAGTAATGCTAGTAAAGAGTGAATAACCCATTTTTTTGGAATTTGAAAAGTTGCTTCCAGGTGACCTTGCACTGCAAACGTTCCCTCTAACCAATGTTTGTCATTTTCAATACGGACCCACAATCGGTATTCAAGGCCGAAAGAGTGTTGCCACAAACATAGTGGCAGTGGGACGTGCAAACATTAGGTCGGTTCAAAATTGACACTAATATCGATCTGAAATATAAATGCCTTCTAAAACCTAGCATTTCTCAAGCCTCTTCCTGTTTTTCGAGTTGAATTATGCTACCAGCTCATTCAAGATGAAACCGTAATTTTTGTATGGAAATCACTTTCATCGTATGAAAATTATAAAAAAATATTTAATTCGAAGTGTTGCTCAAAGCTGGCTATACATTTTTCCCATCTATCTGACAATTCGTGGGTGCAACGCCTTTAAAGGTTTTACTTTTTCCTGCTAACCATTCATTGAATCGCCTTTTTCACCTTTTCGTACGCACTAAAGCGTTTCTTAATACACGCATAATCGATCGATGTAAACAAGTAGCAATCGAAAGCACTCAAACCTGGTGAGCAAGTCGCATGGATTAGCACTTCCTAGTTAAATGCCTCCAAAAACTCACAAGCTGGCTTTGTTACGGAGATGGATGGACGGATGACATGTAAAAAAGTATCTTGTTGTAACCTTTCTTGGTCTTCTGACCGGTTTCTTAACAGAGAACCATTAAAATTGATTAATTGTTATTAGTAGCGTTTGGCATTAACCGTTGGTTGGGCCAGATGAGCAGGTGCTTAATTCTTACTTATGTTTCCGATTTACTTTCAAATAAAATCTTACTAAATAGTATAAAATTTGCTATGAATCTAGACTAGGTCAACCCATACTAACTGGATCAAAGGGGCTACATTTACCTAAAAGCTAAAAAGAAAACAGTTACAACATAATGATCTGTGAAAATATTAAAAATTTCCAATAAATTACAATGATTTTCCAATAAATTAGAAAACTTACGACTAAGCAAGTGAGGAAATTGTAAATTAATATTAGTTTGCATTAAAACACCAGTCCAAACAAATCAAGAATTATGTACAGTTTACATCGAAACTTTTGATACCTGTCGTCAGGAAAGTTCGAAGAACTTTATTTATTCATTAAGTTTTATTTTAATTTATTCAATAAGGTACAGAAATTTTCGCGACTAACTACCGCTATCTCTCTGCTATTAAATTTTAAAATTCTTTAGATTGTTCAACGTATTGGAAAATTCTTATGCATACTGTGGAGAGTTGACCTGATTCGGCTGGCAGTACGAAGAAAACGAAAGAATTAGCAATAGTCACGCTGATAGAAATGTGTATTATTAAAAGCAGGAATGGTGTTACTAAAAAGAAAAAAATCCAATGATGTTCAAAAAGGGGCAGTCAATTTTCGGATCATTCCTGACAGAAATTTATTGCAAATTTTCCGCACAACTATCAGACTTTATACTTACGCTTATCCATCTATATCATTCCAAATGAAATCTTATTTATAAGTCGATGCTTTCTGCTTCGTTAAAGCATCAGTCGGCAAACAAACTAAACAATAAAGTTTGTATACCTCCCGATGGTGAATGAATATATGTATAAGAATAACATACAATAAATGCATTCATTGTTTGTTGATAATTGCAACAATCGATAAATAAACCACAAAAACTGACCTTCGACTTTAGTGTTGTTGCATAAACTGCTATTGCTACCAAATGTTTTTCTTTATTTCCTTCAGTCATACCACTTACACAAAACCGTCTATACCATATTAACAATGATAAATAAAATTATAGACCAAAGAGTAAAAATTAAAACAAATTATAATAAAAACGTAAAACAATTTCATACGTTCGTTAAATACAAGAACGTGCACGCGCACTCCTTATTACAACAGAAAAAGAAAAAATAAAGCAAAAATATATTTGCCTCATGATATGATACGATCATGATAATCAACGGAATAAAATCAGTGGCAACATAAAATTGACCATTTTGTTGAACTCACATATATATATATGTTATGTTAAAGCTGAAATTTCCACAAAATTCATAAAAGTCTATATGAATTTATTTATTTATTTTTTTAGTTTTTACTGAGACGGTAAGCAATCATAATAATTTTATTAATATGCATGATTGCAGTTAGGAGAAGAGAAAAAAAAGTAAAATATTCTAAGCACATGTGGCAAAAATGTAAGAAAATTGTATTCGCCTTTAGGAAATTCGCGAAAACTTAATATTTAAACTTAATTCTCGCTGTTGATCGCGGAGGTATTAAAAGGGGACCACGACAGTTTTTCTTGCATCAATATTTATTTGTTATCTGAGGTCGGTATTTATAATAATAAAGAAATTCTTTCTTAGATCTCTATGTTATTGTGTGTAGCAATAGTTATCTAACACAATCGTGTTTCAAGCGGTCGAATCCTATTTTCAAGTCTGATGTAAGCTAAGAAATTTTAATTTTCAAACTTCGTTTGACGGCCGAAAGAACAGATGAGCACCAGAATGAATGTCTTACGGACGCATTGACGATAGGCTAAAGGAACCAGTAGAGGAATGTATTGATGAATTTTAAAGAGTAAAGAGCTTTTTAAAGAATTTTTTTTCCTTATTTCTCCTTACACACTTCATACTAGCTTTTAATATTAATTCGTATAGGATGTACTTTCAAGAGTCAATTGAATTCGACTGTTAATTTATTTTAGTTGGGTTTCATATGTAACTAGGTAAAATAAAACAAATAAATAGTGTGTGAACAAAGCGACGAATGAGGCCATAGAGAACTAGAAGGGTACACGTAGAACATATGGGAGTTTTATACGTCGCTTTCAGTACTTCTGAATATAAACGAACTGATACTGCTAATACTTTTCCTTACGCAGAGAGTACAAAAATAAAACTTTAAAAAATCAAGCTTTGAAAAGAAGAGAGCAATTTAGTAAATTCAGTTAACTAAGTGCATAAATCTGTACACTCGTCGAAATAAGGAGAGCAACGCAAAGTGTCTTTTATTTGCCTCACAATGCTGCTAGGAAAAACACTATACTGTACTCAAAGTTTATAGATAACAAGCAGACGAAACCAAAATGGGAGTAACAATATCCGTAGCTCCTAGACCTATCGCTAGGAAGAAGTAATAGCCTATATAATGTAAGATGATCTAGATATCGCAGTTGCAGATTGGATTGAAAACACATTATGAAAATTTTCTGGCGGGGGAACACCGATCACTTTTACCCGTTACTTCCGACAACGTCAACGCAAAATAATTCCGTTCGTTCAGTTACAGCTCAAACAAAGCCAACTGAGCCCGCTACGTTTCCAGGGAACTAACCGAGGGAATGTATCGGCTTCCCAAGGCAAGAATACAAGTTCAAAGACCATACCACCACACCTCCATCGCGTCCATTACTCTTCAAGATGAGCGGGCAGTATAAGACCCGGCCCCATATAATCGTATGGAGTCTATAATTCGCAAATTATTCTGAGCCGAAGCCCGTTACCAACAGATCGTTAAAAACCGTGCCTAAGACATAAAGGGGATCTCAAGTATCCGCAACAGCGATCGAGTTTCGTCCGCCATGTTAGGATCCCTATCAGCCGAAATTCGAGTTTTACTAAAGCTGAAAAATCTCGTAGTGAAAGGAAGTCTCAAAAATTCTTTGCTCAACAACTAACAACTTATGATGTATACAAATACAAAACTTGCCTTGCCTACTTCTAACTATTCTCTGGATACTTACACAGTAAATATAAGACTTATGCATTATTATATATCGTTTCACTGTTATGAGTATCTGGGATAATTTTTAAGGTCAATATTAGTTTCTTAGTTGCTTATTATAAACTCATCTTGAGGAGAATATATTTATTGTTTTTGTTATAGCAACAATAGAGAATGCTTAGCAAAGAAATCCCAAATCAAATTATTAGTTGTTCAAAAGCATTTGTCTTTTAGCTGATAGCTATTTAATGCACTGCACTAATTTCCCTAATCAATATTTTTTATATTGGTCAGTATCAATTGTTTCCAACCGCTCGCCACAAAGTTTAAAGGTTCGATAACTAAAAGCAAAAAAAATTATGCTTAAACTAAGTTGAGAACGGTTAACTAAGCTGAAATCAAGGTTGAAGTAGTTAAAGACTAAGAATTGGGTGTAGCGAATACATTACATAAATATGTTTATATTCATATTTCATTTTCGTCGCCAGGTGATACTGGTTATAATGGGAAGGGTGGTGCGGCGATAGAGGGTGTACTTATGCGGCCAGCACCTTCCAACTTAGTATATGAAATGAAAAAAAAAAAATAATTTCAATATTAGCGTATTTTAGCAGCTACTCTGGCTGACTGGTTTTATCAAATATTTTTAATACCGCCGACTATACTGCGGCAAGTGGGTGGGTGCTACAAAATTTGCACCGGCTCCCTACACTAGCCAATAAATATGATGATTGTGTTCGATTTCCTTGGTTTTGTTTCGTAAGCACGTTTTCTTAATTTTACTAACGCGATAATAAAGTGCAAATAATAGACAGGAAAAACATCGGTATATTTATATAAGAACATACATAAAAGCATACTACATATACACACACACACACACACAAATACATAAAACAATAAGAACAACTTTTTACCAGTTTTTACCAAGCAGACTAACTGAAATGTTGACCACATCGACTCATAAAGGCCGATATGCAATAAGCACATATAACATACACACGTACATATGAGCAATCCGACGAACAATCATGTTTCATATATTTGAGGGCTTTAAAAATGTAGACGAAAAATTAAGAGAGAAATATACATACATACATATATATATATATATATATATATATATATATATATATATATANATATATATATATATATATATATATATATATATAGGTATATATATATATAGGTATACGTTTGTTAAATTACTGCGAAAGCTTTGAATCTCTGAATCTTAAGTTGGCAACAAAAACAATTGCACTTATATTAACATATACCCATACAAATTATTTCGACAATTTTTTGTTAGAGAGATCATAGCTCAATGATATGGCAACTGTGCTGTATATTTTATGTAAGTATTTCAATAGATAGTAGCGAACCGCTGCCGCTGCCACCGTCGCTGGTACCACTGCTGCAGCAGAGAGTTAGTCATTTTAGCAACCTTCTAGCGGACCGATCAACTCTGTTCAACTCACGTAGACAAACATAGCCAGTCTGCCAACCAAAAGCCGCTGTAGTCGTCCGCCAACCGCCTATTATTATCTTGATGGAAATGCACCTGACTCGCCTGGTATTTGCACGTTTTTTGCACATGCTCTTTAAGCTTAATAGCAGTCTATGGCTATTTAGCAAATTAGAAAAGAGTTACCATCACTTACTACAATATGTAAAAAACAAGTATTATTGAAAGTCTTAACATTTTCTAATTTTTTCATTTAATCACATATATGCAACTAATTATAAAGCAATAGGCCATCATCATTTTGTACAAATAGATTAACACATTAAATTGTAGGCACTCGTCGAAGAAGAATTTCAAAAAACAATAAAGAAAGAGGGAAATGTGATATACAAGTTTGAGATTGTAAGTTAAACGTCTAATACGGCATTAAAGTACAAAACGGACCACCGAAAATAACTTCAATTCAATAGGTGACGTCCATCTTTGTTTTTTTTAATACGACCTATCACTTAGTGGTGGCCCTTATATAAGTAAGACGGTGACGGCCAAAAAAATGAGAAAAGAGAAAGAATTAGGGGGTTTGCGTAGCTTACTGGGAGCCCAATTGGTAAATAAGAAGAATGCGCACTAGTACATCTAACATGACGTAGCAGTTTCATAATCAGATTGCAATAGCGTAAGATATTTTTGTACAGAAATACTGTCAATATTTAAGCTAGATTTGGGATCAAACATTATCTCAAGAGATTGCACTACATCGCATTTTTTCCCGGAAAGATATGAAATCTTATCGCAAGCATGAAATGGAAATTAATATTAACTCTGTTAGTAGATGAATTTTCTTGCAAGTAACACGCAGTCCTTGAGAAAGTTTAAATGAAGTGTTTTCCCTGCTAACGGAAGCAAAAAGAGGTAAAAGTAATACCGTTCCAAAAAATTTAACAAAATAATTGAAAACTTTAAGATCGGTCAACTCTCTTAATGGCTGAGCTGTTAATGCTGTGGAAAGCACAATATGTCTAAAAAGCTAATAATACCCTACACTACTTTCGGTAAGGAATATCAATAGTTTGTGTGGATGTATGTAAAACCTATAAGGGCTTAGTACAAACCCACTTATTGTTATATTAATGTGTGCCG
Source organism: Glossina austeni (assembly GCA_000688735.1). Lineage (NCBI taxonomy): Eukaryota > Metazoa > Arthropoda > Insecta > Diptera > Glossinidae > Glossina > Glossina austeni. The sequence continues at coordinate 108,037 of KK502414.1, read as the reverse complement.
GTCCAGAATATTTTCTTTTGCGTTAACCTACAGATCGCGATTTTTTATATAATTGAGTGCATTGTGGTACACTGACTTGTTTTGACCCTTAAATGAACCCTATTGAAAATGGATTGGATTGAAACATTTTTACCATCGTAACTATCTTTTTTGAAAAGGTATTTATCGGCGAGAATCGTCAAGTAGTAACACTTCGACTTACAAAATTAATTTGAAAGGTTTGCATTGGACGGGACAGTTATTATACAAAATCTAAACATAGAAGAAGATATATTATATAAAACCTAGTCCTATCTATGATAGGCAGGTCAAAATTAGTCAATATAAAGGTTTGTAGATAAAAATGAAAATGTGTCCCTAATAACAATTTGACATTAAAATTACAGGTGCCATATTTGTACTATATAGATTTATTTTTCGAATCTCACCCCGTATATGAGTTCTCAGGAAAAGTAAGCCTCTGCATGACAACAAAGGCTAATTTCTAGTACTTTTTGACGAAAATAGATGAATAAAAAATTTTAATTAGTCTGGGCTTACATGCCGTTCGTTTACCTTTGAAGGCATCCTACATGTAAGGGTTCCTACAAAAGGAAAGCTTTTAGATGCGAATAAATTATAACGCATCACTCGTTAAGCTCAGAATGGTCGGAATGTCATGAAATTTTGATACATTTCGTACTTACGGTACTACCTAAAACTCATAAGGTTTTGTCAACAGTGGCGTTATCTATATCTTTCTTCTATCATCTTTCTTCCTTATTGAGCGATGCGTTTATTGTTGGTATTTTATGACAAAAATAAATGGGAAACTATATATATGCAATGTTCTTATTTGTTATGCATTATACTTTCGATTAATCAAAACTGTTATACTCAGAAGGTAAATTTTCAATCCCAATTGCCAGTTAATAATGAATAAGCTATATTGCGGTTTATGTTATTATATTACGGGAAATCAAACTATGCTTAACAAAGGGTTTAATTGGCAATGTTATTATGTATATATATAATAAGAAATAAGACATCGTAGGTAATTACTTGGCGATTTCTAAAAATGCTTTTATAATACTACTTTGTATGGAAGGCTCGTAAGCCTTTTTCCTTACGTCTGGAAAGAGAGTAAGGAAAAATGCTTGTTGCAGTGAGTACTAGAAAGAAGATTTTCGTGTAACCCAATATTTGCAACCATATAAAGCTGACGTGATAAACGTCTCCCTACACACTCAAGAGGCAGTAAATCGTCGGTTTTCAAAGCCTTTTGCTTGAGAACTTAATATAACACTATTTTCTATCAAAATAAATATTAAAGCGATTGAACTTAAGTAGCATTCATTTGAAGAACATATTAGCAACATTAAGAAATTTTGGAAACGCTTAGATGGGTATTCTTTTATTCTTCAATCGATTAGATTAAAAGTTTTCGGTGAGTAAAACAGTGGCAACCCGCTTTTATGTGTATTTTACATGTTCTGTCTTCCAATCTCTCCTTTCTCTCTTGCTCTGACTCATTTACACAACAGCACCTACAACTTCTCACAAAATTCACCGAACAAGCTTTACATTCGCATTTAGATATATAGAGGTAGATTTACTATACATAAGCTTCTAAATGTAAAAAGTAAGTATACTTTTAATACACATGCAAAAAATGTAATTTTGTACGTTCCTTAACAACTGCCATAAAAACACAATGAAGAACTTTTAAAATATCTGTCGTTTTACTGCACTTTACTCGTTTGCATTTGGTAAGCGTTAGAGAGCAACAAGAACAGATACGATAACAATAAAAAGTGCTGTAATTTAGCTGTTGGCAACAATTTACAATAATATCAAGACAACAAGAGGAAAAATATGCAACAAACAGCATGTATAACAGCATCACAAAAATAGCCAACATAGTGTAATACAAGCGAATATCGCAAAATAAAAGGAGAGGAAATATATACTAAACATCATGCACACTTTTGAGATTGTGTGTACTTTATTCTTTTTTTTTTGTTCTTACACGTCAAACGAAATTCGTTTTGTCTGGCTGATGGGTTTTTGCAGCTCGTTGTTATTGCAGTTGTATAGCAATTATTCGACAAACAATTTCTACCTTTAGCCTCAAGTTCAAAATTTCAAAATCAAAGTGAATCAAAAGAAGAAAAATTGGAAAATACAACTGCAGTAACTGCAATAGCAATAGCAATAGCAACGATAATAGTCTTAGAATAGTAGTAACAAATTTTTGTAACAGTCGTCGGTGTACATGTATGTATGTATTCGATTTAAAGATGTTGGCACAAGAGAGTTTCCCATGATTTTTAATGGTTTATTTTTAAGCACAAATTGATGGCTAAAGTGGATGGTGGCTGAATGGCCGACTAGCTGAATGCTTGATCGGTACAAGGCATAAGGTGTAAAGTAACCTGTTGCAGCATCTAAAACATTATTCATCCACTTACTTATATGCACTTTTTATTTAAGTTAACCACACGGCCAGCCAACCAATCCTCTGACATTCATGCAGACAATTTGCAAAGATTTTGTATATACATCCATCCATCCATCCGACCATTCATTCATCTAGCCAACCATCCGGCCAGTTAGCTAGTCAACCATCCATCCATCCATCCATCCATCAGTCACTGACTAACACCTTGCAGCAAAGATGCCGTATTTTATTACAAAAGGACACAAGGTTCAACTCAATCGAAAAAAAAGATCAACTAACACTTTTATGCGCAATACGAATACGAACATACTACAGTACAGTGCATCACACCGCTGTGTATAATGCAAACCAATAATTGCAATCGCTGGTATGATGACGTTAAAATATTTCTGATATGTATGTGTACGAAAACGTACTGTTGCTGTTATTATTCCACATGGACTTTTTTTTTCTCTTTCTTTCTTTGTTCTACTCTTTTGCTTTTGGTTAGTTTTCGGTTTTTGTTTTTGGAGGTTATGTAGATTAATTGAAATTAAGGGCTTTCAATTAGAGCTTCATGCCCCTTAAGCAACTTATGCTTTTTACGCTGTTGTAATCTCCAGTAGTAAATTATAGAGTACAAGACTATGAAATTTTTGCATTTTTTCTCTTTTTTTTAAATTTTTTTCCGGATTTTCTTTTTCCCGGTATGTGCTCACGGTTTTGTTGTTGTTGTTAGAAGGTGGGAGTGGAATTCAACAATCATGTGAACTTGTTTCATTTTCTTAACAAAAATTTATAAGCAACAAAGAAGAATATAATAATTTAATAGCAGTAGAAAATTGTTTTTGGTGTTATAACGATTGCAATGATATTAATAAGAACTGGAACGAATAATATTTTCGGTTAAAATTACTTTATAGCATAAGAAATATAAAAATAACAAATTATTATAACCACAAATTATTATAACCACAAATTATTATAACCTCATAGACTCTTTTTTTTTTGCAATATAGTTTAATCGATAATTATCTCTAGAGACCAGGCTGACCTAAGTCTGCCATCAGATTAATAGCGGGAAATACAAGCGAAGAGCTGCGGATGCCCCTTAGGACGCGCATATTGAATAGCCATCATTAAGGATGGAAACTACTTTGAATCTAGAGATAGTATAATATGTATGTCATATAGAAGAACTTCAATGTATAAAGAATGTTATGTTACATAGGAAGTGGGAACGTCAAACATAATATAGAAATCATTCACTTTTTGAAAAATAAATTAGGTTTTATTACGTAGTGAGAAGTTGTTAAAAGAGAATGTATTTTACACATTTTTTTTTTTTTGGTATCCAATATCTTTGGGATTCGTAGTTTTGAATCCCTCATGTGCCCATCATTTACGACTACTTTTGTGCCCTTTAGAGCTAAGAATTTTTCTTAAGTGTGACTGTTCATATTACTGATTGCCAAAGCCCACGGTTGAGTACCGGAACTATGTTTGCATACCTTCCAGACTTAATGCTTTTATGGGGCCCGCATTTACGAGTGTTTTTATGCCCCTTAAAGCTAAGAATTTTTCTTAAATTGGATGGTCCATTTGGATCTTCCTGATTGTCAAAGTCCGAACCGGTGAGTACCGGAACTATATTTGCTTCACCGAAAGCCGTTCGTTCTAGGCATTTTAATGTCCATCTCCAGTTCTAAAGACAATTTTCTCAGGCTGCAATTCTGTAGATAAGCGGATAATATGGAAAATCTTGTATATTGCATAATCTTCTCCGGCTAACTAACCGCTAACGAACTAATGCTGTTAATGCTAAAGAAGCCAATGCCCTGCACGTTTGATGTTGTTAAGGAGGCGAATTCATCGAATCCCAGTCAGTGCCAATACGTAGGCTTCAGTGGCGTCTGTTTGTGCTAAGGTTTACGCATAAGTGTGTAAAGTATAGCAATGACCCAAAAGCTAAAGCCGAGTGACTGAGCAAGACGACTTCGGCTTTCGAAAACTAAACAATATGAAGGAACAAAGCGACGTTCATGGCCAGTTGACATGTAACGGTTAGGCCCCTTTTGGCTTTAAGTAACAAATAAATTTGGATTGTACGGGCAGCGACGGAAATTTTATTTGAATGCAAAAACTATTCTTCGCCCCATAAGGGCAATGACCGAGGTTCTACATGAGCGAAAGTATGACTCTTCTGCGGGGGGTAAACAGTAACAGAAAATTGGGAAAGGGCTTCGTCGCCGTTCCGGAAAGACAACTCAGAAAGTTTGAATGCCCCGACGATGCAAATTTGCGCACTACCAAAGAAATAGCCAACTTATTAAAAGCCGTCGCCCCCGTAATTTTTTTTGGTTAAGTGGAAATGGACTAAGCCACGCCCTTAATAATAAATCAACATGAAAGTTACCATCATTCAAACAGACTGAAACAAGCGCATGGTTCACAATTTTTTTTTAAAAAGGAAATACTCTGTTTAAGAAGTGTTTTGACAATAACCTAATAAAGTTAACCTATTAGGCTTTGAAGACACGAAGATACAATGATCCAAAGCATTTTGTTGGGGAACAAGGTGCAAAGTTTGAACGGCGCCCGTTTTCAGGCAATCTAAAAATGCCTTCCAAATGAATCTGCTAAAGTAAATAACAAACGAGTAGTATGCATTGGATGCGCACATAGTTTGTGTATATACTACGCCGCAAATTCCTTCTCTTATTTACTAACTTAATATTCTCATCTTCTTCCCTATTATTACAAAAAGGATTCTACCCAATTTCCTTATTATTAGCGGGCTTGGCGCTGTTAATAGCAGACTATGTTTGACTAATTCACAATAATTTTACTTACTCCTTATGACTACACTTCGTTTAGTTCATGAACCTACACTTCGTTTACTTTATGAACCTACACTTCGTTTAATTTATGAACCTACAATTCGTTTAATTAAAAAAATTGATCTTGCCATTTTTGTCAAGCACTATATGTGCCCCTTATTACAGTTGAAAACACAAGAAGGAAACAGATTTCGGTCACTTCCTTCGATAATTGTCTTTTTCAACACCGATCTATTGAATTCTGATTTGATTTATCCTTTCGAATCGAAGCATCCCTGTAAGAATACCTAGCGCAATGTTAACTTACGTGGAGCATCAAAAGTGTAAACCTCCATTACTAAGCTGTTTGAAGCCACTGAAAGAGAACTGAGTACAAAAAAGGCCCAACTACATGGCTTATTTGTTAAAATTTCTATTTTCGAATCTCTGTGAAATAGTAGGGGACTTATGATTTGTTCATAGCAAAAATCAAATGCATGTTATTTTCGAAAACAAATACATAAATGATTTTTTCATAAGTAGATTCCCAAAGGCATCATCTTTTTCAGAAAGTTGTTTATAACAAGATTTTAAGAAACATAAATTACATAGAGCACCAAAACCTTACTCTCTAAAAAAAAAAAGGCCTCTTCTAAGCTTTAAGAAAATGCGCAGCCTAAAGGCCTGATACTTTTTAAACAATTGCTCTAGAGTGACTTTTGTTAACACTTGCTAATAATAACAACGTATTGAAGAAACTTAAATTACATAGTAAACCTAAGCCTTACCCTGAAGGAAAACAATGTCTTTTGCATACTTTTAAAAAATGTGTAGCGTGCCTAAAATTATATTCATATTCTTAGTTATTTGTTTCACTATAACAATTTTATTATTTTTGAGGGATTGATTTTATTTGCGCAATACTTCTTAATATCTTTTATATCGGCATCTAAGATTCGATCATGAACATTTGTTGCACTCATGCAAGTCAATAAAGGGGATTTTCTCCTGTAATTGCTTCTTTCGATTTTGTGTGCATGTGAATTGATTTTACCAATTTAACACATATTGTTGTTACTTTTATTGTATTTATTACATCAATGATTTAGCAAACGTACACACACCTCGATAACAATATCGATTACCAAAGAAACGTGATCAATTTAAAATATATAATGATCCGATATTAGCAGGCAATTAAAATCTAAACTCTAAATTACAAACCTGTGCCGAAAATATTGTTTGTATTCGATCGATAGGCACCAACAGACAGACACATGAATTCAGGTATACATTGTGCTCCATAACGTCCGTATGCGCATGTAACTGCACATGTGCAAACTTATGGCGGTTTTGAGACAAACATGCTCTTACAGTTTTCGACATTTATATGAAAACATAAAAACCCAATTTCAATAACAAATCGAAATGGCAGCAACAGCAGCATTGGCAGTTAGGCAGCCAGTAAACGACGTTTAGGTATAACATAGCCAAGCATTTAACAAGTTAACAGACTCCACATGAAGTACCAACTGGCAGGCCAGGCCAGTCAACCGCGCCGAGTAACCGCCACTATGGATGTATAGAAATCAGAGCACCTACAGCAGCAACAAGAGTAGCAAGAGAGGTTTAAGTAACATCTTTAAAGAAACTTTCTAGATGCTTAGTTGCAGTTTACTTTTGGTTTACTTGTTAGTTGTATTGTGTTAAAAACTGTCTTATAACCATAACCGTTGAAATTCTAACCTTTGTAATGGTAGTGTTACAAATTTTTTAGCAAATGCTCCAGATATTGTTAGTAATACACGATCGTAATTTTTTTGGTGTTTTCTTTGCAGCAGTAGACAGGATGGTTAAATGAACATCGACGAACGAACATACAGTGCCGGACGTACATTTGTACATAAATAAAGGTAAGAAGAGGTAGTCGTGGCATCTTCAGATGCCACATGTGTATGTTTATATGAATGGTGGTGTAGTCTATATGTTGTGTAATTTCATATTCACCGCCATCACCATTACACCGTTTCGACTGAAAAATGTTTTGTTTTTTTCTTTTCTTTTTTTTTTAAGTTTTTTATTGAACTTGTTTATGAACGCAGTACATTTATTGATACATTAATTGTAATAAAATCACTTTCATTTAACACCAATTACTTGTTGGACCAATTTAACGATTATGTTTAAGCATAGACGTAAATTTTATATCCACATTACACACACTCTCCTAAAACAAAATATAAATGAAATTAGTAATAAATTCGATGGTCTGCTAAAGGACACAATGTTTCTCATAATGCTATTACTCCTGGTGTAATTGAATTTTAATGTTTTTTCTTACTTTTTTTCTTATACTATGAAAGTGGCCTAGTGGAACGTCATTCCAGATAATGATTACTGATCGGTCGTTATATCATCACAATTTCGCCACATTTGCTGTATTAGATTTTGAAACTTTGTTATAGGATATTTACAACACAAGCGCTTTTCGTTGCACTCTTTATCAGCGTACGAGTGATGTTCTTACTTATTAATTGAATTCCCCCAATAAACACGAGCAGAAAATTTATAAATAAGAAAGTTCTCTTCGCTTAAAAGCTTTTCTTGGATACCCGTCACATATTGCAGATTGTAAAACACTTTCTCAAAATTTTTCTTGAATGAAAATCTAGAGTGCTCTTCGTAACGTTTGTACCGAGTCAATACCTCAATATCTCTTGCCAATCGCAAGTTGCGCTTTTCTTGTCTATTATGAGCGTACACACAGGAGGACCATGTCTGAGGATTCACTTTTACTGAGGTTGTTGGTAATTCCCCTAAATGCGCATATCGAGTTTGCGTGCAGAAACTTTCAATGTTTCTACCAATCTCGCATACCCACCACTATGTTTTCCGCATTCTACTCTCCAAGTTATTTTATTTAATACCCATATCATATTATTAAGAATATATTAATCGCGGTATCTATCGTATCCATTCTAAAAGTAACACTTTTTTAAGCAGATAATATATATATCTTCGTGCACGAAGTGGTTGTAAGCATACGGTGTTGTTTGCCTTATGATAAATAAGCATAAAAACTCAAAAAAGTGAAAAAAAAAAAACAGAATTTTATCACTTGTAACTCTGTGTGGGCATGGCGGATGTTTTCCATTTCTGCACATAAGTAGAGTAGAGTAGAGTGCTTCGTAAAGTAAATGTGGAAAATTTCAGCCTTCTAGCTTCTATAATTTCCAAGGAATGAGCCAAAATCTAAAAAATGTTGTTAAAAAAAACGGAGTCGCGCTCAGTTTTCGCTCCACTGCGCGCGATTTGGGCCTTTTTCAATACCAACCCGCGTGCAGAAACTTTCAATGTTTCTACCAAATTTGAAGTCGATTTCTTCACTTCTGCGATCAGGAGAGTGCCAACAACATACACCACACGGATACACAGACGCACAGAGACGTAGACGAACGGGCATGGCTAAATCAACGCAGAATTTCACGCTGATCAACGATATGTGTACTTTATAGAGTCTCTGAAGCTTCCTTTTGGATGTTATATATATTTTGGAAAAAACAAAATGAGTATACTCCCATCTTACAGTATAAAAATAGGATGAGCATTAGCTACTAAGAGTGTCAGCCCTTTTTTCTTAAGTTAGACTAAGGCTAATCACTTTACCAATTTTATTGATATTTTGTTCTACAAATACGTTCGACATGTGCATGGGGTAAGGCCCCTCGAAATACTAGTTTTTGGAAGGTTTTAGATTTTTTAGACTGAAAGCTGAAGAAATAGATTTTTTAAGGCTCTGTTGGTTTTGCAACAGTATCATCAAATTTTGCATTTTTATTTTCTCCACGTTGATTGGAGTTGGAATTAACTGATAGCATGCGATTAATTCGTCAACTTTCTCTTTAATCTCTTATACCCTACATCGCTTGTGGTGTTGCCGTTGGACTTGTGTGCAATTATTCAAGGTACGCCCTCTAAGAGCATTTACCAGCCCGTGGATAATCCGGAATTAATTAACTGTCGCTCAGATTCCTTTATTTGCGGCATTGAAAAATGTCTTGCGTCGTATCTTAATCTAAATGATTAAAATTTATACGGGAATATCAAAACTAAATCTATATCTTTCCTAAAGAATTATCACATGAAAGGGGGACGTAAAGGACTAACCAGCTGAGTAAGGAAAGGTACGGTGTGAAGTAATCATAGAAATCAAAGCAGTATTAACCATCAAAATCCAAATAGAAATGACAGGAAACATAGAAGTCTTATAGTCTTTAATGACGCGTAGGTTAGTAACATATTTTATGTTAAACACAAATCAATTTCAATTCAATTGCAAAATTGATATTTGCATTGTATTGTAATTATTTCGAGCGAACGCAAATCGATCTTTGTCCGTATTTTTTATATTTAGTGTCTCTTTTTATGTAACAACAAAAAAATGAAAAAAAATCGAAAAATAATCATAATATTTTTCTTATTCACCAACTAATTTTCCATTTCAATAAATCAATAAACATGTAATTAATTCATTTTATATTGCAAATGACAGCAGTAAATATTGTTTAAACTGTTGTATGCCGGTGTTTGTTGGTAATGTTTACAAATGACTGCCAACAAAACGTAAATAATAATTTGAAACGTGATAATTAAAAAATTCGGGCGTTATTATTTGTACGTGCACTCAAAAAGAATTAAAATAGTAAGAATTGATTGCAATAAAAGAAATAAAAAGAATATTCGCTCATGATTAGTTTAAACAAAGCGGAATATATTCATTCATGCTTGGATCTAGGTGTTATGTTCGATCAGAAGTTTTGTTTCAATTATTATATATAGAAGTTCACATAAGAAAAGCTGATTCTAAGCTTCATAAAATAATGCTTTGCTAGAAGACCTATATATTACGAAAAAAACTAATCTGCCATATTCCAGCAGATGGCTTTAGCGGCAAATGTAGACGTCATACAATAAGCTTGGGGTTGGGCTTGATTTGTGTCAACATAAACCCATCAAAACGTTAGCCGATTGGCGTGCGCATCGTAATTCATATATTCACTTAGACGTCATGCTCCGCAACTAATGGGGTCGGCGTAGTGTAATATGAGCAGCTAAGAATGTCTTAAACAATCACTGACGATTTGTATCGAAAATGCAATTAATGCTTTTAAACCGATTTAAAGACAAAAGGCCGCAGTGCTGCCGTGTCTCAAAATCGACCAAAACATAGATCTACACCGCTAGTGCTAAGATTATATTAATTCTTTACGGACTTTCACATTAGGCTTTGAAAAGGCTGAGTTATCTTCTGAATCGACTTAAGAATATCAATCTAACTTATGTCTGCCTGCGTATTCTTGTGTTCAAGCTACCGATTACAATTTTCGAAATGTTTTAATGAAATTGGATATACTCACGTGTTTAGATTGCACAAACAGCAAAAATATTTAGAAACCTTTATATAAAAAACGATAGTTTCGATGAAGATATGTACAAAATACTATTTCGTTGTATTAAAAATATACAAAAGCTTTAGCTAAACCTCCGCACAGATTGTCTTACAATGAATAATTCTGTACATAACAACAAGTATTTTATCACTGAAATTAATCCAAAGTAGTGATCGCATTAATCCTGTACCGAATGTGGACAACCTTGGGTAATTTTTCGGGCAGATTTTCGTACAGAGGGTCGTATGAAAAATTACCCTTTACATGACAAGACAGTCGAATTTTGAATATTTCATGATGAAATTAAGAAACTACGCTAAACTTGTGCAACGTCGAAAGTGTTCGTGGAAATAGTTCGACCCAAACCATTTTCCATAGTATTCATCTTTTAATCAAAATATTTCAGTCCATGTGGGAAAGTTTACTACTATATATAGAAAACCGAGACGTTTATATGGACATCGCACCCAGAGACGGGCAGATACGCTTCGAAGTAGTTCTTAATGGATTGGGTGTTCTCTGGGTGTTGCGTATGTACGAATAAACTTTATGTAGCCCTATCACACAAGTGATATGAAGTGTAAAAATACAGAGAATCTCCATCAAAATTCTATTGTTTTTAATAGAACACTGCAACCACCATCTCCTTGCGGAGATGGATAATTCCGTCGTGATCTCTACCACAATTAATTTAGAATTAACCAACTCAGCTTTTCGCATTCTACTCTCCAAGTCCTCTTATGTCATACCTATGTCAACTAGATATAGGTATGACATATGTGACGTATGAGATATTTAATTTGAAATTAACACACTTACCTTGTCGGCTTCTGCTATCCAACTCCTTTTTTTGATACTCACATCGCGGGTATTATTAAGAAAAAATTATTCCACCAAATCTTGGTGCCCACCAAATTTATTTTAAAATTAACCTATTTTTAGGCGGATTTTCATTCCATATTTGCACGTAAAGTAAGTGTTGTTTTCTTCAAGCGTCCTAAGCATGCTATGTCTAGGAGATATTAGTAGCAAATAAGTTATGAATCGATAAAGGAATTCGATTCAAGAAGATTAAAATGTTCCCGATCTTTTGCAAGCTTTCGTATATCTTCTTCAACCGTCCTAATCGTGCTATGTCTAAGAGATATTAGTAGCAAATAAGTTATGAATCTATAAAGAAATTCGATACAAGAAGATTAAAATGTTCTCAATCTTTTGCAAGCTTTCGTATATCTTGAAAATTTCCAAAGAAAACTCTTTCAAATAATTTGTTCTCGAAGTTGTTTTTCTCTTTTACTCTTAATATTGTTGATTTAAAATATTAATTAATTTTTTTTCTCCAATTTATATAATGTTTTGAGCTTTCAATAAGATTATTTAAACAATAATAATAACAAAATTGAATAACTTTATATTACAAGTTCGTAATAACAATATTATAATTTTTTTTTTTTGTTCTTTTAATGCTTGCGTACTCAGCGTAAGATACATGTAATTTAGATAAAATATATTCAAAAATAAACATATGTATACGTATACAGCGAAGCGTAAATTAAACCAATTTAATCAAACATATCTACTCAAATGCCAGCAAATGAAAGCCAATCATTGTAGATACGGAAAACAGATTTTCTATGTAACCAAACATTATATGTACATATATATATATTATATATATATTTTTTATGTTTGTGCGAATGTATATATATGATGTAATGGTAATTTGTGAACAAAAAAAAGAGGACAAGACTCCTTTGTAGGTGGAAATTTTCAAACGCCTGCTGGCAAGCTTGCTAAAGAAGAAAAATGAAGCGTTTTTGTCATTTGTGTTGTCGAATTCAAGCAGAGCGATACCTAAATACCTGCATATATAGTCATACATGTATTCATATAAGAAGCTATGACTCATAGCCTAAAAACGTTGAACTTTGTTCCAAGCTGAGAGTTACAATGCATTCAATTGAATTGTATACGAAAGACAATATTTGCAATACCAGAGCAATAGATTATACACACAGACTCTACATCTAACAACAGCAACAGCAACAACAACAAGATCAACAACAACCTCAAAAATATACACAACATCAAGCTAAGAAAACAATTGCTTGTATTTTGGCGCCATTTGCCAGCTTGACATTTGCACATGTGCGAAAACGTTGTTGACGATAAAAAAACGAGAAAAAAAACAGCTGACTTCATTATTGAATTCAATATTGATTGAAAAATCAACTAACTGCAAACGGACGGGAGAACTCAATGGAATTAATATTTAATTTATTTTATACATATGCCTGTTTACATTGGAATGGTTCTACGTTTTTAATTAAATGTTGAAGAGTGATTTGTGTATATTGATTACTAAATTCGGATCATCGAGTGTATCTCAAGAATATACTGGAGTTCCTTTGAACGAAGCACGTTTTAGCACGAATAGTTTCTCTGATGAACTTCAATATCTTGCTTTAATTTTCTTCCATGGCGCTTTCATCGTAATGCTGTTACCAAGGATGGTGATCTTCAGTGCTATTTAGCACTGTTTTATGCGTGCGGAATCATAAAAATATCATGTCACTTAGATTAAAGTGGTCTTTCCCTCCATTTCAAATGTTCCTATCAAGGCGAACCTGTTGAAATACTACTCGTTTCTCCTTCTCTCCTCCTCTCCTTCGCTTCCCCTTCTCTACCTATAATCGTTTCTAATCACCAACAAATAAAAAACAACAAGGATATTTTTTAAAATAAACAATTTAAGAAGGAAAAGAAAAAATTGTAACACCTAATTCCCAAGAAAATATGCACTTACTTTAGACCAATTTTTGAATTACAGTTTTATAAGGTGGCGTTGAATATTTTTCCAAAATTTTAACCCGATATCTAGTATAACATGCAAATTATAGTTTATTTGTATGGTCTACTGGTCGAGGTTGGAGCAGGACATGCTATGGTATCAACTAAAATCATATGCTCCAATTTTCTGGTTTGCATCTTAACTTTAGAATGTTTGCCTAAGCCGACCTACCATGTCATCCGTGTCAGTTTTAGTCATAACACGACACTCTTATGTACCTAATATTAATTGCAATCCATTTAGTTTTATTTCATATCAAGAAATCGAATCTTTTCTAATATGTAATCATGAATAAAAAAGTTCGTATGAGAGGTTCTAAAAGAGGAACTTTCTAGTACCACCCTGAAATGTTTTCATCAGTCAATGCCAAAACCTATGATTTTCCTTAAAAAAATAACACAAATATATACACACACAGAGGCTATATGCCCCAAAACTTAAAATATATTAAGTTAAAGTATTTGTGGACGCAAGACGATATGTAAAAACTTTTGCTTAGTCTTAGTATAGGTTAAACGGTTATTCGTTAAAAATAAAGTCATGATTTTTTATATCACCCAGCATTTTTTTATATCCAACAACAAGAGATTCAAGGCTTATTCAACTTGGCAAAACGTTTGCAACAACCAGCAGGAAACTTTGAAAACGCTATGGAGCGTACCGTACTCTGTAGGACTTTTACAGAACCTTATTTTTGATGATTATCTCGACAGGTAATAACAGCGATTTTTAACGCAAAATGATAACTAAAATCCCATTACCTCCGGATAGTTGAAAACGTACTTAGTAGGCTTTTTCTGTTTCCCATCGATATACACTTTTGATTGGCGTAAAATTCGGTTGGGATGAATAAATTAGTGTTCATCCGATATAGAAGAATTCTAAAATAGTTTATAAGTAAGTAAGTAGTCGAAAAAGTGGTCCAAAAGATTAATAACGTTCCTCACAAGGTCAAAACACGTTGATGTACCAAATCTCAAAATTGCATGTAGATTCAACAAGACGAACAGACGGACAGGAAAACTTAAGTGAGAAAGTTCAGAAAATTATCGTGAATCGATCGGTTTACTAAAATGTAGATCTATCTCAAGTCCATGTGGGTGTTGCATAGATTCGAGCAAACTTAATATACCATTGTACTACAAGTGGTATAGGGGTATAAAAATTCTTCAAGAGCCAAAAATAATTTTGTTACTTTTTTTTTTTATTTTTTATTAAAGGACATCCGCGAATGCTTAATGTCAACGTCATAATTTAATTTTATTTGTTTTTTTCAACTTATAATTTTTAACAAATTATGTTTTTGAGATTTGAAATATAAAAACCATTTTAATACACAAACAAATTCATTATGCCATTAAAATTTTCATTAGCAAAACTAAATATATATGAATGTTTAACATACACAAGCAGGTATACATATACCAGGTGTTAATAGAAAAATCACTCCAGTTTTTAACATGTCTATAACTTTGAACATGAATTCATATTATTTTGTTAAATACTGTAAAATCGTATATGTAAGAGTTTATACTTATGTATATGCGCGTATACGTTTTTCATGTTCGCGCAAAAAAAAAGAAAAAAGATTGCGATTTTGATGCATGTTTATAACACGTTTTACTTTACCACACTCCAACAAATATTTAATTTATACGACCGGCAATACGTATAAATTTAGTCGACCGCCTTCGCCTGCAAAAATGGAATGAAAAAATATTGCGATTTTTAAAATTTCTCAACAAAACTCTCTCTGTAATATTGTTTGGCCATTCTAAATTGGTATGAAAAATTTGGTTCGGCTGGATCAATTTTTTGAACTTCCTCTCATGGAAACGTTCCTACGAAAAGTGTATCTATCTATAGCAAAACAGTATAATTTTTAATATATCATGGTTCATAATCAAAGTAGGTATAGAAATCAACCTTATCGAATTTGGACCAAGTGGGTCTATTTTTTGGATGGTACCGCATATTTCTCCAATATGCGAACTTTTATGAAAAGCATGCCTTTGGATGAAAAGAATGTGCAAACGACTGAATAACTGAATGTAACACCCAGAACGATTTAATATACACCCATCGTTTTTATACCGATCAAATTACAAATATTTTCTAAGTCGTTCAAAGCGCGTCCTTTCCTTCATCTGCATGCCTCGTAGTTTTGCGTTCATCCATAAACTTTGACGAAATTTCAAATATCCAAACGCGAACGCTACTGAAAATGAAGTAAACAGGTAAATTTTTGCGACGCTCCCCATATAGCATCACGTTTTCAAAAAGCCGTTATAGGCAAAAAATTTTCAAAACTATTAAAAGAACCAGTAAGAACATTACAGTCGGGCAAGGCCGACCATTAAACATCCTACGCCACATCGTCGAACACAATTTTTATTTTTTTTATAGAACACGAAAATTATATCTTGTTTCTATATAAAAGCATACTTTTCATGTGCGTATGGAAGCAGGCCCAAAATGCAACCTAATGTAATACAAGTTCAATCCTTACAAAGAACAGCATCAAAAATAGGCATACATAGTTCAAATTTTGTTCATTTTTATTAAATTATAATTATGGGACAATTTTCATCACCACATATTAAAACATGGACTTTTCTGCTATACAAAGAGCCAATTTTCGTGAAAATCCCTATTAGGGTAGGATCCAAAAATAAGCGGAGATGGTCCAAAGTTGGTGCAGTTAATTTTTTTATGTTAAATTATTATTATGATCTAATTTTCATTATCAAGCATTGAAAATGATATGTTTTTGTTCATAAGGAACATTCTTGGTCTCGCATAGCGATATATCTCACTCAGACTTTAGACAATCATGAAGCACGCTTAAACCAAAGATCTTACATAAAAAAAGGAAATCCTTTATCTTAACTAACTATTAGATGAAGTTAATAGCTAAACTATTCAAAAGTTGGTGGCGAAGAGAGGTTATCGTCCTATAACAAAACACATTGCTACGCATCTTTTCATATAAGAAAATGTCGCGGAAAGAAACACCGTGCCAAAGCATGTCAACAGGGGCTTTAACGAAAAGTCTCAATGCTGTAAGGACCAAAGTCGGGTTTCGCTCTGGCACCATACCGCACATTGAGTTTACGTTTTGCTATTTATTATAAGATTGGGTTTAGTACTTTAAGTTATGGCACTGACAGGCGTGATAGGTATGTTGGATCTCATTCGAAGGTCAAATAGATGACCTGATGAACATCGACGTCCGATTTCCATTAGGTCGCTCTGTTTTGATTAAGTCTTCGAACTGAGCAGAGGTGTTCTTGCGACCAAGCGTGGGGAATATTCCGGCAATAATACACTGATACTAAACTGTAAGAGTTAATGTGAAGGCACTTTATAAATACCTAAATAATCAACGGATGAATAAATAAAAAAAGGGCGACTTCACACCGGTAATAAGTTGACGATGTGTGAATTAAAAGAAATATATAATAAATTACCAATGTTTATTGTTACGTGTGCCTGTGTAACAAGCGATGTGCCAATGATTAACTAGACAAATGCAAATACAGGATAGAAGCTGAGATAGTTGCATAGCCCAGCAGTAGAATAGGTAATCGATTCCAGTCTAGAAAAGTACCTAGAAAAATAGCTATACAGGCCATGAAACAGAAATATTCTTGTAAGAATATCTGTTGTACCGCCGCTGTGTCCTATGTCACGGCATACGTTGACGGATGGGTAAGAAATTTAGTTCCTTACAACGCAAATGTATGTACGTACACCCCAACATGGTGTTAGGTACAAAAAAAAATAAAAAATAAAATATTACAGTTTTGACAGGACTCTTGGCGAATACGAAGTAGATACTTTATTTTTACAGTTTGGATATTTTCTACATATCTCTATATATGTTCTTCTCTGTTCGCATCTTAAAAAAAAATATGTGAAAATAGCGAGTTATTTCGGTTATATAGCGGGCTTCCCAAAAAAAAGAACACATCACAATAAGAAATTCATTTAAACCACCTTTTTTTGATTTTCTTATATCTTACACCACTTGTGGTGCATGGCTATATTAAGTTTGTGCGGGTATACGCAACATGCAGAAGGACTTGAGATAGACATACCTGTTGTTATTCCGATCGATTCAGAATCACTTTCTGAAATAGCCTAAGCTTGTCTGTCCGCCTTGTTTTATTGTGTTCAACAATATATTTTCATAAAACTTGCTATGCTCACGTATTTCGACGCAAGCACATAAATGGCTTGGATCGGAACACTTTTTCGACTACTTATTTTGAAAAGTCTCTAGGATTACGTAACGCATTTAGAGGTGGGCCGTGGCCTTCCATAGAGTTTTATTCATCAAGTTTTGTAATAAGTAAGAGACAAGCAATACTCTGCATTTTGATCAGCATTCCGTTTAATGGCATATTAGTGATAAAAGTTTTCGTTAAAATAATGATAAAGAACAACACCGAATTGTAGAGTATTATAATAGTTTTATTTTTTCTAACATCCGCCTGAGTGACCGAGTAGGCAAGGGTCTCGACTAGCAATTCAATGGTCGTGGGTTCAAATCTCAAGTGCGGTAGTGTTTTTAATATTAATAATAATAATAATAATAATAATAATAATAATAATAATATTAATAAGAAAAAAAATAAAATAAAGCCCGAAGTCTTAGATGCTAGTGCTTTAAGACTTTAGTCTTAGAATTCATTTTCTGGCTAAATTTATATAATAATAATAATAATAATAATAACAATAATAAAAATATTTTTTCTAAATTATGAATCCGAATGTGAAGTCAAGTGTATCAAATTACTAGGCTGGCAATTGTAGCAGCGTGTTAGACTTATTAATAGCTATTCATAAATTAAATCAATAGACGAAAATATTAATCATGAATAATCAGTATTTGATTAATTTACTTGTAAATTTGCTGCTTTTCTTTTTTTTTGTAAGTAAGGTTTGACTAAACCAACAACGCGGCTATACACTTTCAGTTTTTTGTTTCATGATTAATTTACAACAATGACAGGTATCTGAAAGAAAAAAAATTGTAAATATTTCTTAACGAAAATGATTGATAATTTTTTATGAAAAACAGAGATAATAATAAAAATGTCCAAGTATAAGATATGTATCTATAAACCAGAATTTTTATTAAGAAAATGAGTTCAAAAACTGCAGAAAATATTTTTCAATTTTACACAACAATAATAAGTGCAACCAAAAGCTTTTTTATCTAATTAAAGCAGATTCCTAGGCTTCCAAATGTTTGAAATTGTCAATAATATATAACTTTTAAATGATAAGGTGTTCATTCTATTTAACTCGCATGAAAACGTGGTTGTATGGTTTTTTAGGTGATATACCAATTATATTGACAGCATATACTCTTGCACACATCATGCAATACACTAATAAGAAGCATCACAGTAGGTCTCAGCCAACAGTTAAATACTTTACAGCACTTCGCTTGATACCTTCACTCTGGAAAGTGGTCAAAAAAGTGATCCGATTCAAAGCATTTCCAACAACGTTCGCCTTGGGGTCAAATCATATTAATAGAGCAGATTTCATCACAAATTTTCAAAAATTGCGTATAGCAAGTTGAACACAAGAAAAAAAAACGTTCATTCTTCTTCTTTTTGTACCCTATCTCACTTGTAGTACAGGATTTCTTTTTATGTCGTACGTAACACCCTGAAGGACTAGAGGTAGATACACGTTTGTCTCTAAGCTTGTCTGCCCGTCTGTTGTCCGTCTTTTTGTGTTGAACCTACAGGTCACAATTTCCGAGGTGTTTTAATAAAGTGCGATACACCGACTTATTTTATCCCAAGCAAAAACGTTCTTAAAAATGGTTCGGGCCGAAATACTTTTCGAACACTCGAAAAAATAGTGTAACTTACAAAATTTCACGACAAAAATCTCGTGGTAATAGCATTTCGGCATCTTAAATTGGTATGAAAACTTAGGGTTGGACAATTTTTTGAGCCCCTGGTTATACTACCGTTCCTACAGAAATTGAATCTTTCTCTGGTAAAAAGGTGCAAGTCCGAAGACTTTTTAATGAAAATTCGTTTACAATTATAATTTGACATAAAAACTAATCTTATCGAATTTGGATCACGTACCTCTATTTTTGTGGACTCCAAGCCATATGAAAAATAAACGTTTATACGCCAAAAGGGTTTTATTTTTAATGATGAAAATTAGTCTTTAATAAACTAAGAATAGAAAATTTGAATCACATTTTTTAGATCGCACCATACATAGAGGCAAACCCTTCTATGGCGACAAAGTCTAATTCACGGTTTGTTACGACGGATGCAACTGGAAAGCAATAAATTCTTTGACAAATAAATTAAGTTTGATAAATTTGACATTTTGAGCAGACTCCAATGTGAGGCCTTTCATAAAAATTATGGATTTATATAAAATCAATATATAATGCTGGTGTATTATTAGAAGAAGAATGGGTGAAATTATTAGGTGTAGGATATCTAACAATCGGCCTCGCCCGACTATAATATTCTTGCTTCTTACTTGTTTAAAAAGCAGAAACTGCAACAGATGGTTGGTATAATCTTTTTAATAAAGTTAAATATTTAATTGATATAATGTTTTCCATGTAAATCTACTTTTCATTCGAGCATTCACTATAGCACTGGACATTGAACACGACTAAGCCGACTTGATTGTCGCGTTTCTCCATAAATGATAAACTTCTCCTTTGGTTTTCAATTTCGTCATATAATTTCCCTATGCAAGGGTATAATGTTTTCTCTTTTCCCCTTTGCCCTTCTAAAAAGTGTTCAACAAGGTCTCCCATTTCGGTGATTTTGTTGTTGATTGTAAACTGCGTACTATTTATTTCGCTTAACGCGTTCCATTTTTCAAATCAAGTATAAATGAGCTTAAGCATAAATCTCCTACGAAGCGAACTTTGGAGTTTTTTAAGAAAGAAACAAACTCTCGGTTCACGATTTCGTTTGGATGCATCGACACTTGGCTTTTATTACCCAAATTCTGAGCTACATCAGAGATAAGTCACAGGATATAACCATCTTACTTTACAATAATATTAGCATTGAAATGTTTTATTGCAACTACTTTTTCGGAATACCAAAATTAACACAAAGTCACAAACGCTACGACAACAAATCGCATTGTTCACTGGTGATCGGTCACGAAGACTCAATGTATGCGTATTTTTATATTGAGATGCGGGGAGGTGTTCCTTCTTTGTTTTCTTTTTTGTTTACACTTTTCGCCAACAATATATTTGTTCTGTTTCTTGTTGTTTCTTGTTGTTTCTTTTCAACATCAAGCAAATAGACTTGACAAAGAATTTAATCCATAATTGCTCAACAAAATTTCGTTCTTTCAGAAAGCTACTTTTTTGCTCAATTATGCAGCTTTACAAAATAATTCAAAAGCAGGAACCGACCGCTCGCACAGCCGAAAGACAAAAAATGTTACTTATTTTCATATCCTCCACTGAAGGAAGAGATATGTTGACCTTCTGAAAACGTTTCCAACATCCAGGAGGAAGCTTCAGAAATCCCCCAAAGTTGTACTGTTGAACATTATATAGGCGCTGGAGCTGGTGCTGGGCATAAGCCGACCGCAGCCAAACTTAATTTTCTTAGCTATTAATTCTGAAACAAATGGTAAACCAGGGAAGAGCATCTTTTTATGTGTTAGTTAGTTAGTTCTGGGCTTGGTAAGCGAGCAATGTAACTAACAGATTTTATGTGATTTCGCCCGAACTAGCTTGAGCGACAAACTGTATTCAGAGATTTTGGCAACAACCTTCTAAAGTTATTAATAATTTACAAAAGCATGAATATCTTGTACCCATCCTTCAAATCCTTCCATTCCGACTACTATATGCACAGAATATAATATTAATTTTTTGCTAATTAGTGTTTTGTAAGGTGTTAAAGCAGAATTCTTTTCGAAAACAACCTCTTTTGAAAGCTTCAACACAATCATACATCCTCGAGTAACTTCACGTCGTTGCAAAATTATCATCATAAACATTAAAAGAAACTTCGTCGCAAGCGGACAAACAAAAAACAAAGAGAAAAAAATCTCCGCTTAATTTAACTAAACTTCAGAAATAAAGGGTTCAAGTACAGGTTAAACATAACCGCACGAAGAATGTATAAAATCAAGATTCAATAAACCTTGTCCAAAATATATAAAAAGAAAAAACAAAGAACTCAATGTACACGGAAGCAAAGAGACATTATCGGGCATATAATGTTAGAGGCAAAGACACCTACACTGACAAATTTGTAGTTCATAAACTTAACTTTTGAAACAATATTTGTATTCAATTTTCTTAAATTTTTTCAGTAACATTTTAGCATTGTTATTATTGTTATTGCTATTCTTGTGCTGGTTGATGTTTGGCGGCGATGTTAGCTATTGTGTTTTGTGCAAGGCACTTGTTTGTCACCAAGTGAAGGTGTAGCCGTAACGATAAACAGATACTTGGAGAAAAATTAAAAAAAATACCACACTAACAAACGCCTTCAAAGTATATTGCTTGTTACTGTTTTTATTGTTGTTGTTTGTTATTCACTTGATCACGTAGAGTGTAACGAACAATGTTTGTTTAAGCACCTTAAATTTGATATATTTAAACATTTTTTTTTCATCACTAAGCACTGTGTTCATCATAAGAAACTAACATAATACATACGAAATTCTCTACAAAATAAAAAAATTTTTTATAGGTGTGTACTATATTTGAAGCTACATTTCTTCTTAAAACTGCTTTTAGCAATTTTGTCAATCAATAACATTCGCAAACCATTCACGGTTATTAATGTTTGGTCTTTATAAATATGCCCACAAGCCTGCAATTGTGTAATCCATAAAACAACTCGGGCCGATTGTAAGCGTGTCGCATTGATGACGTGTCAACAGCGCACAGAATTACAACGAATGAAATTGCAATTCTCTTCTTTTGCTTTATGATGTTTTTTCAAGGCAAGTCAGTCTGAAGAAGAGCAAAGTTGAACACCTCTTACAAAAAATTGAAGGCATTGTCCGTCGTTGGCAATTACTTCTCTCGTCTTTCAGACACGCCGAATATAATTTTTGGTCTTTCGTATTCGATATCCAGGAGAAGATATCATCTCTTGGGGTATCCTTTGGATACCGCCATAAGAAGGGAAACACTATCTGAGCAGGTTATTAGTCATTGATTGAAATCATTGTTAATTAAAAGGGGTAAAGTCTGCTGAATACAGTAGCAAGGGCAGCAAATTACAGTACAAGATCACGGCGTACGGTGAGTTGTCATGCCGGCCAAAACGTTATTATGGTGAAAGACGACGATATCATGAAACCTAAACACCTAACGCATATACCTATTAAAGTAAGCAAAAACAGCACAAGTTTTTTAAGAAAAGACATAAGAAAATTATCTTTAATCGAAAGTTGGTCAACTCAGCAGAGTCCTGTAGGTAAACCTAGTAGATAAAAATCGCGTTTACCAAGTCAAAGTTATATTGAACGCTCAGTCGCTAAAGACATAACTCTTTCTCTTTTCTTACTTCTTTCTGACCATTACCGCATTGGAATTGCCCCGAGTGATTGTTCACCTA
The DNA here is from genome assembly GCA_000688735.1 of Glossina austeni. Taxonomy (NCBI): domain Eukaryota; kingdom Metazoa; phylum Arthropoda; class Insecta; order Diptera; family Glossinidae; genus Glossina; species Glossina austeni. The sequence continues at coordinate 84,890 of KK502414.1, read as the reverse complement.
AAAAAAAAAACTCCACAGAAACTGTAAGTCTATTAAGTTTCAAGTCTCGAGTAACACATTACATTTCACTATGACCATGTGCCAACATATGCTGAAATCGTCATGTGTGCGAACTTATTTCAAATCAAAAGACTTCTCTTTCCCCGATCGATTGAAGATCGATTAAAGTTAAAAGAACGTGGATTTTTTTAAAAATATCCTTTTTTTTGAGTGAGGATACAGAAAGAAGGAAAGAAATGGGGAACCGGCGCAGCAACCTTGTGGGTGCGCCCCCTATCAATAAGTGCTAAGCCTTTGCCGACTGAGTACTCACTATAGCTACGACCAAAGTAAACTTTACCGAAAGGGATTTGAAACCACGTGCGCTGACTTGTGAGCGACGATTTTCTACTACTAAATATAAAGATGGCAACTATTCTGCAAAAGTTGGGATATATGTGTGCGTTTGTGTCGAGAAGTACTCAGCCATTTTGGATCTGCAATCGTTTTCGTGAAATGGGAAAAATTATGTATCTGCAAGTTATTAACTATTGGTTAAGGTTATCAACTACTGGTTATTAACTGGCCCCAATCGATAAGTGTTAAGCCTTTGCCGACTGAGTACTCATTATAGCTACTACCAAAGTAAACTCTATCGCACAGGGACTTCAAACCACGGGCACTGACTTGTCATATACATGTTCGTGAAATAGGAAAAATCATGCATCTGCCAGTTAACTATTGGATTTTGAAAGACGATACGCCTACACAAATTAAAGACGTGTTCGATGTGGGAGGGGACGGGAAATCCTGTGTGATCATTTACCAACGTCCGATCTCAGACTACAATAGAATGAACTGAAACGCTTAATTAATGATGGGGGCGAGCCACTGAGTCGGATATGATCACAACAGTCATCGCAATTTCTTCACGAATTTCCCCAATATTTTTGTTAATAATTAGGCAATACTACACCAGACTGTTTTGTGAAGGCTTTTTTGCGCTTATTGTAGAATCTATATCTAGCTTGAAAACGCGTAGCAAACCTCCGAAGTTTTTTCCGCCCATATCACTTTAATGATATGATAATGCGAAAACCGATAGCTTTTGTAACTATTTCTGTATTTTCATAATAAGTATTTCATAATTTAATGGCGGCTTTCAAAAATTATTTATATAATAACGCATTACTCAATCAGATCATAGCATGATATAGAATGATTATTGACGAGAAAGGCCAATGCCAAAGTTGATCAAGTTGCAGTTCTCATATTTGCTTCACAATCTTCTCATAAGATCTTTATTGCCTTATTGGTAATTTGTATTAAATCCTCGACAAGATGTTGACAATCACTCATATCTCTCAGGTCACTGAATAACTTCATGAGATGACAAAGAGGTGCTAGATAACTATAATCTTCAAGCGAAATGTAAAATTAAGATTTTTCCACTATTTTACATAAACAAAAGTAGCATCATTAAAACAATTGTAACGCAATGTCAGCGAATTTTGAGAAATTTGACAATGACGACATCTATAGGTTATCCTACGAACTTACAAAGTAATGTGCTACATGTTTTTAATGAAATTCCCCTACAGTTTTTCGCTTCGAGCGATTCCGGAATAGCAATCAAATGACGGGCTTTGAAAGACTCAGTCTAAGTAGAATATGATTTTTACTTCTCGTTTTCTTTTCACTGTAGAATATCGACGCAGGATCATAAAGCTTAAAAGTTTACTCATAACAGTAGTTGAACTTTATTGCTTTGTCGGTGCTCGCATTAAATAAATGTGAAAATCAATTTTGTTTCGTTTTTTGAGCATTTTACAACTACAATAACAATTTTTTTCATCTCGTCTGTTTTTTTTCTTCGACTATGCTTCGGCATGTGGAAACCACTGTGACATTTGCATATCATAGCAGCTAGTCAAACAATTGTTTTCAACGCGTCTGTAAAGTTTTAAGGTTTTTATTTACTTATCTGCTTTTTGTTGTTGCATTTTGCTTTATAATTCAAGTATTATATCAAAATAAAGCCATCGAAAAAAACTCATAATGTAAATATATATTTCTCAATAACTTTCAATCAAATAATTTAGGAGCGAAAAGGTTATAATAGCATTCAACACTAAATTGTCCGCCCATTAAATAAATAATTATTGCATTAAAATAGATGCTTCTAAATTACATTGTCATATGTAAAAGTTATTTCCATGGTGCAAATTGCTTTAGGATTCGCATACAAAACTCAATACGTCTTGAACTGTTTAGCATTCAAGGCGAACAACAATAAAGTTGATTGGATGATTTTTAACCAAGCAGATACCTTAATAAAAAGGAGGAAAGAAGAGAGGTAAGGTGGCTTTAGCCCTATTTTCGATACTGCTTTCTTTCGAGTCGGATCGACCAAGATGGCTAATGCAATGCAGTTCTGCATTAAAATGCTGCTCATACGAAGTGAACTAGTCCTCATTTCACCGGGATTAAGCATATCGAAGAAAATTATTATAAACATACACATAACTTTTTTTACACAGGCCTTTTTTACCCGATTTTGAAATAACACGGTTCAAAACTAAGAAAAAATAGACTTTTTTACACGAATTTTTTATTCTAATTTTGGCTTTTTTAACAACTTGTTCTAATAAGGGAATATCCGAATTTAATGATCACTTTTTTTTTATTTCGTGGTTTTTCAACGTGAATCCAGCATTGCATTATTCAGTATTCAGTGCCACAGTCTTCAGCTCACAGGATACAATAAATAATTTCAATAAAATTCTAAATGTTGGTGTTCACTTTATTAATGGTCGACTCCGTAATAAACGTGCGCGCTTGTCATCAAGTAGCGATGAATAATTGCAAAATTGATTTTTATTCCTTATTTTCTGAATTTTCACTGTAGGCTGGTTTTAATTTCTTTTTTAGTATAAGTGGTTTATATTAAAAATGTAATATATGTAATATTTCCCTGTACCTTTTTTTGGTACACGCTTTTCTTGGAAAATATTTACGGTTTTTTCGTTAACACACACATACAATTTTTTAAAGTCGTGGAACACATCGCCTTTTAGACAACGTGTCGCATGTATTTTTTTTACCATTTTTTTTGCACGGTTTTCTAAGGAATGTATGTAAAAAAGATTTGCGCGGGTATACACTTTCCCCCACGTCGTGATGTTTAGACAGAAGTGAGGAACAAGAAAGAGATAGGGAAGTAGCGACTGTAGTCTACTGTAGTGCATTCTCTACAAGTCGTATGGTTTTGCCGGCTGCACGCTATATATACATATATATACAGATTGGTATATATCTATGGCTACGGCAAAAGTAAACTCTTGAATCCAAATGATAGTCGCCATTCTTACCTACTCAATTACTTTGCGGGCACTTTTGCTAATAAGATCAATACTTTCAAATATTTAACTTGAAATATTATTCAAATAATAATATTAAAAATTTTTTTTTCCAATATTGAATATTTGTTGTTATGAGCTATTCCTTTTACAAAAGCTTCTATATCCTAAACTTACTTTGAAAGCTTTATTACTGCAATCCTAGAATCCTGTAATCTAAGATTTATTTTATACCGTACACCATATGTACTTCAAGAGGATATTGATACGGATATATGCATCACCCTGAAGGACTTGAGATAGACCCAACTTATGTTATGTGATTCTGTTCTAGAATAAAATTCTAGATCAGAACCACTTTGTGAATCGATTTAAGCTTGTCTTGTGGTCCGTTTTTGTAAGTTGAAGACAAGAGAACACGACAGACGGATAGAAAAGCTTAGTTACGTCTATCCCAAATCCTTCTGAGTTTTGCATATACCGGCAGAAAGTTAATATAATCTTGTACCGCAAATTGCTAATGACACGAATGTTCAGTGATATATTGAACAATGCGTGTATATTCTTAAATCATTTTCAGTCTCGATGTTGGAAAGCAAGTAACATATTTACTACCGGATATTTACTACCGCTTATAAGAATTTTTAAAAAGTTCTTGTATGCAAAAATATTTTCAATTTGTGATGCTATTCGATATAAATTAGGGAAAAATTAGTATTTTTGCATAAAGGTGTATTTAGAAAATTTGAATAGAACGTATTATTACTTTAAACCCTTTTCATATAAGGACAAAATGGATCTATTTTCCGAACGCCTCCCTGTATAAAAATTCTCTGGAAAGTTAAACTTTGTGTTTTGACAAATTTGTATAAGTTCTAGTTTTGTTTATTTTCATAAAAAGGAATCTAGCTTTTGTTTATTTTTATGGAAAGAAATCTGCAAGATATCAAAGCAAAAAAGCAGATTGCTTTCAATTCCACATAGATTAAATTCGCGTTTTGTCGAAATATGAAGGCGGCCTAAAAGTATATTACAATAATAATCGCTATTTAGTCCGAACAAATTTATATGAACAAAATAAACCATATGAAAGTCAGAAAACTACTATGGGGCCTTGTAAAAAAAATGTCCAGTTGTATGCAGAAGCAAGATTTAATAAGTATTAGAGAGAATTTATGCTCGAAGAGGTGACGAACGGCGAAATCTAAATTTGTGCTATGTTTCTCTTCTTAACACTATTAAAAATGTACAAATTCAAATAAATTCCTTGCAGTCTATCCTTTCGCATTGTCTTGTATAATAAACATTTCGCTTTTATATATAATATAGCTTAAGAGTCTCACTAACAACTTCACATTGACTAATAGTATCATTGAAGAAGTATTTAAGACCAGAGAATATTTCAGTATTATCTTTGCTAGATAAAAATATAGTGTTTTCGCGTGCATTTTTTCGAAACAACTAACGGGTTATGCAGAAGCGTTGATGTCGGCGGTCCACTGTCGAAAATAGTTTAACTAGAAAGCAGCAGTGGGGTTTTCTGCGTATGCACCTGGGTAATTCAAGCAGCAAGTATGCTTTATCTAAGTCAAGTTGAGAAAAAATTTTACCCACGGTGGCACTTTTCTTCTTCGCCATAATAATTAGCGTTTGCCCGTTTGATTATTTCAATATTGATCAGCAATCTTTCAGACGATTGTTTTTCAATTTCTATTTCTATTGCTTCTGACCGCACAAGTGCATCGCTTCATAAAGGACACACTTACGCATAATTAAATCGTATGAATTTAGCATTTCTGAAATAACATTTTTGATAAAATACATCATGTTATTGAAATATTTTTTAAAAAATGTATGTATGCAGTTACAAATAGAACAACAACAGTAATTTTCTTAGAATTCATTCGTTTTGTTGACTTTTGGAAAAATTGGCACACACCGACACTATCCGAATGTTTATTAAGCTTTCGGAAATTACATAACATATACCCTTCATGATTGTCTATCAGTAAAATATTTCTCCATTTTAATAAAAAAAATTTCATTTTGACAGTCATTTATTTATTTATTTAAATCCCGAAGTGTGTTCTGACATGCTTGATGAAACAACATAAAAAAGGAATAGAAGAATATCAGAATTTGTAGAAGAACGAAATAACAGAACATTTGAATAGGTTAAAAATAACGTATAAGAATGAAATAATACAATAATTGAATTATAGATATGTACAATATGTCGTCACAATCCGTCCAACTATGAAGAAGAAAAAGTTTAAATTAACTAAATAATCAAATAATTAATTAAATAATTGCAAAATAACTACAAACTCCAAAATTTGTTGTTTGCATATTATTAATATTTAAACAAACACACAAAGAAAATTTGTGAATTGTGTGTATACGCTTCTTTTATCAATTCCAAGAAAGCAGATTATAAGGCATTTTGATAAAAATTAAAAAAAAAAAATTTAATGACTGGTCATGGTTACGACCCTTTCTCCGGTAAATAAATACTCATTTTGATCCCTAACTGTAACTTCTGTGAAAAATTAAAAAAAATGTGGTTTTGAAAAATGCTTAAGAAAAACACAGTAAATACTACGAGATCTTTCGAATCCAAATGAAGAGAATTTTGTTTGTGGTGACAAAGAAAAAAAAAAAGTAAGTAATTGGAAGATAATAAACGCAAGATATTGGTACTGTAGAAAAATAAAAGAAAAAGTTATCTCTCATTAAATAGGATAGGATCGAATAATAATAACGGATTTTTTTTTCACACACATACCGTATTGTTTTGCCAATTCCCATAATTCTGTGCTCATCCCTAATCCAATTCATTCAATTCTAGCGGAGAGGTGCCGTCAATATAATTAATAAAATTTATCACTCTTATCGTAGTTCAATATTTGTATTTGATGTTTGTTGTAATTCTCTGCAAGCAATCGAGATTCGTAACAAGTGTCAATATGTGTATTCAAATACAAAAATTCAAATGCAAATTCAAAGGCTTTTCTTCAGTATCGTTTAAACCTAAATCGAGTTCGTGTTTGAAATCTTCCAACTGCGAAGATTTCTCAACTTCTTCATCTATATCATCCTCGTAATCATTCGTAAATTTAATCATTTTTGTTACATTTGTTTGGAACAATTGCCGTAACTCACTAAGTACGTGTAAAGCTTTTTTTAACTTTTGCGATAAACGTTTTGTGAACAATTGTAAATCTTGCTGAACCTTGAATTCCAAGTTAGATACATTTACATTTACTTTAGCTGATGCGTTAGTCCTGTTGATAATAAAATGATCGAAAGATGGGCCAGCGAAATGGAAAGAACCGAAAATTTCCTTGAAAAAGAGAAAAAAAAGTATTCAAAAGCAATGTTAAAGCAAATTTTATTTTTTTGTCATCAATCAAAGATAACCTGCAGCGTCTTTACTCGCATTTCTATCACACATAATTCCGCTTTTTGAGGCTTCTCTCACTTTAACTTTTAGCGGCCTTGCCTTTTAAACGCAGATTTCATGTAATATTGCAATTTTAACCGTTGTCATATGCACAAAAACCTACGAGAACTTTTTATTTAACTCATGTTCGATATCCGCCGCTTCGTTTTAATTGCATAAAACAGAATTCACACGATTTACTTATGAATTTAAGCCCTTATTGCACTTTAATTTGTGTCGTATAAGACCGAGACAAAATACTTCGTACCCATGCCGTTTTTGCATGTTTATTATTATTTTCATATATCAATAGCAATAACTTTAACAGTTTTCTGTTCCGGCTCTTGGTCTTCTTTTACTTTGAAACAAATTTTTTTAAATGTCCGGCTTTCTTGCAAAAACGAGATTTCTTGTCTTTGTATATCCATTAGTTGGCCATATGTTCAGTATTGCCAAGCCTAATGCAATTTTTCCACTTGAGAGGGGATTTTTGCGTTTCTTGCGCCTTTCTTTCGGATATTTATTATGAGCTGCACTTTGAACACATAATCCGTCTCTTTTCGCCTTATATACGATGATGGAAATAGCTCTGCTAAATATTCACCGAAAATGAAATTCTTCGACGCGTTCCTTAGTGCCAATAAATTTTTAGGTCCGGTTTTCCCTACTCATTGTCTTCTATAATAATAATTTTTTTATTTTAATTTCCACCGTAAAAGGGGTTAACCTCGCCACCAAAAGCTTTTTCATTGCTCTTAGCAAATAGGAAGGAATTCCTCCTTGGTTGACAAACAAGTGAGCCCTTTTTTCACTTGCTATTTTATGGCATTTCTTCGTCTTATTTAAGTTACGCTATTCATATCTATGGTAAACATTATTATGGTTATGAACAACATTTATTGTACTTTATAATATGTTTAAAAAATCGTAGACATCTTAAATGTAATGAAACCGTGAATTCTCTGTTAATTTACGTCCAACTCACGCGCCAGCCTTTTCGTTCGAAAATCAGAAAAATGTCGAAAAACTATTCACATCAAAAAATGAATACTTTGAATGAATGAATGAATACAGCTTTAAAAATGATTACAGGTGGCAAACAGTGGAATAGTGTGGCCTATCACCGCACTTGTAAAAAATGAACTCCTTTGACCTATCAACCCACATATAAATCAAATAAAAAAAATGTTTGCTGTTTATCTATTTTACATTATATATGAAGATACATGATTGACTGTTTATCGATAACAACTCTCTTACGTAAGCGTGGAAACAAATAAACACGATTTTGTTTAGTCAAAGGAAACGCATTAAACGTCTTCCTCGAACGCCAAATAACATTTCCAACATCTGCAGTTTTCAAGAGTTTTTTCCTCGAAACTGCGTCTTCAAGAAGGTGAAAATTGTTGTCAAACAATTTCTATCTGATGTTAGTCATCAAAGTGGATAGCTTTCCTAATGCCTTTTATGCCTTTCAAGTTCATCGCGACTTTATATTTTATAAGGGGGCTGACACAATGAGGCGTCATTTTCGTTTTCGGGTTAGAAAATTTCTTTTAAAGGATAATGTAAACGTATAGTGTCGAAGCCCAAAATAAACAAACCAACGTAAACATAAACAAAAATAACATAATAAACTCAAATTTTGTAACATCGTTGAGATGCTTTTTGTGTGTTAACCTCTAATAAAACTATTTCAACTTCGAAACAACTGGTTGCTTGCTTTTTATTTCTTATAAAATTTCAAATCGCATAATATTAACAAAACTTACATTATTGTAACGTAACGTAAATTAGATAAATAACCTTAGAATTTAAAAGAAACGATTATAATTTTACTTCGTGCTATTTCTCCTTTTTGTTTTATTTGTATGTATACATGCAAAACCATATGATTTGTTAAATCCCACAAAGTTTTGTAAAAAGTCAAACTTGGAGTTTCAGCCCAAAAATGGGAATGATTCCTCATTGTGTCAGTCGCCTAAATTCTTAAACATTTATTTATAATACTTTTATACATTTTTATCAAGAACGCTTTTGGTCCTTCTTCTTATCAAAGATGTAAATTTTAAAACTTTTGAAATCATAAAATCTTCTACTTTCCTTTACAAAAGATCATTTTTAAACGGTTTCAATTGTAAATATTATTTTTCATTTCAACACTTCTACTGCTTTCTATAAAGTCTGGTAATACTATGAAGTTATTGGCAAACTCCCTAAAAATTTTGCGCACATTCCCACGTCGAAATGCCAAAATTTGGCAGCCCTATAAAAGTCACAGAGAAAACAAATAGAATCAAAGAAATAGAGATAAACAGCAAGAAGTAAATAATTTACTGAAATTGGTTGGACGAAAACTTCAATTAAGAAAATTAGTTTTCACAAAACTATTATCCTTTTTTTTCCCAAAAGGACGTTGAAAATATAAAATATATATTATCTCGAAGAAAAAAAAAAAGCAAAGACTAATAGAAAACGAATAAATAAAACTAAAGTTTAAGTTTTTCGGATGCAAAAACGCAGAAATAAAAGTCACGTAAATCGGTGAATGAGAAATAATCAGGAGAAAAAACTTGATTGATTAAAAAACAAGATAAAGAAAAATTTGTTCTGAGTTTCTTGTAAAGAAATTCACTAAACATATTTTGAAAAGAACATAAATGCATTACTTATGTGCAAACGATCAATTTTAGGAAATTTTTAAAATAAAAGTTTAAATCAAAAAAGGAAAATATGTTGGCGAAGTAATCCTGGCATTGTTAAAAGAAAATCTTAGATTTATAAATAGGAGAATCGAATTGTGTAAGTGACAGTTTTTCGTTTTTTTTTAAAATTAATTTTCCCAAATTTCTGCAAAATCGCATGAATTACTATTATTGTATGTGTCGGTATTTTTACTCCGGTTGTCGAGCAACAAGCCACTTTATATTTCGGCATGTTTTTTTCTCTTTTTTTTCTTACACGTCTTAAACAACCATAATATATTGTCGATGGCAGCGCCCTCGTTTTCGCCTTAATTCCGACAGTAATTTTTATTGGTTACAATCAAGCAATAAACAACTATTGTCCCATCAAAGTCAATATATCAACGTTTTGCCGCCTACATCCCGAGAAATAACTTAAATTGGTAAGGCATACGAAAGCACTGGATAAAGTACAAATTTAATAAAAAAGCTCATCAGTCTTGCTAAGTCACATATTCTTCGTTTCGTTAAAGTTGAATTAAGGTTCTTGTTTTGAAAAGTCATTCCAGAGACCCTTCCAGTCACCTTGATATAAAAGAAGTTGCTCTTCCCATCAACGTGGAGATATACGACTTTGAAAAAAGAAAACAAACAACACTGGCGTAAATGAAAGAGAAGCAAAGTTTAGCTTTCTTTGGGATCGCAAGTTGGCCTCTAACGAATTTCATCACCTTTGTGCATATCCCTTTGTTTCCAAAAGAAGAAAAAACTATGGTTGTCCTACGATTCAAGAGAGAAAAAGCTGCTTAGCTTTCGTTGCGATCAGAAGTTGGCCTCTAACGAATTTCGTCACCTTCGTGCATATCCCTTTGTTTCCAAAAGAAGAAAAAACTACGGTTGTCCTACGATCCAAGAGAGAAAGAGAAGCTGCTTAGCTTTCGTTGGGATCACAAGTCGACCTCTAAAGAATTTCGTCACCTTCATGCATATCCCTTTCTTTCCAAAACAGAAAGAACTATGGTGGTCGGACGATTCAAGAGAATTCGTCTTTGAAAATTAATCCGTACTATCTAAGAAACACAAGTCCCGTATTTTAAAATTTCTGCTTTGAGTCTCTGGCAGATAGTTAAAGCAATGGAAACTCAGTAGTTACTGAACTCTCGAACAATTTTAATAAACGATACGGCAAACTCCTGGAATCAATTATAAATACATACAGAATGTGTTCAAGAACAATAATTTAGACATCTTGTGTAAATTTTTAGTTATGTACAATATACAGAGACAGTTATACTAATTTAACTATAAACCAATGAATATTTATGATAACAAATACAAATGCTGCGTATGCTTGTATTGGGTCGTCAAGAATGAAATTTTTAGACAGTTGATTAAATGCCTATTATATAACACATAAATACACAAAATAATTCAGCGTAGTACGGGGGCACGTCTTTTAATCCAAAAGGCTTAAGAAACTTTATACTTACGTACAATAGCATATGATGTACGTGTATATATATATATATATATAGATATGTATGGAATGGATTTTGCCTAAATTACATAATAATCACTATAGCGATTAATAATAACAATAGTTGCAATTGTATGTGTTGACGAGAATGGTTATGACATGATAAATAGTCTTTTCTGAAAGGTACATACGAGGTCTGTATAAGTGGTATTAGGTTAAAAAAAATTATTGTTATTATTTTTCTACATCAAGGCACACTCCTTTCATGTTAGTTTATGTAGCCGACAGAAATTTCATAATTCTATACCATATCTATACCATATGTGATATGGTTAATGGTATATTAAAAATTTATCATCGATGTTTATAATATATTTTCGCACTATGGCGTGGTGCTTGAATGATGACATGTTTTTTTGAAGCACTGATAAGTGCTGTGGTTTTCTGTTTTGTATTTCCCGTTATTTACAAACCAATAAGAAAGAATTTATTACGATATGGAGAGTCTAAAATACCGTTATTTACTTTACGCGCACATAAAGAATTTTAACACGTGTACTATTCTGTGGTGGCTAATGCTGTTCGAGTTTCCCTGTTAAGAAAGATAATCTGCTCAAGTTTCTGTGTGATCGCTAGAAGACATAGTGGACGGCAAGTCATATAGTTTTTTTTTAAGTAAACAGCCTAACAAAAATACGCACGAAATATATTACAAGAGAGAAAGAGATTTCCCCAGTTCTAGTTCTACGCTAGCTTTTTCTTTATTCCTGTTATTATTTGCTTATCTTCTTAACTTCACACCATCTTTGCCACTCAACATGCACAGACGCATATAATCTAGTTATTTGATGCTTTTTAAGCCACATATTGCAAATTTATTTGTGAAATATCCGGAGCATAAATAAAAAAATAAATTTCTTCACAGCAAAAACATGACGATAATAAACCGATTTAACGAGAGTAAAGATAATAAGTTCGAAACAAAACTTATTTTTCTACGTAAAGTTCCAAAAGCATGTTTAAAAAGTTATTTCGTTAAATTGATCCCTCTGTTTACGCGGATTAAAAGAAAGTGTTTCTCATGAAATCTGCCCTGAAATTCGTTCAAGTAGACGTATGAGTTTTTATTGTAGACAAGACGAAGCTTGTTTTTCATTATCAACGGTTGCGATTGACTAAAAGAAAGGAGAAACAAATTTATCAACCAACGTAATAGCTCTGAGATTTAGGTTCTTATCAATGGATTGTGGTTTCTAGGTTAAGAGAAATTATTTGCAGAACATATATTTGCAGCATCTCAAAGTTTCTTGCAGACTTTCCCCTTCTCAAATATCACAAATCAGGTTTGTTTTCCTTTAGCACATACTTTGCTTATACACCCTTTCAAAAATAAACCGCTAACAAATGAATTCACTCTGAAGTCTTTGTTAATTCTTTTATCTTTTAAATGTCTTGCGAATTGTTGTTACTAGTCTGGAAAATCGAGTGGTTTTCGTGCAGACTTATTTTATGGAATATATCGTTTTCAGATCTGCATAGGGACTAGAAATACCTAAAAAAGGCAAATTAAAATAGAAAGCTGAAGCTAGTTCGGCCAATAAAGGTTCGGGACCGAAGTTCGTATAATAACTGCATAACCACAGAAAATTGACAGATCAAAGCAACTAAGAAATCGAAATATTAGTATTTACTCTTTACTAATTGGGGTAGGTAGGGTCTAAGAGCTAAGACGCATGTCAGTGAAACTCATCTGAAGCTTCAGAATAAAAGCGCCCTTCAATTTTTATATGATATTTTGTAAAATCAATTTATCAATCAATACATCAGTGACATTTGATTTTACTTTTAGTATATCATCCCGTGCGTTACTTATTTCCTTTACATTTATGTAAATGAAAAATTTGTTGCTTGGGAAATATCTCTGAGTTTCTACACGAATACTCTTGTGAGTGGAGTATATAATAAATCTTCGACCTTGATCTGAGAATTTTAATAAAGAAACATATAACATTAATTATAGCCTCCTAGGCAATGGTTCAGATCAAAAGAAACACAAAAGTTGTTGTCGTTATCATTTGAGGAAAATCGTAATTACAGTAGTAATCCGTTTCCGCTACATCGAATTGGTTATATATTTCTTATAGTACGTTCGTTTCAATCTGTTAAGAATCACTTATAGACATTGTGGAAAATAAGTACTTACTAATTACATCTCACACCCACACCACATGCAGCATATATTAGGTTTGTTTGGATATGTACCTATCTTTTATTTTCCCTATTGATTCAGAAGAATTTTAGAGGTGTTTTGATGAAATTTACGGACGACCGCACCGACGCTTTCTTGCCTAGAGTCGAATCCTAATGAAAATAATCCGAAACGGATTACTTTTTTTGTTTACTTCCCATATAATGACTTTGAGTTTGAAAAGTAGTTTTATGAATAAATGTATAGGGCGGAGTGATGTGGAGTATTTAATGGTTAGGCCGTGGACAACTAATGTTTTCACTTGTTTTTATTTGAATTTAAAAATTAAAGATCTTGTTCTATTACCCTTCATCATTCGTAATTTATTCGGGTTCTTTTCAGAAACTTTGTCCCTGGGCTTTTGTGAATGTAATATATCTGTGCCATCGTTTTTGTGTTGTATTACATTGGGTATAGCAATTCGGAATGCTTACAAAAATTTTCATGATTGAAGAGAAGAACTTTTTTCCTAAGTTCTTTTATTACACCCATCACTGAAAAATATGGATATACTCATTTTGTTTTTTTTTTTTTTTCATAATGTATGTAACATCCAAAAAGGAGCTTTAGAGACCATATAAAGCATATATATTCTTGATCAGCATGAAATTTAGAATTGTTTAAGCCATTTCTGTCCGCCTGTGTGGTGTTTGCTGTTCACACTCTCCTGGTCGCAAAAACCATCGACTTCAAATTTGGTAGAAACCTTGGAAGTTTTTGCACGTAGGTTGATATTGCAAATGATGGCAAATTGGTCAGAGCGGAAGTTTGAAGTGGAGCGTAAATTGAACGAAACTTCGTTCCTCTTAACAACATTTTGTAGCTTTTGGCTTATTAGTCAGAAATTATAAAAATTAAAAGGCTGAAATTTTTCATATTTACTTTACGAAATACTCTTCTATTTATGTAAAAAAATGGAAATAATCGGCCATGCCTACACAAAGTTACAAGTAATTAAATTTGACTTTTTCACGTTTTGAGTTTTTATGGTTATTAATCATAAGATAAACCCGACACAATGCGTACATATATTTTTACATTCCTTAAATAAACATACATTTTCCGTCTTTGTGGATTAACTTTAAACGACGTGGTGGTCAAATTTTTTCTGGAAAATACCGTCCATATGTGTATCATATAAACGGGCTTGCAGAGTAGAATGTGAAAAGCTAAGTATGCTAATCCTAAATTAATTAGATGAACGTCGTAATGGTGGTAGATTAATTTTTCTTAGCAATACCTTTTAGTGAAGTAAAAAGTGAAACATAAATATTTTATCCCGTTCACTTGTTTATGACAATAAGCATGAGAATGTTGTGGGTATGGGAAATTCAGCCCCAGTCGAATGTATCTTTCTTACTTGTTTTTCTTTTCTCCATCTTCTTATGGCAGAATCAGATGAAAAATTTGTACAAAATGCTGGTGAAAAGATAGCTCGGACCATTGAGCAAAATTTCTATGAGGTCCGGTTGCTTCTTAAAACAATTTTAATTTCCGTTAATCCGTCTGCGACCTTGTCAGATATCTGCCCGAATAATATTGTCGACTTTGCAAGGCAGAGTATACGACTCTCGTAATGATAATTATACAATCTTTGCATTGGTAATGTTACGTTTTTTGTCAAACGAGCAAAACAATTTTTGATATAAAGCAGCAAAGCAATACAGATGCAGTTACATTCAATGCAAATATAGTTGTCAACTATTACTTGAGTAAAGGATGTATGCTTTGTTATGTGTAAGTGAAGTGTGTTTAATAAACTCCGAAACTATACATATATTATCGTTTTTTACGATGGCTTTTTTTACTTTTAGATCAATCCTAGAATAAGAATGTTTAGACCCTTAAAGAATTTTATAACATACTTACAAAGGAATGCAAGCAGTAGTTCGCTATTTGGTGGTAATACGTCATCCTTAGCTTCACAACAAACGTCTGAAAGGGAAATGAATTCAATCAAAGTTTCATCATCTGCGCATATGGACGATGTAAATATTACATCGACCGATACAGTTCCCATAAAAGCAATCACTCCTACGTATAGGGGCAGAGAAGACGAAGAGGAACTGGGCACTTCAAAAGTTACTGATATTACTTGTCCGGATTTGCTAACCTCAACAAGTGCGAACCAAGATTTTGATGAGGACGACATAGAGACGCAAATAAAAAGTAGTATTATGTTAAAGAAACCATTAAAAAATAATGCTAGTGATATTGCCCCAAATATAACCATCAATGCGGTTGATGTTTTAAATATAACAAAATCCCCGGTTGCCCCCAGCATTGTTATTAGTCGCGAGCACAATCGCAATCACCCGTCTACGGCAATATCGCTGGACGATGAGTTGGATGATTTTCGTCATGATCCCACAGAAGATATAGGTCATCAAATGACCATGTCTGATTTCACGGATTTGGCTAAAGGTGAACATACTGATGCAACTGCAAAAATAGGAAATTTAATTGATCTGACAAGTAACAATGCAACCACGGCTTTTAGTAATTTATCCGAAGTTCCAGAGGAACCGTATTTAGATATAGAGCAATTTCCAAGTAAGTTGTACGCTTGTAAAAAATTCTATAATTCTATTCGTGTTCTATACTCAATGTTCTTTTTTTTTTTCTTATTCTCCTGACAGATAATGAAATAATTGTGGTGGGTGAAGACGAGCTAAATTCTTCTATGATATCAGAAACATCCATCAATGATGACCCTTTGGCTATAGCCAATGATGAGGAAGACGCATTTACCATCGATCGTTCAGCTGCTCTAAAAGAGTTAAATTTGCTGAACACTAGCACCGCATCAATAGCAGATAATGATTTTAATACCGTTACTACAGAAGACGACCTCGAATGCTGGTTGGAAAACGAAGCAAAGCATCAGTATATCTCTGCCGATGCAGAAAAAGGCAAAGATGTATTGTTCTTAACGACAACAGTGTCAACTACAGATAAAGTACCGCCTACCGATGAGCGAGGAGAAGGTTCAGATTCTGGATTAGGCAGTGAAACAACTGCTTTACCAATTAATGTGAGCAACTTGAGTGATACCTGTCAACCAACCTCGCCTTCGACGGGGCCCTCTCAGACGCCTATTGTAACAGAAAAATCGAAATCAATTACAAAAGTTGAGAATGAACCAAACAATGTTTTGTCAATATCTGCAGCGGCTCGCGAATCGATTAAACTGAAGCGTTCTAATTTGAAGCGTCGCTTGGAAGCTGTTGATGATGATGACGACGATGATGTCGGTTTACACGATCTGGCGGGAGGCAGTAGGCGTTTAACCGACTCGCATTCGTCGGTGCAAAAGAAGCCGAAGCGTTCTATCAATTTCAACACGGTGCAGGTGTTTTATTTTCCCCGCCAACAGGGTTTCAGCTGTGTTCCTTCCGCTGGCGGTTGTACATTGGGTATGGCGGCACATCATGTGGCTTTTAAAACCATGACGCTGGCGGAACATGCTGCCGAACTAAGAAGGGCGCATCGAATGCAGCTGCAAGAAATCAATCCACGGGGGTCATCCAGTGACGACAGTGAAGAGTCCGAGGAAGATTATTTGAGTGAGGGCAGCGGTTCAGATTTGGATGCCGAATCTAGTGGCTTCCTTCAACCGGTATCACCTAAGCAAAGGCGGGCTTTGTTAAAAGCTGCTGGTATACGCAAAATTGATGCAAGTGAAAAGGTTGACTGTCGTGATATACGGAATTCACGTGAAGTGTGCGGTTGTACATGTCGTGATTTTTGCGATCCGGAAACTTGTACGTGTTCACAATCGGGTATAAAATGTCAGGTAAGAGTAGTAATTTACTGCTAGTAATAAAATATGTAAATGAAAAATATTCTTAATATCTTAGGTGGATCGTGACATGTTCCCCTGTGGATGTTCCCGCGATGCCTGCGGTAATACTATCGGTCGTGTAGAATTTAATCCGGCTCGTGTGCGCACGCATTTCATACATACGTTGATGCGACTTGAGATGGAAAATCGTCAACAACAGAACCCTTATCATGTGAATTTATCAACAACTACCACCGTTTCCTCCACTACGAACGCTTCTCCCATTAATTTTTATCAATCTCATATGCAATCACAATCGAATTATAGTTCCGGGTATGCCTCTCCTGCCTACAATGCAATGGATCAAAATCAACAGACAGTTCCAGCAAACGATTATTACCAACAGCAACAACAGCGAAACAATACTGCTCATCTTTACGGCCCCCACACCGCCGCAATAGATGTAATTACGCATAGTGTGGGTAATGCTTTACCAACTTCTACAGCACCATTAAGTCAATATGCTGTGGATAGTTTGATCGATAGTAATTTATTTGCAGGCGCAACATCCGTCACAACGGGGTATGGTGACTTGATAACGGTATCGACGTATCATAATACGAATTATGGAAACGTTGCAACACAGGTAGGGTTTAACCGTTGGGTTTTGCTGCTTACGCACCACTTATTGCAAGAAAATCCTTTCTTACCCGTTTTCTTAAATTTTTTACAGGTTTCCACATACAATTCTTACCCCGATACTGCTCCGTATATAAGTATGAATGGTACAAATTTGTTACATACGCAACCGACGGCTTTTAATTCTTGTTCTATGCCTTCTGATCGGCCTTACGGTACAGCAACTACTACAGAATCGTCAGTAGTTGAGTTTACCAACACCAGTCAAATGACAACGCTCGAAACAACCACCGCACCATCTTATCCACCCTTGCCCAACGAGTCCTTTGTATGTGCGATGGAAACGGAAGCAACAACTAATTTTATCAGTTTAAGTACACCCTTGGCGAGTTCCACGCATCTAACAGAAATCAACGATTTATTGCAATGTAATCGTAACACAAGCTCAGCGTTGGTTGCTGTAACCCAAAAACAGACAATGCAAGAAGTTGTTCGCCAAAAGGAACAATTGAACAACGAAATAAATGCTAACGGACATGAATGCGAGACTTATAGTAAAGATGCTTTTGATGACAATAATTTATTAGAGTCGAAAGGCATATATGAAGAGCTGTCAACGTTAACAACAGGAGAAAAGGCTGAAGGTATTAATGATAAGTTAAACTCTGAAAAAATGTCACCATCAATACCATCCACTACTTTATCCCTACCTGAAGAAAACCAAGAATATTTGGATGAAAATCACGCATTATGCGAGGATTTATCCGTGCAATCTTGTAATTATGTTGATCACAATAAGAGCTTGCCGGAACAATTTGTAAAGTGCGAAACAGAAATCGCTGACGCTATTATAAACGCGGTTAGCAATTAAATGCTATGGTAAATATTAACATATTTACTACAGGTCTGTTTAAATCTACTTGCTAGTATAGCACAGTGTTTTTACAAATAAGTTCTACATAATTTGTAGGCTAAAGATTTTAATTAAATAGCCTCATGACAAAAGGAAACAATTGATTAATAAAAAATAGCGGAAAAGCAACAAAAACAAATTAATCAAACTATGCAGTAAATGCAGTAAAAAAAAATATTTAAAAAAAAGAGAAGAACCGTTCTTGACCTCTTATATAAAGGAGGGAATAATTTAACTGCATAGAATCTTCTCTAAACGTTGTTCATAAACTCTTTTAAACTTTCCCAAACTACACTTTAAAAAGAAAACACTTATTATTATTAGTATTAAGTTATGTTTAAGTTCGACTTTTTAATTTTCTTGTTACAAAAAAAAAAAACCGAAGAACCTATAAACTGTATTTAAAAACTTACACTCATCTCAAAAAATATTTGTAGTTCAACAAACAATTATAAAAAATAATGAAAAAATTTATAATTTATTCAATTTTTAAATAAAAAAATATGAGAATAAGCCGGTCACTGTTAATGACACGAATGGGCAGTGATATATTAAACAATGCGTGTATGTTCTTAAATCACCTTAACTCTCGATATTGGAAAGCAAATAATTAAAATTCTAGCAAAGGCTTAATAATTATAGGTTATACAATTAAATTAAGGTAAAAAAATTTAGGAAAAAGACATGTAAAAAAAAAAAACCGTGTGTCTTCATAAACTTTCTTGGATAATTTGGATGCTTGGATACTTCAAAAACTTTGTTGAATACTTACGTACAAATATAAGGAAAGAGGAATACACCTTAAATTAAGCGTAGAGTTTTAATAACGTACAAAGAGCAATTGAGCTACACATAGCTAAGCATGGCCATAGGGTCGCAAGAGTTCACAAAGAGCTTTTTGTAGTACTTTGGTATCCGAAATGAAAAAGAGGTCTGGTAGCTGTGGTTGCTCTACATCGAGAAAGTCATGGTCATTGTCATGGTATCGTCATACTCATTGTCTTCACCCAAATATGTAGCCAAGTTGCGAGCTATGCGGCGGCGTTCCATTACGATTTCGGGTTCGATTACGATCTGAGAACAGGAGTAGAAGAAAAGATAAAGGTCCTATGAAGAAATCACATTTAGCTTAAAAATAGTCCCCTTGTGTCTCTCTATCTTTTTAAACCTTTACGCTTTTTCAGACCATATTAAATTAAGTTTACGCAGATGTATCCAATACCAAGCCGAACTCGAGCAAGGCACACCTTTTATTATACCAATCAAAATCGATTGCTAAAACAGTTTAAGAATCCCTGTCTGTCTGTCTGTTTGCCTGCCTTATGACAGGGCGTAGTTTACCAGAAATGTTTACAGTTTAATAAATTAAAAAGATGTTTCGATTGATAGTCGAATGCTTATTAAAAAGGAGTGGACCCGACCGGGTATTTACTACCATCTATAAGAATTTTTAAAAAGTCCTTGCGCGCAAAAATATTTTCCATTTGTCATGCTATTCGATATAAATTGGGGAAAAATTAGTATTTTTGCGTACAAGTGAATTTAGAAAACTTGAATAGAACGGATTATTATTTTAAAACTTTTTCATATAAGGACAAAATGGATCTATTTTTTGAACACCTGCCTGCATGAAAATTCTCTGGAAAGTTAAACTTTGTGATTTGACAAGGTAAACATTGTATATTTTATGACATAGACAGGTAAAGAACTGCATTAGGCGAAGTCGTTTAGAGTTGTTATTAGTTAGCCCTGCTCGGCTAAAACACTTTATTTTGTTAAATTAATTCGCTTTGATATTAAAGACGGTATGCTTCATTAAAAAAAAAATTAATAAGCATGTAACGAGCAATCTAAACAAAATAGAATGCAATGTGGGCAATACTTGGGCAGCACCCACACATTCTCCAATATTCTCCCATAAAAAGCCTACCGTCAGAAGATTGCATACATTCAAGCACTTAGCACTTCAGGAGCCTTTTATATTCATCATTAAAATGAACCTATTAAATTTACTCCATGATTGTAATCAACAAAAATACTATTTAGAAACCCCACAAAGTATACATCGATAAAGATGGATATCAAAATTATGTATGTACGAGCAACGTTGTTGTTCTTTCATCGCAATCGTGACGTATAAATCAACCGAATATGGCTACATCCACATTCCGCGTTTACTCTACTAAATGCAAGACCACATCTTCTTCTAACCTGCTCTGTTTTTATTATGCCTTGGACTATTATTTCATCGATTGCTGATTCCAACACATTTTCCAAAGCGTGTGTAGGTGTTTTATAATACCTATTCGTAACGATAAACTTCACAATTTTCCATAGCGGCTTCTATAAGCTTTTTACAACATATACCCGGTTCCGTAAACGTGAGATTTTCTTCAAACATGTTAACGTGCTTCAGTAATAAATTATGAAATGTGGTCAATACAATCGATTGCAACGCGCAATGAGGTGCCAATGTGTTCGAGTAATAAGTCAAAATTCAGAAAAAATATTACGAGCAATCTGAACTAACATAATATGCATAAGAGCCAAAATTTTACAAATAGAAGAAAATATTACTATATTATTATTACTGTATTGCCTGGCACGGTTTTCAACACGACCCTTGAGGGATCGTGATAGGCGCGTTGCCAATTGTTTTGAATGGCTGACTCCCGCTGAGGTCTACACCATTATAAACTTAACTTAAAACTATAATAATATAACAATGATAATAATAACCAAAAATGAGCCCCATTTATACATAATATACACACACAATACATAAATACATAAAAGGTACATATAAACATATCAGGATCGCTGTGCCGGTGTGTTATTGTGGTTACTGAATTTTATCACGTCACGAAGTCTGTTAAATGAGAAATTTCCTCATGAAGCCTGCTAAAGTGGTAGAAATTTCCTCCCGGAGTATATTAAATAAGAAATTTCTCACGGAGTCTGTTAAGTCAGTAGAAATTCCCGCTTAGATGAATTAAAAATTTCCTCGCAAAATCACTCAGTTTGTCAGATCGGATTTGATTTTACTTTTATAAGAAAAAACACAATATTCATAATTTTTTAATTAAAATAATATTTTTATATACATTTCTTCAAATAATTACTTTATTACCATCTGTAACCGTTTGATCGTTATCAGCTACAAATAATTAATTTAAAGGAAAATGAACGTGCCTTTCCTAGAATTTGTCAACGTTATCGACGTGGCCAAACAAAGAGGAGGCAGATTGATTATGTTGCGAAGTTCTTGCCGATGGTTTGTAAATCTTCATAGAACCATCGTCTTTGGCAATATTATTCTAAGATTGTACTAATTCTTTGATGGAATAGCGTTCATTAAATTCTATGCGCATCAGACCGTATTTTGAATTCAGAGCCTAAGAAAATGTGCATCAGTACAACTATTTCACGCAATCAATTAAGGGGACATTACTTTCCATATACCTGTTATAGCTTTGCCAAATGATTCTGGTATTTGCTTTTTACGCACAAAACTTCCATCCACTAGACGCTCGTAATTAACTGAAACTGGCACCAACAATGCATCCTGTATACTGCGATCCATAGAAGCATCGACAATCACTGACAAAGTGCCACCTTTAGGCATGCAAGGTTTACCGATCCGCGTGCGACCGACATCTGTGGAAAATTCGACGTTGTGGCCCACCTTCAGAGCGTGTTGCAAATATAAATGCTAGTTATAAATGCAGCTACCTAAGCGCCATTGTATTCAACTTCTACATAGCCAATTTGCTCCAGGTCCAAATTCCAAAACCCGTATACTCCAATTTGCTGATGATATTTTGTTCATCCCAGTCGGCAGATCTTTCAACGATGTCGTCGAAAATATCTCAACCAATGCAGGTCAACCAATGCATGTCGTTTCGATTCCTTGGCATTTTTTTTTTTTTTTTTTGGTTGTTGAGTAAAGTTTGACTAAGCCAATAAACTTGTGACTTATATGTCCGAAGTGCAATACTTTACTGATTCCTTGGTATTTCCATTAACTCAACTTTAACGTTCTGCGATCATTACGAAAACGTGTTAAAAAGTTGTCAATCTGTATAAATCTTTGATCCGATCAAAAATTGAATTTGGACATTCAGCCACCTACAACTTCCCTCAGATATTATCAAAAAAACCCAAACCTTTGAAAACAAGCATTTGAAGCGATTTGGCGGCCTTGCGCCCTCGATGCCGTTGCACATACTTAAAACTATCTTCGGTGAACTTCCAGTAACTGAAGGAGCCCTCTTATTTACTATTAAGGAGCAAAATTAAGGCTATTTTGCCCTCTCTTGTCAACATGGTCACCGTACTGAGCGAGAACGTCACATAGAGTTATACTTTCTGTAAGCGCAGGTTTTATCACTAAAAAAAAAATTAACGCCTTTCCCGATTACATCATTGAAAATAACAACCTTTTGGTAGCTCTAGACATCCTAGCGCCACCTGCGGCCCCATCGGCCGAAGGAATCATTCGTGCGTCCCCTCTACGCTGCGAGAAACTCGAGGACTATCACAACAATTCCTTCGAGCCACTGATGGCTCTGTAGGTAATGAAGTAATCAGTTTCTCAGTGGTGAAATATGGCCAGGCTGTCGTCTGTAAAATTGAAATCTTGGAAAATTAATCTTCTACGTTCGCTGAATTGCTTGTCATTTAACACGCGGTCGCTCTATCGATAGCGAATCGGTATACAAAATTCGTCCTTTTCTCAGACAATAAATCGGCGCTTATAAATAAGAAAGACCAAACGAACCAACACGTGTTTGAAACCACAGACGTGTTTCATAACCCTTTTATAGATGAGTGGCATTTTGTATGCCGTATCGCTATGGCTTTCACCTCAATGAAAATGCTGATTTCGATGCTCGCAAAGCTTGTGAAGCGCAACTCGATGTGGATATAACATCTGCGCTATATTCACCAAGTGCAGCTCTGCGCAAAATTAAAAATGTCATTTCCATAGATCTAGATGCTGAATACAATACACTGGCAAGAGAAAAAGCGAACCGTTTCTTTTACAAAATATATCACTTCATGTCTTTCTATCCCTACATAACTCTCTCTTTTCGTCCTGACAGATCAAAATTTCTCTGCCCTCTAATGACTGATCATTCCTACAATCCTTATCTTTAAATGACCTGAGCGATCGACAATGAGAGGTACGACATATGACGAGCAACTGAATCGGCTGAGCATCTCATCTTCAGCCGCAAAAATTTTGATAACATCTTCACCTTCGTTTTTCGGTAGGTACAATAATCTACATGATAACTTTTGTGCTCACAATCATGCTCATTTTAAGGAACTAACCACCTTCATCAAAACTGCCGATCTTTTTTTCTAGTTTATCTTACATCTATTTTCAATACGATTCTACGATTTAATGTTCACAATCGCCCTTCTAGGCACTTCATATTTATTAATCTTAATCACTGTAAATACAATTACGTGCTGTTTAACCCGCGCAGAGTTGGTTGTAGTAATTTAAACGAAGTCTATCACTTGATCACAATTTCTGATTCATTAAAGACTATCAAAACAGTGTTACTTAATACAAGGGACTTTCGCATGTCCCATTTAAATTAACTTCGAATCCAAATAAGTTGTGAATTGGACAGTAAATTTGGCTCTGCCGTTGTCGGTTGCCATGAGTAACAAATTTGGGTTTACTCGCATCTAGGTTATGGGTGCGTCCTTTGGAAGGGGGGTGCACCGTAGCAAGCAGCTTGCATGCTTATTTTTGTACTTATGAATCTTAATTTATATTTTAATTTTATTTATAATTTGTAGTAATTATGTCTGCTGTCCCTGTACTCTATTTATTATTCTCTCCCAGTTAATCGCATGGAATCGACAACGCGTCAAATTTCACTGTTGAAAAAGGAAAATACGTAAGACACGCGCACATGACCGCTGCTGAGGCAAATCACCTACACGGCAATCTAAATTTTTAAATGTAAGCAATTCTTCTTCCAAGTAAATTCTAATAGATTGGCGAAAACACTCTCTCATATTTTACTATCTGTAGATAGTTTTACTTGTCACGTCATGGCGAGCAGGCGGAAAGCGTCATGTGGGGTATTTTGCGTACTTCTTGTGGGATATAATGCTGTTTTGTATTTTAATGTGTAATATTTTATGTGAAAGTAAATTTATAATGTAAAGTCTTCCGAATATAAAAGCGAGGTATATAAGCGATTAATCAAATGAGGGAACACACTCCTTTTTGTAAACGATTATGCATGTATTTATGTGTTCTAAAAGAAAAAATATTCGTCTTTCTTTAAAATATTTGCTACTTTATATACGAGCTTTTTTTCTGTTAAACAATAAAATGATAAGGAAATCAGTAAATTCGTCGAAGATTATTCGTCTCAATATCCTTATTTGCCCAATAAATGATATCAATAACAGTACAAGAGCGATCTTCAAGGATATCTGGCCAGAAACGTAAAGGCGAATATATCACCTAATAACGATTATAATGGACCAACGGAGGAAGGTACAATAAAATATATCGAAAAGATTTAATTTACGGTGATCTTGCTGAGAGATAGTTGGAGGCCCAATTTCAAACTTATCAAAAATTATTGAGCCCTTTATATATATAAACGGAGCTTAAGAGACAACAACGTTCGTTTAAAAATAGAGAATGCCAGCTGCACTTCGTTTAAAAATAGATAAAATGCTCTCAGCCTATTCTCGCTCCTTCCTTGTCCGGTTCTCTCTTTCCGGATTAACGGTACTGACTTTGAGTTTACTATTGCAATATTTCCACATTCATAAATAATCTATACGTATATAAAAAGATTAATCTCAACCTTGCGGAGTACTTGGGGAAGAGATCAAAATTTGAACGTAAAAATTTCTTTCATGAATTTGTGCTCAGTATACGAAGAGTATTAACAATTAATCAGCCGGAAGGATTGCCTACTCCAAAAACAATGAGTAATAATTTAAGGTCACCCAATAGAAATTTAATCCAACCGAAACTACGACACCCGAATTAGGAAAGTTTGTTAAAAATGATGTTGAAACAAGTACACCATGCAATAGGCAATACTTGGGCTTAAGGCGTGCTCGTCCTAGTTCGAAGAAATAACAATGACAAGAAAGATAATTAATATAATATAACCATGAATCAATGTTAAGTTTAACATAATTTTTCAAAGACGTACATAGGCGATTTGCTGCATTTAGACAAAATCGAAAACATCCTCAACAATCCTGTGCTTCTATGCAGTTACTGCACCAACACCTGCCGGCACTAGCCTCACTTCGTAGAAAACACACATAGTGTTGCTGCGGCAATTTATAAATCAATAAAAGCCTCGATATCTCGTGCTTCTCCGCAGGGTGCGCAGCACCACCTGCTGTATTCATCATCATCCCAACAAAACTTACATTGTCACCACACAAATAGTTGGACATCAAGTGGCGACGATTTTAGTGGATTTCCTAAACCTACCAACACACTAGGTTTTTGCCTTCTCTGTCGATCTCGGTTTAAACAGTATCTGCTAATTTCCATATCTCTCTCTTTTTTCACGGTAAGTCAGTTGTTTTTTATCTTCTGCCTATAACCCAGCACGAAATTTAAAAGTCGCCCGCCCCACAAGGGGGTGAGGCTTACAAAAATGGTTTCCGATAATGGGGATTTTGAAAATTTTGTGCGAACTAACCGTACTTGAGTTTCTTTTAAAAGAAAAAAGTTAAACCAAAATTATAATTCCAAAAAAACTATCATAGATAAGGATTCCAAAAAAACTATCATAGATAAGGATATTTCACGTATAAAAGACCTGGCTGTGGATGTCAACACCACCTCATCTAAATCTCCCATCGTTCCTTCTAACAGCAAACAGAAAAGAACTCTCAGCCATCAAGTCAAAATCTTTACGGTAATGACGAGACTGGCGAGTCCTACGTTTTCATTGAAGTAAATCTCAATAACTAAAACAAGCCTTTTCGCCCTCAACTCTGACTTATTATTCTTTGAACATATCAAAGACCATAAACTTAATGGATTGACCAATATAAAACCATCAGCAATGGCAAAGCCAAACTTAGCTTCGTCACCGCAGCCGATGCAAACGAATTCGTCCTAAATAACGACTTCCATACTAAGTCTTACATCCCAAAAATGTTCACCGAAAAATTCGGCATCGTGAAAAACATCTTACTTACAATCAAGGAAGAGGACTTCCTTAAGTCAGCTAGCTCGGACATCGAAATCCTCTCAGTTACAAGACTTCACAGAAGAGACCATTTCAATAGAGAAACGTTTATTCCTACCAACAACTTTAAGATTGGCTTCAAAGGTAAACTGGTCCCTAAAAATATATAATATTAATTTTTACAACATCCCAGTTGATTATTTCATTCCCTCTGTCAAACTATGCTATAACTGCGGCCGCTTTGGTCACATCGCAAAGTTCTGTAAAAGTAAGGAAGGCAGATGTCTTAATTGTGACAAGACGTCAGCCTGCCCTGTTAACTCATGCCTTTCAGTTAAATGGTTGGGTTGTGAAAAAAGAAAGAGAGAGGAAAATTAAAAAAAGATACTAACAATTCAGTAAATATCCTTTAGAGAATACAAGGAAAAATTCTCAAATAACCCCTACAACTTACTGGACAACTATGATACAAACTGCCCAGTAATGAAGCATAGCTCCGCACCCAATAAGATTAGGTAGCCTACTCTAGAAACAAATAAGATTTTAGTTAGAAAAAACTTCAGCGCAATCGTCAAAAACAAAACTTTTATTCCCAAACCTATGCAAACAATTTCTCCAAATACGCCTTCAACTCACAGCAGCAAAACAAAACCTCCCCTTCCTACTAAAAAGCACACTTTCACCAACAACCACAAAACTACCGAAATGGAAATGATTTTAGACAAAATTTTCAAAATTCTCGCAACCGCCCATTACGCTGCAAATTTCAAAACCGTCCAGGAATGTATAGTTACTCTCAAATCAGAATTTGATCTCTTAAAACAGGGTTCATCTAAGCTGGTCTTATCAAGCCTCATTATCTCTCAATGACCTCCTTCATATAATATAACACACAAAGTTTCAGGCGTAATGTCCATTCGCTGGACTATTTCATCAACTCCAGCCGAGCTGACTTCGCCATTTTGAGCGAAATGGGAATTTAAAGTACTTCATAGACTTATGTGTAATCACACCTAAGACAAGGTATATTTTAAAATGATAAGAGTGTCTTCCACTGATTTTTGTGAAGAATGTAACATCACCGAGTCTGCCGAGCATCTCATATTTGAATGCAGGAGATTTCACATCCCCAGACAGTCTTTCACTATTCTTAGCCTGGAGAACAACTTATATGAAATTTTTCGTGCTGGAAACTTTAGGCAATTGAAGCAACTGACGGCTTTTATCAAATCAGCTGATTTTTCTTTCTAAGCTTTCTTTACTCATAACTTTGTCTACTAACAAAAATCGCCTATACTTTTGTTTTTCCGGCACTCTTTGCCGGAATACCGACCGTACCACACCGCACTAAATATTTTGATTGATTGTGGTGCATAACTTCGCTCGTTTAACAAACATAAGCATCACCAAAATATAAAACAAAAAAAATAAAAAATTAAATTAAAAAATTATTCTAAAAAACGCGTTGCTCAGGTAGCATAAAATCGTTTGTATCATTAAAGCGTTGTTTTTTACGTTACTGGATTTTGTGTCTATATCGATACATAGAGGCCTAACCCTCTTCGTTCTACAAGCAAAGAAAAAAAAGATAAAGCGACAATATTCGGTGACACGCTTTGATCTTGCAAAAATTAATTGTTTTTTTGGCTAATCTTCAAGGTTATTCAAGGTCTAATTTTTTCAATAAAAAATCCAAATAATTCACAAAAATCCCAACAATAAAATGTTCAAATTAGTAATAAACTCCAAGGAGCTTCTCCAGAGGAGCAATTTGCGCATAATGCAAAAACATTACAGGAGTTTACAGCATCGAAACAAGTATATTTATTCGTACGTAGCAAATCTTAAATGAAAAAAGCTATTACCCTGCAGCCTGCGAATAATCATTTACTATTACTTACTATAAAAATTAACGGAATAAGTCATTCATTAAATAATTTCTATTATAGTCTCACGCAACGGATAAAGCACGTTGGTTGGGTGTTTGCCCCAGTTATCTGGAAGCTGCTGCCGCCGTTAACAATGTTGCCAATACCGCGGCCAGCTGTGCTGCTACCGCAGCTACTCAGATGTGTTTAGCTACCGAACTATGCGCCCGCCTCGAGCAGTTGTCGACCTCATCGAGTTCAGCTTCAACTCATATGCCCTCTTCGTATTTATGCTTAAATGCCCGCAAATTTATATTCGCTCTTCGTACTTATGCTTAAATGCCCGCAAATTTATATTCGCTCTTCGTATTTATGCTTAAATGCCCGCAAATTTATATTTGGTCTTCGTACTTATGCTTAAATGCCCGCAAATTTATATACGCTCTTCGTATTTATGCTTAAATGCCCGCACATTTATATTCGCTCTTCATACTTATGCTTGAATGCTTCCAAAGATTTTGAAAGTAAGATTTCAGACCGGCTCTTTCAACTACTACTCTCACGATTTTCATATAGCCAACGGCTTTCAATGAAAAAGAATCTGAGAAGTAATCTTAATTTTCAGGTTCTTGGTATTATTAGAAAACATGCATTCCTCTTTTGCATCCAGAATTTATTAAGTTCTCTTTCCAATGAAGTTGCAATGGTTCTCTACAGAAAATTGAATATATCCAGACATGGAACATAAACTTTTATTGCATAAGCAACACCTAAAGTTGTTAGTAGAGATCTTTTGCCTAATCGGCAACTTATATTAGTTCAAGTATAAAAACAAATGTTATTTGTAGTATAATCCTCTTCTTCATTCATCAAAAATATTTCGCTATGAAAATTCTTGGTCTGGATGTTATTATCTCATTTCATTTAATTAACCAACAAATTCAAGCATCCTCTTAACTTATAAGCATATTGCAAAGAAATTTTATTCACGGTGTGTGATTCTCTTAATCCATTGCAACATTTTTTCGATAATAAGCTCTGTACTGGACAATGCCCGACGGTGAAGCTCATATTTATTTATTTGTATGCCTCCGCGATGAGCAACCGACTCGAGAAATTTTGAACTGCAACTGACAGCGAAGAAAGAAAAAAAGAAAGACGTATACACTTGCAACAGTCCCTTGGTTATCGAACACAGAGAAGTAGGCACTTTCAATAAAATCATTGTTGAGCAAGCCTTCATGTGAGGTAGTACCTGAGAGAGAATAACTACATGTGCTGTGAAATTCATCCTGCAAACGGATATTATGCCCATAATCCCTTTGTTACCCATTGTACACACACCAGATCTTCTTAACTTCGAAGCAAGCAGATACCTGATCTGATTTGTTATTAACTATACTGCGAACATTTTTTTACTGAAATATTCAACAAAATCAACAAATATTCAACACCATTTAACATATTCCATGTCCATAGATATAGGATTAATAAATTTCAATGGTATAAATATATACCATGTAGACAATTGTCCCTACAAATGCAGTCGTTTTACATATTTGTGAGCTCTTCGTAAATGGTATTAATTTTTCAGAATGATTGTCAATTATTCAACACCGTGTTTAAGAGATTGGCCCTGACATATCCGTAACAAGTAATGGACACGCAACTTTTTTACAATCTTTAGCGATCATATTTTCGCTCGGAAGATATTCAGTCGGCAGATATTTAACAATATGCTCAAACAACATACTGGAATTCTAAAATTGCAAGATATCGACCAACTATTAGACGGCGTCTATGTGTATCTATAGGATTCTAACCGTATATTCACAAAAATGGGGAAAAAGAGTGTAACATCCAGTTTAGATATGGGCGACATTTTGAATGGTTTCTTTGCCCATCAGCGAATTTATCAAGGTTATTAAAACTGATACAGAAAACGATAATTTTGCCCATATGTTCATGTGATGCAATGCCAAGGATTAACTTCGAAAATATTTGTGGAAACGTCTCATATAAAAACAAATTCGCTTGTTCTTTTGTCTGTTGAAAACAAAAAAAAACACGACAAATAATAATTGGATATGACTTTCAAAATCGTAAATTTTTTATTCATTATAAAAGAAGGGTAACGTTTCGATTTTATTGCAGATGCGCACTGTCACAATACTGTAATTCTTTTTAAACTACAATTATCTTGCAATTATTTCTCCTTATCTTCTTTATAAGTCACACCAAGTTGAGCTCTAATTTCGTCTTCGATTTGAGCGAACAGTAAACTGTCGTTATGACTGACATGTTCGCTTTGCAATTTGCCCTCCAATATGCATTGACGGGCCTCCGCGGCTTCATAACGCATTCCCTCGGAATTTGGGAAATTTGTAGGGTACTTTCCTTTAGGCAAGACCCATTCTTTCTCTTTACCATCGATGTCAATGATCTTAGTAGGGCTCCAAAATTGCAAAAACTGCAGTTTTGAGAAAAGCGACAATTTTTAAAAAGCGTATATATTTTCGTTAATTTTCATTCAAATTACAGTTATTTCCCCTTTTGTTCCTTTGATAACAGCTTTATTGTCTAAAAGTCTTTCACCACTGAAATGACACGTAGCCTTGCGATTGCCCGAATAGCGTAACTCTGCTATCGCTTCCACATCAACACCATCAGCATTTAAAGTACCTTTGGCAACGATTTGTTGCGGCGGTTCCTGAAATGCCCATTGTGCGCATTGGATAGTATAGATGCCTAAATCCAAACAAGTACCACCACCCAACCCTTTCTTCCTAATTAACAAAAAAAAGCCCAAAGCAAATTTGTGAAATCCGATTAGAAAAGTTTTCAAGCTTACTGTAAACGTTCCACGTGCTTCAGATCGACGCAGAAAGAAGCGCTCACTTCTTTGATATCCCCTAAGACTCCAGTGTCTATTTGCTTTCGCAAATATTGATATGCCGGGAAAAACCTCGACCATACAGCTTCCATAAGGAAAAGTTTCTTCATTTCGGCATATTGTATCAATTTCTTAGCTTGCTTGTGATTCATACACAATGGTTTCTCGCATAAAACATGTTTTCCGTTTTTCAACATCAACATGCATATCTCAAAATGTTGCGGATTTAATGCGGCCACGTACGCAATATCTGAAAATAAATTATAATTGTAAATTTTTAAGATGATTTGAATTTGCATAGAAATACACAAATTTTTTTATCCCTGCTGTTGAAACGTAACTTGAGAGTTATTCGCCGGGCATCAAGTAGTAATAGATCTCTTTAAGTCACTTACGATCTTTAGCTAAATATGATCTGCATGAACCATAGACCGAAAACAACACACCTCTCTCCGCTCTATACGCTTTTCAATGCTGGATCAAGAGACCGATTGTATTTCGTAATTTTAATTTTGTCAAACTTACATTAATTCTTCTTCTTCTCGTTTGACCAAATCTTTTAGCTCACAGAAAGATTAGAGCTGCTAACATTACTCTTTGGATAACTACCCTTCAGTTATCAAGGACCTCCTTCTGTCGCAATTTTTCAAATTGCTTTTGACGAATTAAAAACGATTAAACATTAGATTCCAAAAAATGATTTATGTGTTCTTTACATTCTGGCAACGTAGTTGACACTTCTAAACAGTTAATATACTGGAAAACATCGTAGATGTTGCATAAAGGAACACGAAAATCATAAAATATCTATACTCGTAGAATCCGTTTACAAATAATTCCCAATCACAACAGGAACACACAATCAATATCTTAGCTGATGGAGAAATCCTCGCTTTGGCATAAATTCTAACTAGTATAAAACATAGAAAAACCTTCCCCAAACCAATTCCATTGAATAACTTAGGAGAGAACGCTTGCCCTATATAATACACGATTGGGCAGATGGACAGGCGAACATACTTAGGTGCACTCCAAACTCGAAATAGGCCCAAAATCTAT
This sequence comes from Glossina austeni, assembly GCA_000688735.1. Classification (NCBI taxonomy): domain Eukaryota; kingdom Metazoa; phylum Arthropoda; class Insecta; order Diptera; family Glossinidae; genus Glossina; species Glossina austeni. The sequence goes on along the minus strand of KK502414.1, from coordinate 52,341 downwards.
CCACTTTATAGGTTCTTTGTAGCCTAGCTTCTACTCGTTGCATTCGTTTCGACAAAATGACCCTCATCCTTCGATGATGCAAGAGAATCCGTTTAAGAGCGTTATGAGAACGTTCAGTATATCAATAACTATTTATTTGCAGGTATCAGTGATGTTGTGCAATTTTTTGAATTAAATTTAAAAAAAATTATTCCACATTAATCAATTGAAAACTCCTTCCTCCTTTTTCTCTCATTCTTTGTCTGTTTTTTTGTTTATACTCACCGATATCCCATTCAGCCAGCTCGCAATAGCTGCCAAAAGCATTTGGAATTTCATGCTTCTTGGCGAATTCTTCAGCTCTCTGTTTGTCACGAGCTGCTACAGCTACGATTTGATGCTCATCAAATGGTAAGGTGCTTAAGGCAACGCAAAAATCGTGACTTATCTTACCAGCTGTTACAATTCCCCAACGTAAAGCAATCGTCATATTATTTTAATTAAGTTTTCTAAAAAATCTTTTAAATAAAATATATTTTCTGCTCGGTTAATATAATTTCGTTTGCCGGCTATTATTATTATGATAACGGGAGTATGGAAGCAACATGATTTTTTTACTCACAAATAGGGGGTTGCGACGTTTTGCAACTCTTTATAATTAATTTTTAAAAAACTCAGAGAATATTGTTAGCAACCCTGGGTTTTAAAATCAAACCCACTGTACGTACATAATCGCATAAGGCGACAGTTGCTTTTTGTTTACATGAAATTTATTCAAGTTAAGCTTGGGATTATTATTATTTTGCTGAGATGTTGCGATATATATTAATGAAGCTGCCAAAAACTAGTACGAATCTAGAAATGGTTCGAATTAATAGTGAAAATGGGTTATAGAATTTGTTCTCTGTGAAAAAATAAATAAAAAATCACATTTTAAGAAGAATCAATTTCTTTTTCTCGGATCAAAAAGAAGGATCCTTCTTTTTTATCTAATAATTTGTTTTTTCTACAATTTATTTTCACATCCCAGAAATTGATTAATAACGCACTATAGATTAGTGTAATACACATTCTGCAACTGGCACGCTTTATTTTTATACATTCAAAACTGCTGTTTGACGATTATTTTCAATATCACGCTGAACTGTTATAAAAAACCCTGTAAAAGTGTGCAAAAGTAACACCTTAACAGCACATCGATAACTGAACTGAAATTTAAAACTCAATACGAAATCATTTCAGAAGGGCAAGCAAAAACAGAACACAAAATTGTTTGTACAACGCAGAAGACACAAAAACTGCATTATATCCACATAAAAAAGACAACAACTGAAACACCAGAAAAAGTGAAATATCGCCTTTTGGGAATAGGAACAACGTTACATCCCACTACGGAGCTCGCCTCACTCAAAAATATCACTACACACTTGGACTCCATTCCATTCTATAACTTGACTGCTTATCATCTCTAAATCTACAAAACTCAATCTGCGATATGCGGTTTGCCCACAAAGCCGCACCATCTCCCTCGAAAGTGGTGGCATCAAAATCCCCAGAGCCAGAGCTTATCCACACACCAGAACTCAGTATGTGTATTTATTCAGTCCAGAAAAAATGCTTCGCCAATAATCGAACTTGGCAGAAATTTGTACCATGATTTTTATAACTTCGATTTTTTTCGCCTCTGACAAAAAAACCAAATTGATCTCTTCCGATGCGGCTACGCAAATTCTATTGCCGCCAATACTCCACGCCAAAAGCCGCTCTGCCTCTGCTGTGGCGGAAGCCATGAATACATCTCAAATTGTTCTCAAACTAAAAAATGTATCAATTGTAAGGGTGATCGTCCATCTAATCCAAAAAAAATGCAGTAGATCGTTTGAAGCCGCAAATACATACCTTCTCTCGAAATGCTTACGCTCACGCAAATAATAACTTTTCATTGTCTCTAGAAAGTTTCCATAAATTGCCTCCCCCGACTTTTCAACCAACCATCAAACAACCAAACAGTGAGTGTATTGTCTCAATTCCAATCAAAAAGATGGTAACTCCTGAAATCACCATCTCCCCTTCCAATATAAAATTTTCAAATCCCGAGACTGTGACACCCATCGCAGACAATGTTCCTTCCGATCACGAAATGATCGTTGATTCTAACACTCCCTCCAACTTATCTCAAATCTCCGATCGCATTCAAAAATAACGTAATATCAAGTCGTGCTCTGATCCAAAGTCTACCATTAACTCCGCCACACGCTTATGTCGCGGCCATCACTTGGTTTTTTTGAATCAAAGATTTTCTACTTCGGGTTCGTACCCAAACTACAGCCAAACTATGGCTCGCTGTAAATAAATGCAAAAGATTTCCTTCTAGACTAAATTTCAAATAGTTGACCGATATTAGAATAAAATATACTTACACTCTCGGGCTGGAAAGACGTAAAGATTGGAAACAATTTTGTGAAAATATCAATAGTGACATGTCAATCGCAGATGTTTGACGCAATGTCAGAAGTGTCACTGCTTCCCGTTGTTCCATTCCTTCGCAAAACTTTAAGGATTTGTTTGACAAACTAGATCTTCTGTAATCCCCTCTGTTTCACTCGATGAGGAACGTGATTATTTTTCCTTAAACGACATATCTCTCTCTGAGGTCGATAAAGCCATTAATCTCTCAAAAGACTCAGCTTTAAGAAAAATATTGCCTTAGTTACCACCCTTAGAAAAATGTTGAAGAGAGTGTTATACTCACGACTAGAATGGTGTCTCGAGTCCAAACCTCCTCAGCAATCCTCAATTTGGTTTCAGACGTCACAGATCTGCGCAAGACAACATCGTCGCTTTGTGGTTAGGAATAAATTCAGCGTTTGCCAGCAACGACATTCTCATTGCCTGCTTTTTGGACATAACCCCAGCGTTTGATTCTGTCAATATCAACATCTATCCAACTATTTTGAATATCATTACCAAATTATGTAATTTGCTATATAACCCCTTTCTCTATAAGAACAAGGTAATTAACAATGATGATATTGTTGTACAAAGGAGATCTTTTACAGCATTTCCTCAGGAATCTGTATTGAATCCTCTTTGCTTTTATTTTATTTTTTATTTCATTTTAATTCTACTCATACATGAAACTCGAACAACTGAACTGAAACAAATAACAGTCGAATTCAAATGACTCTTTAAGCAAAACTCATATTAATTAATATTAAAACTTAGTATAAGTAAAAATAAAACGAATAAGAAGGAAAAAAGAAAAAAAGCATGTACGCAACTAGCATAGAGCCACACTTACAACCGGTACAGGACCAAATTGCAAATGAACCCCTAAGCGATCGCAAACATGCATACGCTTGGCAACCGATAAGAGTTAACACCAATTAATTTTCGAATCACAATGACCTTCTAGGGTTAAAAGCTAGTTTAAGTGCGACATTGGTAAATCTCGTGTATTAAGCAATGTTGCTTTAATGGATATTAAAGAGTCCGATAATGAGAATAGCCGATAGACGTCATTTAGGTTCTTGCAAACAACTCTGAGCGGGTTAAATAGCTCATAATTATATTTACACTGACTAAGCTTAACCAAGATAAAGTGCCTAGAGAAGCGTTTAGGGACATTAAAGCTAATTTCCCCAACTAATAAAGGCGAGTCAATACCACAATTTATTACTTTGATTACTGACTAAGCTTAACCAAGATAAAGTGCCTAGAGAAGCGGTTAGGAACATTACAGCTAATTTCACCAACTAGTAAAGGCGAGTCAATAACACCATTTATTACTTTGATTACAAAGGAAACGCCAAGAACAAATCTACGTTTCTCAAGAGACGGTAAGGACAACAGAAGCAACCTATTTTCATAAGGAGGAAGGGAGGCAATCGGATCCCAACCCAAATTTCTAAGGGCAAACAGCAAGAATTGCTTTTGAACAGATTCAATTGAATCTACATAGCACCTATATGAAGGAGACCACACAATAGAGGCATACTCGAGTATAGGTCTAACCAAACACATGTACAGCTTTTTTGAAATGTAAGGATCATCAAGCTCCTTGGACCACCACCTTGGACCTTGGAAACCAAGCGCTTATCTAGCTTTGCTTAACGAGAGCCCAATATGCAAGTTGAAACGTAACCTATGGTCAAAATAGAACGCCTAAATCTGTAATCGAATCGATGTCCTCCAACTTATACGAATCTATGAAATATTGAGTAATGAATAACTTTCTTGTTGAGAAAGAAAGCTTTTTACATTTATTTAGATTTAGTTTCAGAAGATTCAAAGAGCACTATGCAACCAAATTATTCAAGTCACCTTGAAGGTGATGTGATTTCGATTCAACAGAGAAGAAAGAAAACAGTTTTACATCATCAGCTTACTTTAAGATCTGGCTGGAATTAATCACCGATGGAAGATCGTTAATGTATAAACTAAATAAAACGGGACCTAAGTGGCTTCCTCGAGGTGCGCTAGACCTAACGGGCAATTCATCCGGGGCGATGAACTTAAACAAAACCCTCAAGGATCTATTGTGCAGATAAGAGCTTATCCATTTCACTATATAGAAAGGGAGGCCAGAGGCTTGGAGTTTAAATATAAGGAGGTTATGGTTAACCATATCAAACGCTTTGCTTAAATCAGCTTATATAACATCTGTGCGGCGGCCACTAGAAAAAGCCTTGAAAACATGACAAGTGAACTCTAACAAATTGGTGACCGTTGATCGCCCTTTCCGAAAGTCATGCTGGTGTGGAAAAATATGCGAATTAATGGCAAAGGTTAAATGCTGGGTCACAATTCGTTCGAACAACTTTGACAAAACACTCAACTTGGCTATGCTTCTGTAGTTTTCAACAAGTTTAATTTATATTTTAACAAAATTTTCAGCTCCCTTTCCGAAAACATCTCAATCCTGGGCTCTTGCCATTTTTAGTTCCAACTCTAATCCAGATTTATGTAGGCGCAATTTGCAATCTGCCCTTGACATTATTTTCTCTCGTCTTGAATCAGCTCAATTCACTCTTTCAGTCAATAAGACAAAATGCTTAAACTTTTCAAAAAAAAGAAGGGACCACATGGTTACTCCACTGCTTATCTATGGTTCTTCTATCCAAAACTTTCGACTTTCTAGGCTTTTTCCTATACTCAAAACTTTTTTAAACTCATTAATGTATTAGAATCCATTTGTGCTATTTCTTGTGGCTCTGACCCTTCTTGCATGGTGAAACTGTATCTTACCTTAATCAGACCAAAATTAGAATACGCCTTTTCACTCTTATTGGACACCCCAAAAAAGGACCTTCTGAAATTATGCAGGATCCAATGGAAATGCCTCCGTCTGGCTCTTGGTGGCATGAATTCTAAAAACACAATAAGCTTGGAACAAATGGCAAAGTTTATGCTTCTATAAGAAAGATTTCATTTTCTCGCCAATTTCTTATCTGATAAAATTCTATTTTTTGATATGGTTTAAGTACAACTTTACATCACTCAATTCCTCTCTCTCCGTCTTTAAAATTTTTGCTAACAAAACCAAAGCTTCAACATTCTAGAAACTGATGTACATGGTGTATCCAAAATTCCTCCAGTAATTATGTTCTTACCAGTGAGAAAATCCACAGTAACTCCGCCAGAGATACACCACCGTTACGCGAACTTGGCCAATACCAAATGGAAACACTTTTCAATCATTTTTACTAGATCTAAGACTGATATTGTAGACAGCTGCGTTTGCTTTCCTGATATTAACATAGAAGCCTACTTCTCAAATTACCCATTTAGCGCTATATTTTCGGCTGAATGGCTTGCGATCGTAGAAGTCGTCCGCTTAGCGTGTACTCGACGTTAAAGGAAATTCCTTATAGTGTCAAACAGTAAATCTGTCTTATCCGCTTTACAATCAGTTCCCTCGGGTTACACTCATCCCTACATATTAGAAATCAGATCCTTATTTTTTTTTTTCTTTTTTTGGTTGTTGAGTAAAGTTGGACTAAGCCAATAAATTTGTGGTTTATATGTCCGAAGTGCAATACTTCACTGATCTTTACTTTATAGCGTGAAAATATGTTTTCTTTTCATTTCATATTTCGCATTTCATATGTTTTCTTTTGAATTCGCTATACTTCTCTTTGATTTGTAAACAATTTCATATGTTTTCTTTTGAATTCGCTATACCTCCCTTTGAAGAACTATGTGTCCACATTTCTTTTCTATACATCCCAACGAGTTTTTGATTGTTAATTTGCTGAATAACAGCAGAAGAAGACGACAGCTGCTTTTTGTTTACGTGCAAGCTATTGAAGTTAATCCTTGAATTATTACAATTTTGTTGAGATGTTGCGAAATATATTGTTAAACTTGCCGAAAACTAGTGTAAATCTAAAAGTGCGTATATTACTTAGCGTAATTTTTATCAATTTAAATGTTTTCTATATAAAAATGTAGGTTTTTTCCGCGAATCTTACTCAAAGTTCTGCTGAATATATAAATGAAGATAAGTATACATTACTGTCAGAAGAACATATAACAGAAGCTGTAAAATTATCTCCAGCACTTTCTACGGTCTCGTCGGAAATGTGGCGTACAGCTCATGAGACTTTCCTTAATCATGGTTTGTCAACTCAAAATTTTCTACAAATTGCCACTGGCAATCCCAAAGTGTTAATGCGTTCACCAATGAAAGTTATTGAAGCGCTAGAGTTTTGGCGTACTTGTCAATTCGGTGAATATTGCTTATTCCTTTTAATTACTAAGTACCCTGAATTGTTGGATGTAAATGATCAGCAGAAACTACTGAGACATATTTCTTTTTTAAAAAGTTACGTCAATACCGATAAAAATGTATGGAAGCTTTTAATGACTTGTCCATCCTTAATGCAAGATTCTGTAAAAAATATTGAAGCCAGAATGTCATATTTCAAAAACGTGATGTGTTTGGAAATACCGGAAATTATTAAATCCAAGGCTTTAACAAAACCTTTAGAGGAAATTAAATGTCGTCACATATTCTTGGAGAGATTACGCTTATTCAAGCCAAGACCGAAGAAAGTAGATCCCGACCAACTCACCGACAACCCCCGTTTATATAAAATTACCGATACTTCAGACAAAACATTTGCTACGAAAATATGTCATGTAACTGCAGAAGAATACGAAAGCTTCAAAATATTGTTTCGTAGAGAAATAGAGCGCAAGGAGGAAGAAACTAAAAACAAAGACTTATTAAGTGATGATGATGACAATTAATTCTAAAGTGATAGGAAAAATGTATTTAATTAATATTCTAAAATCTGTGTTAAATAATTATTGAAAATTGCAATACAAGTATACGAATATATCGCTAAAGAGATCGGCACTACTAGCTGATTCAAAAACCATTCGAGAGAAAGATATCAAATTGAATAAATATGTTTTCGTATTTACAATATATTATAAGTTCGTTACCTCAATCTCTAGACAAACATGAAGCACTTTTCTCCTTGCAGGTTTTGTCTATGAAAAATAAATTAAATTCGAGTCCTTTATTTATTATGTCCAGCACTAGATTTGCTCGTACAACCAAAACACACGGTGATAGAATTAAAGGCCTTTTGGTGTTTGCTATAAAGTTTAAAGTTCCCAATGTTTTTGTAAAAAGTTAAGACGCTGTAATTGATACTTACAACTTAAATATGAAATAAAGCTAAAAATCACGCTCGCAAATAACCAAAAACCAAATTTTAATGCAATATACACTGCGCTTTGATATCTTTAGCAAGTCATCTAAATCTTGCAACCTCATCCTTTGATTATCGAGAATTGTTCCCAGAATGTTTCGATATTCTTTTTTTGGTCTGCATAAGAGGAATGGATAAAGCCTGCATATTTTGGCGCGTAGTCATCAGCAACATGAGATAAAGCAATTTCCATAATCGATTGATTATGAGATTGAGAATAACAATTAGATGACTTTCCGCAAGAAGCCGGAGGATCCGATGTCTGGTAGATGAGATATCCTTTGTTCAGTGGCCAAAATGTACCTGTAGTCGGTACGGTACTGTCGAATTTTGTATAATTTTCCCGGAAAAACGAATTGCAAGCTTTGGCTGTACAATGTTGCAAAGTCTACCAATGTTGCAAAGTCTACCAGTGTTGTGAAAATTTCTTCCCGTTGGTCCAAAGAATATTGCAAAGAAAATATAACAAGTGGTCAAAATCATGTACTTATGCATTTGGGCCCGATTGAATCACGCTGATGAAGAAAAAATGCAGCCTCAAGGCGAGTAGAAGTATTCGGCTATAATAAATATGTATTATGTATATATATGTTTAGTTGTTAGCGAATTTTTATTCCACCTATTTGCACCAGATATTCACTGATTGTAATTTGTAACATATTTATCTTTAACTAATTTACTTATATATATGTTTATTAATACAAATAATGTTATTAATGTAAATATGTTGTTAATTAAGATAGTAGAAGAAAAAGATACTAAAAGGATAACTCAGCATCTTTGATAGAAGCAGTCAGTCGTTTGACAACTGTATAATTGCTAGCAATAAAAATTTCGTAAAATTTATTTTACAACTCAAAGAATGCGAAAGATTGCCTATTTTATATATATATATTTTTTTGGATGGACCAAGCCAATAAATTTCTGGCTTATATGTCCAGATAATAAACAGTAGTAAATACTAGTGTGAAAAGTATACAGAACACAATAAAAAATGTGGTCGTGATAACAAAAGCCAATATGTTAAGTGTAAATGTAGATTGTTGAGCTGTTGAAAGTTACACCAGCAAGAAAGGCAAAAAAGTATTGCAAGCTTTGGCTGAAGACAAAAAAGGAATGTTATGAAGATAAAATATGATGAGAAAATTTATTCTGCATTAAAAAGACAAAATCGCTTTTCTAATAAAGCGGGTTAGTTGCCCGAGATGACTTACATTTTTTGTTGCAAAGAGATCGGGGGGACCACCATATAACTTGAAGAAACCAAAACAACTCCTAATACCATTAAGCCTGTGATATCTAAAAATTAGATGCTCAGCACGTTCGCTAATATTACACACCTCACAAATATCACACGGTATAGCACGAATCATTTTTAAATACGTTTTGTCATAAGTGTGACCACTGATGAGTCTATAAAGAATTTTAATTTCCCAGGAGATAAAGGAAGAATTTGAGGGTATAAATTGAAATTTAGGATTTATTTTATAGAAAAGACGATTGGATTTAACACGCGCAAATCTCTTTAAATTCGTCATTTTGTTATTGAAAGATGTGGTTACAAAGAGCCCGCATTGCTTCATTGGATTATATTTGATGGACGAAATTGTTTCATCATCTTGGGTTTTTTTTGCATGAAAGTCCGCTTTTTCATTTCAAAAAAAAAAGACGCTGAGACCAGACAAGGTGACTGTCATCCACTTGGGATTCATGGAACATTCTGTGTATGTCAAGCACTTATTGGTTATCTGCATCTCTTTTACTTATTAGAAGTAGAGCTGTCTATATTATTAAGAGGTTTTATTTCTCTGGGTGTATTATCTTATTACGAAATTTTCCAGCTTCAACGCGGAATTTGGAATAATTAACGTGGGACTACAACAAAATAAAAGTTAGTTATTAAACTTTCAAACGGAAACTAGAAACCAATCATTGAAAGAAGACGAAGGGCAAATAATCAGGGATTAAAAAGAGCGCAGGGACTGCATTGTCTTGGAAACAGTACACAAGAAAGTCGGCCCCCAAAGCGCAAGCAAATGACACGCACTAAGTCATCCGACAAATCTCAAGAGGAGAGTTAAGCGAAGAAAGTCAAGAAAATTTTAAGTCCAATTAAACGTAGAATCAGAAAGGAGCTATGGAAAATAGTCGAAACCGGAAACAATTTTTATGTAGACCTTATGGAAGAATCATATACTTACACCTGCGAAGTGTCTTTGATCGATGACAATATCTGTTCAGTGATTAGGGGACAAACAAATACTTGCCAAGATGGCCAATTAGCTTTGTGTGAAGCGCAAAAAGCTATTAGCACCTTACTAGAGCACATCATTGATGTCAAAACGCGTGCTGGACGCGCCGAAGAGACAATGAAAGAAAATGCAAGGGACATTAAACAATTAGACCGTGCCAAAAGAAATCTTTCCTCAGCCATAACTACTTTAAATCACTTGATTGAATGAAATTATGAAACTGACCAAGAATCTTTGTAGTTTATGGTGGTTTTGAGGATTGCCTATGAGCGTTATAAAGATATTCGAAAACAAATTAAATTTTGATACAATATTCCATTTTCCTTTTCGTACATACGCTACAACATAGCCGATAGAATATGTGTTCACATGCTTGTGTATTTATCTGCTACAGTTTATGGATAATGGTCAAAAAACCAAACTGTTATTCCTTTTGAAAAACAGACGTGTTCTCAGTTTACGTAGTACTGTTGTCCCATTTTCAATACAAACCTGCGTGCAAGAACTTCCAATGTGTCTGCCAATTTTTCAAAACAATACGAAAACATACATACCCCAGACCGTAAATATCCCAGACCATAAATATCCACGGTCATAAATATCTGCTATAGTATATGTCAACTAAATTTTATAATAACAAGTCATTAAATCTCCGAACGTTTTTTCTTAAAGAGATAAATTTTATACAATTTGATGTCAGTTGCATATGTTAGTAGACACAATAAAAAGCTTGGACATTTTAATTGAAAAACGTTTGTACGGTGAAATTTTAAATCCTTTGCAAGCGATTACAGAAATAAATCAGCATTTTCAACAGCATTCTGACATCGAAGAGATTAAGAATTTATCTTAATGTCGTCACGGTGCAAAAAATTTTGGCTCAGCAGATAACTGAGGATTTGAACTATTTTTTCTTGAAAAATCGACCGATTAAAAGAAGTTTTCAATGTTGCATCATTAACGATGACTAAAAAGCTAGGCTTACCAACTTTTCGGATCTGTTTTAATATTACTAAGTGACCTTTTTAAATTGTTAGACGCGTTTCTCTACTAAATTGATTGTGAGAAAAGCTGGTTGACAACAATCTTGGTTGCTTGATCGGCCTTTACTCAATAATGCGTCGTGAGAATTACAAATGATTAATAAACGTAAATAATAGAATCCTCATTATGACTAATCGCGCTGTCTTCAATCTGTGTTTATTATGGAATGAACTTGGCTGAGATTTCGTTAAGTTTAAAAATTAGCTAAATCTATCCATAACCATTACTTTGTTTTTCTCCACCTTTCCTTCCATGTTTAAGTTTCCAAATTATATTAAAAAAGTGGACGTGACGTCAACTATATTTTACAAGAATTAATGTCAAATTTGCAAACATTCAGATTTGCAGTAATCTATGAATTGATACGAAATGACCTAAACATTTCATTTCACATGCCATTAACCAGTTAACTGTGTATGAGGGGTACGTTCGGTATGAAAAAAGTTCAAAACCTTTGTGTTACACGAGTACATACATCGCTACATTTTTGTGAGGAAATTTAATTTAATAAAGCGATCGACTTAGTTAAATGGTTAGTGATCTATTTTGAAACGTAATTATGAGAAAATGTTACACTGTATTTAAATAGTTCAAAAGTTACAGTTTGCTGTAACCAGTAGAAAAGTCTCACATTTGATGCTGCTGGTCACACCATTGTGCTTCTTTGCCAATAATAAGCTCAATCTCTGCTAAAAATGACAAACATCGAACCTGTGTTAAAAATGATAAAAATCCAATATCTGTTAAAAATATTTTCTGCATGCTTATTTCCATTTAAAAAAAAAAAACCGTGTGTTGAGAAGACAGAGAGAAGTCGAGAGCTACCCGTCAAAATGCTACATAGCATATGTATATGTTAATTTTTTTGAATGTTCGGTTTCTAGCAAACAACCGCCCTGTGACGAAATAAATCAACCTTTCCGCATATTTCTCCCGTTTCTTTTAATATTGAGTTAAGACATTCAATTGACGGTAGGTAGTTATATGGCCAGCGAAGATAAATCTTAAAATGAAGTTATAAAAAAGTAAAGAAATGTGAAAATAACTTACAGTTTGGCTGCATATGGTAGAAGCATCTGTTACACAAGCAGTAAAAAAACGGGCCTTATTTGCGATCCCCTTGACTCAATTGCAATTCATCTTCTGTGGCACGTTAATATGTAATTCACAGTTACTCTATGAACTGATTCTAAGATCGCAATCTTAATAACCGAATGGACAGTTTTTCAACATTCCTCTACGTCTATGGCGTACAGCTAATAGAAGCTGGAAAGAATCGTAAACGTTTATGCGGCGCTGCACAATATTTGTGTCCACCACAAAGTGGAAGGGGATCATTTCAATACTCCAGCTCAGGCGACTTATGAAGATCATAGTGTTGACGTTTTTGTGGAGGCACCTCAACTGAGACAGTTGGATAACCAAGTTAGAGCTTTGCTGGCACGAAATTTATAAACATAATCTTAAAAATAGAACTAATTTTTAAAGTTCTAATTGACACACAAATTTACACAAAAATTAAATAAATGCTGACTATTACTCCTTATTTTAATTAAAAAAAACTGCGTATCATCTTTTTACTTGTTTATATATGAGCATAAAAGAATAAAAGGTTGGGCATATAGGAATTTAAGAAAAAATTATACAATAATGAAAAAGACATAATTGATATGAATCAATCTCCAACAACGTATTATACAAGAAATGTTAACGTTCATCTTGAGGAAAATTTGTAATAAAAAAATGTTCAGTAACTAACTTCTTCTGCAATAAAAATCTTAGAAATTTGAACATTGGATTTAACTTGATTATTTTTTCCATTTTTCAAATTCTACATAATTTTCTATTCATTTCATCTTGCAGGCTTGTTATTATTTATCATATATTGCTTGTTTATACAAATGAATAAACATCAATTCGAATCTCATTTTTAAGAGGACGACATGCACGGCGTCGAGGGCGTGGCGGCCAGCGTCAACAGCAGGGCGGCTGACGTGCGCACGACACAAGGTCGTGAAAACTTTGGTGAAAACTTTATGTGAAAACAGAGTACTTGATATTTTTGGCCTCAATGTTCAACGTTTAACATTAATAAATAAAAAATATCATTTTATCATTTTCTCATAAAAGTTAATGAATTTTTTTATTTTTTAACATTTGAAATTGCAGAACATATGCTGGTACTTACTCCCTCAATTATTTCCGAATTTTCAGATTTTACACTTTATAAAAACCCTTCTTTTATCAATTCCAAGGAAGCAGATTAAAAGGCATTTTTAAAAAATTTTTTTTGATTGTGGTTCTGCTATTATTGGTATGGATTTTGTTTTAAAGATGTCATTATTTCAATGTTATTGTAACTATTGTAACCTGTTACCTTTCTGCTTTCCAAGTTGTGTGGCCGTCGGTAAAAGATAAAGCGGTGTGTTTGTTGATGATGATCTGTATAATGGAACAATTTAGTGATTACCGGTTTTTTTGCTGGAAATGATAAACACAAACAAAGACTTACTTTTTCTGTGTTGCTATGTCTTTCTTGTTCAAACATAAATAACCAAATTCATTATTTCAATGTTACTGTAACTATTGTAACCTGTTACTTTTCTGCTTTGCAAGTTGTGTGGCCGTTGGTAAAAGAATGTGTGTTCAAGATCACACCCGCAGAAAATTATTTGAAGCGTTTACTTTTTTGTGCTGTAGAAATTGGTCGTAGGAGAATAGGTTGTTGTTAATTAAATTAAATTAAATTTGAAAAATGGATGAACATAAATTGCAGAACAACATAAGTGAAAAAAGTGAAAAAACATGATTCGATACGAGTTTGGTTTGCAGGAGGAAATACTTGGGCTCAAGACGTGATTTTTTTCCTAGTTCGAAGAAATAGCAATGACAAGAAAGATAAAGAAAGAGAATTAATTTAGCCTGAATATAGCTAGTATAATGCAGGCACAATTTTTTCAAGCATATTGTAGAACTCCACACGAATGCTTCTTTTTCCTCGTTTCAGGTGCTTTGCATTTACATCTAAATATATCTTATCGAAAAGGAGAACATGCTAACCATTCTTTATAATGCTAATGCAAGGCTAAAAATTAAGTTTGATTTTGTTTAAAAAAAAATCAGCATATGTATGCAAAATTAATCAGAGTTTTTCTAGTATAATATTTTTTATTTAAATTATTACTAATAAATAAATATTATAAATACTTAGTTTTGTAAATTTGTTTGTGTGTATGCAATATGAAATTTTTGGTTTAATAGAATTAGGGCTACGTTTTGGTTTAATAGAACTTGTTTGTGTGTATGCGTTATGAAATTTTTAGTTTAATAGAATTAGGGCTCCGTTTTGGTTTAATAGAATTTGTTTATGTGTATGCAATATGAAATTTTTGGTTTAATTTTTGGGCAGCAATCGCGTGCTTACATGATTACCGCCTTAACTTCGTGTTGGTTGTTTACAGCGGCATTTACAAGTAAAGCATTTATAAGTAAAATGTTGTTATTAAATGAACAAGTGAGGTTGAGAAATACATACACATCAGGGGGAGTGGTTCCTCTTCTTATATTGTGTCACTTGACAGTAGAAGAACAACGAGATTGGGGGAAAAGGAGTCTTGTAAAACGAAGAATAGCTCTTCTGGACATTTCAAAACCTCTTACGTACAAAGGAACAACGTAAATTAAAATATACGTACAAATACAGTTAAATGTAAATATCTGCAACAGTCTCACGTGTCAAAACAGTCTTTTGAAGAATACGTCTTACGAAAAATTGGGGACGATGCAATAAGCAAAGCCTGCATGTCCCTTTAGCCCTTACTTTGGACTTGGTAAGGTCTGTAGGCTATCAATGGCTGACGGGTAGCGACTCTTACTTAAGCATTGCACAGAACATCATTTCTGCTGATCTATCAGAAATTAAACAAGAAATGGGAAAAATTAATGGAATGTGTCACTATACTATATAAAATAAAAGTAAAATGATACGTATTAAAATTCGAAATGTCCCAATTCGTAGTTTCCTCCAAAAACAAAAATATGAAATTATGTGGGCTATAAGAAACTATTTCACTTCATTTTAATCTGTCAAATACTTTACAAAATTTAATGTTTGTATAATTTTGTTATTGATTGTTTCACTGATACAAATAAAGGTAAAATTTGCCCACTATTTTTTCGAAATTAATTTCGAACGACCAAGGCCAGACATAATTCACGACCAAATAGTTCTCAAGATACGGTACTCAAATGAGAGTTAGTTAACTAAAAAATACATTATTAGTGCCTTGGTTAATAAAATTACTCGAAAATTGCAATTCAGCTTTAAGTAGAACTCAGAATAAAACAGTACCATCGGTTATAGAGCAGTATTAGCAAAACTTTAGAATTGATGGATTGTGGCAACCTTATTTATAACACTGCTTTAGACATTGCAAAAGGTAAATCGCCATTTTGCTCCTTTCTTACTTCAAGAAAATTTTCACACGACCAGCAAAAAGTTAGTTCCTTGAAAATTGAAGTGTAAAACTACTTTACAATATAAAGCACTAAGTAGTAATGAGAATTAATACATATAACATATGTTATTATGTAAATATATAGAAAAATTGCTTTAATTTTGCGAATTTTTGGTGGAAGAAAACTCAATTTTTGATATAAAGAAGTATACCAGGTGTGTTTTTTCATTTGTGCAGAAGTGCCCAAACCATTGAGAATGGAAAACGTTATAGCCTTTAACAATGAGGTAAGAAATTCAACTGACAAGCGACAATAAGTTTTTAAAAAGCAGTTTCTTGTACCTAAAAATATCACGGAACTGCTTCTCACAAAATCGTTCGCGCTTATGTTTGTTTAATAATGAAATTACAATCAATGTTCGCACGCGCAGCATAATCTAAATGCTGTGTAGTCCAGCTTTTATGTACGCACATACCCTTCCGCTAATACACATATATTTATTTTTTAAAATATATTTATAGCTTTCTGGGCTTTACGATACCAAACCACCAATCTCCAAAGCTAAAATGGCAGGTATTACAAAAGCAGCCATGCGTGCCATTAAGTTTTATAAACACGTTGTGCAAAGTGTGGAGAAATTCATATTGAAATGTAAGCCCGAGTACAAGGTGCCCGGATTATATGTGATTGACTCTATTGTACGCCAATCACGTCATCAGTTTGGTGCTGAGAAAGATGTCTTTGCACCTCGATTTGCCCGTAATATTAAGGAGACTTTTGCAAATTTGTTTAGATGTGCTTCTGAGGATAAGAGTCGTATTATAAGGGTGCTAAACTTATGGCAAAAGAATAATGTGTTTGCTCCGGACGTAATTCAACCGATATTTGATTTAGCCGATCCCAACCATCCAATATATTCCATTCAATCTGGAAACGCGGTGGGCGTTAGTGGCGCCGTTAGTCTTTCTGTTACGAGTGGTAATCCAATAAATTCAGTTGGTTTGAATGATGTGCCATGTACGACCTCAAACGGTTTGAATATTTCGGGCGCCGGTGTCAGCGGTAGTGGAACTAGCATGGATATGATTACTGGCGGTTCAAGCCACACTGCTGTGCCTGTTCTGTTGGAGGACAAACTTAATAGCGGCGCCCTAACTGATTTATCGGTAAGCTAGCCTCTCATTATTTGTCCATAATTCGCTTTTAAACATTAGTTCAAATTTTGATGAATTTAAAACATTTCCTACTTCCCTTTAATGCTGCTTGCTGCTTTCTGTTGCGTTCAAGCTAGTCAGTTAGTCATGATAGCAGTAAATCACATAATTTAAATAATTTTCGGCATGTGGATCATAGTAAGAGTAAGCGTTCAGCAAATAGCAGCGGTAGTGGCATAGCGCATCTACTACCGTCGCAATCAACAAGTTGTGCAAAGTTAAGAGAACATACAAAGCTTGCTTTGGATCTAATACCTGGAGGAACAACAAAAGTTCATCATACGCAAACGTACACTAAATATCACCGTAGTTTGCAAGACGATTATGAAAACACCCAACAGATAGACGACAGTATCAGCGAGGGATTGGAGTCGCCAAAAACTAGCAGTAACCTGTTAGATGTAAAGAAACTTCTTTATTGAATTATATTTCAGGCAATAAGGGAATCGTTAATTTTTCTTTTAACAATTTTTGAGACTTACGTGTTTGCTTGTAAACGTTGAATTGTCGAAGTTCAATGAAAATAGCTTCCTGTATTATTAAACTTTGTATAGAATTCATTTTATATTGTTTTGCAATTATTTTACCTGCTTTCCATTAGGTTTGAAGTTTGTTAAACTTTTATTTCGCTGCATATGCAAATTACTTTCAAATGCTAGTACATAAAGAAGTATTCATATGAATGAGTAATGGTTTCTCCTCCGCCATGAAGCAAACACTTGAAATTTTTTAATTAAGTTTAGTCCAAGACTTTTCAGGGTTTTCTAGGTTTTTTATTTAAGAAAAATGCACGGAATAATTTTCTAAATCTTGTTAATAAGATAAAAATCAAAATTGAAGTAACAAATTTGATTTTTAATTTCTAACTTAAACGCTATCTTAGCTCCATTACAGAATTGAATAGCTATTTACTCAAAGCAATTATTTTCTTGACAAATGAAATTTAGAGCAAATTTCAACTACACGCTTGTGGTTGGTTTTGTAATTTGTGCGTATGACTTAGGCTTTCTAGCCTAGACTTTTTTGCCTTTACTAATATTTTAATCGAAACATATTTACCGGTTACCTAATTTCCAGCTTTCACAACGCTAACGTTTTGTAAAATCCAGCACTGCTTACCTATCAGATCAAAAACGCCTTGTGGTCTTACCTGCAAAGTTTCAAACCCCATCTTTGTATAGAATTCATTTTATATTGTTTTGCAATTATTTTACCTGCTTTCCATTAGGTTTGAAGTTTGTTAAACTTTTATTTCACTGCATATGCAAATTACTTTCAAATGTTAGTAAAGAAGTATTCATATGAATGAGTAATGGTTTCTCCTCCGCCATGAAGCAAACACTTGAAATTTTTTAATTAAGTTTAGTCCAAGACTTTTCAGGGTTTTCTAGGTTTTTTATTTAAGAAAAATGCACGGAATAATTTTCTAAATCTTGTTAATAAGATAAAAATGAAAATTGAAGTAACAAATTTGATTTTTAATTTCTAACTTAAACGCTATCTTAGCTCCATTACAGAATTGAATAGCTATTTACTCAAAGCAATTATTTTCTTGACAAATGAAATCTAGAGCAAATTTCAACTACACGCTTGTGGTTGGTTTTGTAATTTGTGCGTATGACTTAGGCTTTCTAGCCTAGACTTTTTTGCCTTTACTAATATTTTAATCGAAACATATTTACCGGTTACCTAATTTCCAGCTTTCACAACGCTAACGTTTTGTAAAATCCAGCACTGCTTACCTCTCAGATCAAAAACGCCTTGTCGTCTTACCTGCAAAGTTTCAAACCCCATCTTATAAAAATACAGCTTCAATGAAGCAAAATAAATTCTTTGCAAACAATTGATAACAATTTTTGGTCTTGCTCGCAGACTTAGGAAGGGCCAAAGAGATCTTTGATAGTACTCAATCTATTAATAAACACCTCATTTAAGCATTATTTCCATTGCAGTTTCTTCCCATTTGTATGCAAATGTGCTTGAAATAAAACTTTCCAACATTTTGACCTACTGCAGCATATCGGCAAATATATTTATAAAGATACTATTAGAAGTAGATACATAGGAATTAGTTCTTGTCCCTTCCCAATTGCGTTTTTGTGCTAAAGAGGCACGTCTGCATGGTGAAATTTGCTAATGGGTATTAATGAAATTAAAAACTAATATTAAAATAGCAAGTTTGGTTTACAATATGTAAAGAATTTAAACTTTAGCACAAAATTGAATAATAATTAGCTCAATATAATTCTTTTTATTATTATAATTCACAACTACCGTAGGTTTTGTAATTCACATTTACGATTTAAGCGTTCCCGCTTGCGATCTTGTTTTCGCTTACATGGTATGACATACTTAAATGGCTTATGAACTTCCAAACTGCATTTTGATTTCCAATTAATTGAAAAAGCATATGCTTTTGCCCACCAGTGACGTATTCCTCGTTTGTATTATTTTTCCTTCTTCGCATGATGTGGAAAGTTCTTTTTTCGCATATATGTATATTTCGTTTTAACACTGAACGATGCTTATAAAAATATGAATACTCATTTGAGACCCTATAAACTTTACAAGTTATTAATTAATGATGGTAGTATAAGTAATAACTATGCGCATGTCTATAAGAATCACGATTATTCTGCTTTGAACAGCGAACTTTCTTTTACTCTCGAGTTGAATCGGAAACTTAATAGATGATTTATGTTTTCGTGATAAGATAAAACTAGAAAGCTACATATCTGTTGCTTATTGTCGATATATTTCATTCGGTTATTGCCCATTTACAGCATCGCATTGTGTTTAAATAAGAATTTTTTTCTATGTTTTGATTTAGTTTTATGAGAATTTTATGAGAACGCAAGGACGTAGTATAAGCCGACGTTTCTAAAAAATTGGTTGGCAATTCACTAAATGTAGACCATTTTTTAATACAGCAGCAAATGTCACACTTGTTTCTACAAAAGTTGTTTCTTATTAGGTTAAATCCTAAACGCACGGGGACATATAAGACGTCGCATCCGCTTGCCATTCTCTCAAGAATTTATTGTTTAAGATGCACAAGCGATGAATAATAGAATGTGGGAAAAATTTGATCGAATAAAATATATGCACATCTTCGATGCTTACTCATGAAAGTGGTAAAATAAATAGCTGCAAATAAGTAGAAGAAAATGTAGCTTTCTTGAGAAGCTCTTGCAATTAAAGTTTCCTTCTTTCTTGTTATGATTGGACACTGCAGATAATTTCAGTGCGGATATATTAATTGAATGGGAACAGTCACATATGACGCCCAGGATCGGTATATAGTCTATGCTTAATAAATACTATGACTATAACCGCCACAATAATATATTAGGCATATACGATAAATTTCCTTTTATCTAAATTTTTAGTTGACAATGGTCTCCGTCTATTTGGATATTAAATCTTATGTCATTAAGACTTTAAAGAGAAAAGCGTGGGTTTCAGGACAACTCTCTTGCATACGTTGAAAAGGATTGGGAAAATTTTCTATTATTTTGAGCGCAAGAAGAACTGGTGGTTTAATATAATGCGTATGCAATCTAAACAAAACCTGATAATAATGCTTAAATTTTATTATCCAACATCAAAAATGTTGTTGAATATTATCCGGAAAATTATTTCCGTTTAAAGATGTTTTATTTTATTATTCAACGTTTCTATGTTGCTAGCCCATGTTGTGCTAATGCTGATCAAAGTTCAGTTGTTTGATATTATGTTAGTTTGATGTACTTTAACAGATAACAAGTTATTTAGCCCCCTTCAGTACGCAAGCAAACGTCAGTGTGCGAACTTAACACAATAGTCAACTTTCTGTTTTGCAACAAAATAAAGTTTTATGGATGGCTTGTATGTTTTTCTGCATTTTACTTTTTGTTTAAAGATATAGTAAAAGTGTCAATTGGTTCCAAAATATTTCTACAACCGTGAAGGAGATTTGTTTGTTTCTGTACTCCTCTCCTAATAGCGGCGATAAACGTGGGAATGATTAGAAAATTGTACAGTGGGTTTATGTTGTATTCTTGCGCAAAGTTTAGCACGAGTAGTTATCAGAGCCATAGAACGATTGAAGAGCATTAATGCATTTCAAAGGTGAAAACTGAAAATTTCTTCATGTCATATGCAATGTTTAATATGTAT
Source organism: Glossina austeni (assembly GCA_000688735.1). Lineage (NCBI taxonomy): Eukaryota > Metazoa > Arthropoda > Insecta > Diptera > Glossinidae > Glossina > Glossina austeni. The sequence goes on along the minus strand of KK502414.1, from coordinate 31,512 downwards.
GCTTTTAGATATAGTTATTTTGCACATCGACAAATATTTTGGTAAGTGAATCTTTAAGCTACTATTTTTTTGGACAGTGGAAAAAACAGGGAAAATTGACACTCCGCTGGTAATAACTTGCTTCTCCCCCATCAATTGAAAGATTTTACATAGGTGGCTCCTGGTTGAATACCGAATTTATCATTATTGGTAGCAGCATCATTTGCTGGACAGTTGACCGATATTTGTGCCCTGTTCTCAGGTGAATTATTTTGTTATATCATAAGTCATTGAGAAAGGTCCATTGATATTTTTGATTTTGAATATTTTCCGTTTCGTACTTTTAACACCACAGTTGTAAGCGAGTCGTCGACTTCGATCCAATATATGAAAAGATTGTTGTATGACTTACTTCCTGTTATAAATATAGTAGATATAATGATAAAAATGTACACCCATATTCTATGGATAAACTTTTAGCCCCTGTACGAAAATTGCAAAAATCAACCACGCCTATCCATCAGTATAGAGTACCAAAGTTTTACCTGCTTGTTTTTTTTCTTAAGAACACGTTGATAAATATAAAACGTTTCACACCCGAATATAACTCTCTTTATTTGTTTCTGTTCAGAACTGTCGAAGCGTGCATTGATGATTTTAGATAAATTGTATATGTTATCTTGTAGTTTTGTCCTTTAATATTCACGACAGAAATATGCACCCTCGGCCCTCGTATAACAAGGTGCTTGTAAAACACTGTTTGAATATTACAGGGTACAAGAACTGGAAATAATTGTAACGCGGTTTTAATATAACAGAATTTCCAAAAATCGAATATGGATTGGAGATTTGAATTTTTCTTTGAATTGCGTTCAATAAGGGAAATTCCCAACTTTATTGCTGCTGAAAAATCTCTCATTTCATTTTAAGAAGTGACAGTATGCGTTTTGTTCTTTGTAAATGGAATGAATAAAGTTTTTGGTTAGTTTCTTTTCAACATCTTGGAAAGTAAAGTTTTTAAGTGCATAACAATTTCCATTTGTGGTATGTAAAAAATCAAGTTGTAACGTTTACAGTAAATCTAATTTTGGACCTTAAATTTATATAATGTCTGACAAGATAAAAACGCAAAAATTCACTCGAAATTGGATTTTAAGATCGTATAAATTGCGGAGAAAAGCCAACATCGATTGCAAAATCATTAAATTTAAACGAAGCTACTATTCGAGACCCAAAAGACCCAAAAAGAAGCTTTTCTAAGACCCTATAAAGTATGTATGTTCCTGATCAGCAAGAAATTCTGAATTGATAAAACAGTGTTTGTTCCTCTGTTTGGTGTATGTTGGTGACGTTCTCATGGTCGCAAAAATTAAGGTGCCGACTTCAAATTTGGCAGAACCGTTAGAAGCCTTTGCACGCAGGTTGGGATTGAAAACGCACCAACTGAGCGCATCTTCGTTTTCTGAACAAAAACGTAGTTTTTGCTCATTACCCACATATTATAAAAGATAGAGGGTTGAAATTCTCCACATTTGCTTTCCGAAACACTTTACTATTTATGTGCAAAAGTGGAAATAATCGGCCTTTTCCACACAAAGTTACAAGTAATTAAATTTGCCTCTTTTCACTTTTTTAGGGTTTTATGCTTATTAATCATAAGGTAAACCAGACGCAATGCTCAAAACTATTTTGTATTTTATATTGTATCTCAAATGAAGATATATTATTTGCCGAAAAGTGCGTTAGTTCTAAAATAAATATGGTGGTACCTACGACACTGGTAGGTTAATGTTTTCTTAATAATACCAACGATATGGGTATCAAAACAAAGATTTGAGGAATAGAAGACGACAGCATAAGCGTGTTAATTGTAAATTGGTTATGGTGGACGTCACGAAGTAGTGTATTAATTTGTTCGTTACAATACCGTTGATATGGACGTCACATAAAAGGGTTTCAAGAGTAGAAAGCGAAAGCAAAGTATGTTAATTCTAAATTAATTGTGGTGCTCGTCACGAGATGGAAGACTAAATTTTCTTAGCAATACTTTTATTTAGCGAAGTGAAAGGTAGAAGATAATTTTTTCCCATTCACTTTTTTATGACAATGTATAAAAACATGGGGCGTTAAAGATGTTAGTGGTGGTTGGTGCGTGAGATCCGGATTGTTTTTATATGCATTTTTTCAATAAGGGTAATAAGTAAATATTAGTGCAAGTCGTAATAAATAACAGCAGCATTGTCCCATAATGGGAACTGTACGACAAACAGATCTATTGTTTAAACAAATAAATAGATTTTTTAGATTGTTTAAACAGATAAATAGTGCGCAAGCTGAAAGAATTAATTGAATTAATTTTAGGAACAAAGATAATTTAACTTCTAAATGGTAGATCGATTATATTACGTCTTTGCAATCTTCTTATATTATCGCATCGTTTTAAAAGAAAAATTGCTTAACGATTTAAGTGATTGCTCAGCCTGTCTAAATATTTTGAAGAAAATCGTTGAAATTGAATTTTGTCATACGGAATTTCAAAGTCACCCCGAATCGCTTCGTTTGAATGATTTTGTAGTTCAATTAAATGAAAAGATGCTGTCTCCTCAGTAAAGGATGCATTGAAAATGTTGTCAGCGATCGGCAAATTAGCAATCTAAATTATATACCGTGGAGTATGGACTTTCCAATATTCAATATTGTTCTCTATTTGAAGGAATACAAGTGTTAGTAAGCGTAAAGGGTTCTTTCCGATGAAGAACAAAATTTGCAGTTTTCCGTATGCCTTTGCTCCAAACGTATCTTATCATATAGGAGGGATTTCACGTGTTTGGTTGCATTGATTTTGATCTATTTGTTCCTTATTGCACTTACATATAAATGCAGATTTGTCGCTATTCTATGAAAATTTCCTTTATGCAATCTCTAAAGGTCTCTATGTTAGTTTTATGGCTAAGAACCCTTAACGAAGAGTGATCAGAAATGTAATAACTTTCATAAACATGAAGAAAATCTGGAATTTTGCTGGTTTTATGGCTAAGAACCCTTTTGAAGTTGATAATTAACGGAGAGTGATCAGAAATGGACTCATTATCTTCATACACATGAAGAATATCTGAAACTTTCCTCTCTCCAATTGATCAGTGTGTAGACTTTCCAATACATAATACGGGGTAGATACTATTGTGCATGGATTTGTAGAGCTCCTTTCCTTTAGGATTCAACTATCTAGAACACCACCGTTGATGTTTGACGTCAAATTCACCTCCATTGATAAATTTTACACACAAATGCCGGAAGAGTTCACACTTTACTTCAAATCGGTTTAGAAAGCGTATTGCGCAAATTGAAATATCAGAACGGTCGTAACTCGCTACTATGCACTGCTTTTAAATGTTGCACAATCTCCTTTGATTTTAAAATGTGAACAACTTGTAAAATGAGGCTCAGACGTATAAAGAATGTCTATAACATTTTGCTGAAGGAAGATTTCTAACTCTGCCCATTGGTTATTTATATAGTGGTTCGACGATTTATTCGCATAATTTTATTTTGTGTTCTGGTTTAGTCATCAAAATAATGGTGAGGCTCAACAAAAATTTACTTACGATTTCTGTAATGACGAGTAGCTTTGTAATCGTCGGTTTTGTTTAAAAAATAAAATTTAAATGAAATTGAAATTTTTTGAGTAATGGGTCTAATGATCTCTTGGGAAATGAACAAGCTGATTTGGCAAGCCAAGTCTCGGCTTCGGCATCATTGATTATATATATATGGCACAATGGAAAAGATTGGGTCTTCAAAAATGTATATATAAGAAAAAAACTAAAGAAAAAGCGAGAAAAATCAGTTGTGTAACCATCCAACCTCCTCCCATGTTACTCCTAATCTCGTTATACTACAATATCCAAACAACGTCGGGAAAACAAAGATCAAAACATTCGCAAGGACTGTTGCAATTGTTGCGTATCTTTAAGAAATCTATTCAACAAATTTTAGTGTTCCCACACGTTTTGTGAATGCGAAAACCTCTCCAAAATTTGAAAATCGGGGCGCCTATCCCTATGCACATCTTGAAAGTAGCTGGAGAACATAATATCCATAAAATATTTCACTTTGTTACTGATCATAGAGCCCATCTTTTTAAAAACGGGAGCAGATAGTGCCCGTTGCCCGTGCTCCTCCTAATGGACTTTTTCGGTCTAAATAAATTGTAATAGTAATAATAATAATTTTCACCATGCTAAAAAAGGGTAAAGCATATTCAGAAAAAATATATTCATAAGTTGAAAAGCTTACATTTATACTAAATAATTTTTAGATTTGTTCATAAAAGCAGTTATTGTGGAATTAATGTTGAATTTTGATAAAGTTACTAACGTATTTCTAGGGATAAGAAGCAGCTGTTGCGTTTATGTCACAATAAGTGAATTCGAAAAGATACACTGGAACTGGAAATTCTAGTTTTCGCTATCTAATTTTTTTTTACTAGTAAGATTGTTGTCCAATTGTTACTTTAGCCGATATTACGTCCGCCAACTTTCATTGCCCGTTTTGCTTCTTTAATAATTTGAATTTTGGCAGGGGGCAAATTTAAATTAGTTAAGAATTTGTTGGTGATCAAGAATGCTGTATACGCTTGGGGAATTTAAATAAAAGTGCAATAGTTGGCACAAAAATTTTAGATGATTTTACATCAAGCGTTATTTACAATCTCTGATTTTAAATAAAGTAGCCATTTAGTCTTTCGGTAGAAAATTTGCTGCAACCTAATTGACAAAGTAAGACAAATAAAGTGCTTTTTGTTTCTAATTTCCGTCTAATTTAAATTATACGTTTTCAACATACTGTTTTCATAATTTTACAGAACAACAATTTGAAACAATTGCTAAATGATCCGAACGTGTTGCGTCAATTGCAGACCTTACAAAATTTTCAAAAGTTTAAACAAGAAGATAAACAACATAACTTACGATTACATGAAGAAGCTTTCGAAAAACATTTGCATAGTGTCTTAAAGGTATTTAAATTTTTTTCGTAAATGTATTTCTTTATATTTATATACAATATGTATTGTTGTTCTTATGTAATTTTTAGAATTCAGGCCCTGGTCCGTCCAGCCAAGAAGTAAATGATTTCAATAAGGAAGTTGAATTTGTTTCAGAGGAACAAAAAATCGAGGTATATCTTCTCATTATAATATTTTGAAGGGTTGATTTTAATTGTTTGGGCTAGTCTTGCATTCGGCTTTGGCTGAATACATTAATATCCACCACCTTTATGCCATATTTTAACCAACCTAAAACTTGCACTTTGCAAAATCCGACAATAAAAAAATAAAGGGACGGACGTGGCTTTAAATTTCATTCCATTTAACAAAGGTGCATCAAACGTGCCTCTAGTGTGTACATCTAGACGCCATAGAAATCAAGTTATGCAGTTAACGTATACCTTTGCACACATTTCTAACCGATTGAGTATATTTGTACGTTCTTTCAAAATCCTAATACTTTCGCTAGACTGTTAATGTTCAATGTTCTTACTAAAAAACTAATACAGTATATTATAATGTGCGTACATTTGCATAAGACGTGGTGGTGGTGGCTATCGAAGTAGTCTAAATTTCTTAGCTATTTTGTTTTATAATTTTTGCTGACGTGCAATTTTTTATATTGAAAGAATATAAGAAGAAATCAGCACCAATACCTTATGTTGTTATACTTAAATAAACTAGCTTGCTAAAAAAAAAGAACCCAGAATATGAAATGAAATAATAATTAACAAAGTCGATCTAAGAACAATAATTCCCACAGATTTTTTGACATTTCGAGTTTACTTTATATAACTGATGAGATACATACCATATAATTTAATTAGCTGCGTGTAAAGCAATATTTTAATCAAAAGAAAAGGGAAATATTTTTTGTACCTGAGATATTTTCACTTATGTGATTTACTTCCACATAGTACATAATTTATATTTTTATTATCTGAAGACGTTTGTCTACGTGATTGCGGTTTCGTTTTCAGCATCAGTTGAAAACGTATAAAGTCAACTGCAATCAAAAGTAAAGGTGATTTATTTAATTTTTAATAATTTTATAGAAGTATTTTTGTTTATCTAAAGAGAAATCAAAAAAATATATTTAAAATCGTGATTATGTGGTTAAAAAACTTGCCCTATTTGAACTGTCTCCTCGAAGTGTTACAATATATTTACATTTTAAATATGTTGATAGATTACATTTTAGATAGATTGATATTTAGATAGATTGATATTTACATTTTAAATATATAGAAGATTTTTTGATTTAAAAACAAACGTGTTATGATAACATAAATATTATGCGGACTTAAGTGAAAAAGCCTAGCCAATACTGTGGGCAGTTCCCTTTTTACTGAATCAATGTCAGGCTCTATCATTCAAAGCTTATTAACGATAATTTTGTGTTGACAATCCAGTATCAGCCGTAAAATAAGACAAGAAAAATGTTATTGTTTTCAGACGAATGTCTTCCTTGAAAGCAGGCGTATCCTGACGTTTTTAATGTACCTAAAAATTAATTTTATATGCTTAATATGAAGCAATGTTCAAGCGAAACAATAAGCTCATTTTATTCACTTATTTTCGTAATCTTATGACTAATGTGACTATATATGACTACAGCTTTGTATGGGCTTTTCCTTTAATTGTTTTCTTATAATATCATAAGTTTTCCATTTACTTCTTTAGTAAGCGAACTTTATTACCAAAAGTGAGTAGACAGTGAGAGTGAATTTGTCTAAGGGTTTTGTAGCCATCATTCTATTTAGTTCATATAGTAGCAGGAAAGTAGGTTCATTCTTAGAAACACGTGTTAACGCCGTTTCAAGAATAAATTAATTCTTAAAACCGCTAAAGGATATTCTATCATTTTTCATGTGTTGTTAAAATTCACGAATTACAGAGCTGAGCTTTATGTATTTGATAAGGATTGTACATTTTTTTAAATATTATTAATTATTCATTTTTTATTTACTGATTTTTTACTTCTTATATAACCTCTAAGTTTCCGACAAGTTTTTTCCATTTTAATATTTTACATTTACTATCTATACGTAGCGTCCGTATCCATTGATTTAATTTGATGGGCACAGTTACAAATATATCACATTAAATATTTACTACAGACAAAGTTATTTTTAATATGGTTATGTATGCAAATATAAAATCAAAAAAGAATTTCAAACACCAAAACGACTTTTTAACATAGATAAATTTTTGTTACCAATATAAAACAAAAGGTAAGGCAAAAAGTTTTAAAAACCTTCGGGGAATCGTGCTTTAAAAGGTATAACAACGTTTGAGTAGACAGCTGCTGGTAAGTTCTAATACACAGTTTGTAAATTATTTCTATAAATTTGACAAAAATTTGCTCAAAGTTTGAACCTGAAAAGTGAAACAAATGCCAGTGTTCCATGAAACGAGTTTAAGAAGATTAAAGTATATGATTTAAAATTTTATAAAACACACACGTCAACAGCAACAAATATTTAATATGTATACATTTTTTGCCTGTCCTAAGTTTTCCATTTCCCTTTCATTCTGTAATGCGCAATATTACTTTGTTCAAAATTTACCTTCGCCGTCCCAATTAGACTCTTTCCATTTTTATTTACTGTTAAAATTTCCCTTTTGAAGTGATCTTTAATTTTTGGCGGTTTGCTTAAATTTCATTTATTGTTTAGGTTATCAACCTGGATGGTAATGATTCTCGTAGCCCCACACCGGAACGTGATCGCTATAAAAGACGCCGTAGCCGTAGTCGTTCGCGATCACATGAACGACTAAGTCGTCGTAGACGGAGCCGCACCCGTTCACGTTCACGCAGTCGTTCTCCACGTCTAAATCGACGACGTAGTTCTCGTGACCGTGATCGCAGCAATCGTGACAGGGATAGAGATCGTGAACATGAGCGTGAGCGCCGCAAAAAAGGTTTGCCTGATATCAGGAAGGAGCATTTAAGTGGTAAATTTCAAATAAAGTTTTTATAAAATGCCTTAAATAGATTTTCGTTCACTTTCAGCTAGACTTTCCATTTCAGTGTAGTGGAAAAGTTGCTATATTATTAAAAAAAGAGAATTATTATTCTTCCTTTAAGCGATTAATTGTGGGCGCTAGACCTGCCGGCAAGATTTCTCCGTGGACGGTGCTTACGCTTACTAATTCCCCCTCATGTTGTTGAAGTTTTTAGAAAACTTTTGAAAATGACGTGTTGTGTGTTGCGTTAACTTTTGTACACGAATATTCCCGCAAAAAATTTTAATTTTTTTAACATTGGCATTTTGTTTCAAACCAAAACTTCAGGTTCTCGTGCGACAGTATTTTGAGCAAATTTAAAATCATTTATATTATTTAATAACTTAGATAATTGAACTAATATCAGTAATTGTTATAAATAGCAAGGTTTTACTAAACATACAACTTAAATGTTTGTTGCATACCTCTTTAGTCGATGAATATGCATCAAAATTATATACACAGAATATTATTTACTTTTCCCAAGCAAAAAGAGGAAATGAAGTGTCGCAAAATTTCAAAATGATTGACACGTTAATGTATAATTTTCAAACCATAGCTGTCATTGATTAAAATTGTCATGAGAGGCTTTGTTACCACGTTTTACTGTTTGGAATTCCATAGGTTGTAACTGGTTTAGGCCTGACCTCGCTAAGCTGGACCAGTTTTGTTACTTGTCTGCTTGTAAAGTTGTTGATGTTGACCCTATTTATTGCAACAGGTAATGAGGCATTACTTTCGCTAGTCCGGTTTATCCTAATGTCTGTTTGTCAAACAACCACCAGTAAAAATATTATTATCGCAAGCAAGGACGATTATTAATTTATCCTACCAATTATTAATTTACCTTAGGGCACTTCGCCTAATAAAATTATGCATTTCTTTTTGTAAAGCCATTGCTAGCTACGATTTATTTTTATGAGAACCCATATAGTGAGTGTTGTCCAAAACGTTAACTGGTCTAAGTGATCTAAGTACGTTTAAATTTCTGCTTAACGATTTTAGACATGTTCGTCGTATAAAAACTTACTTTTGACTAAAGTAATTATGTATGACACGTTTCTAAAAAAGAGACCAAACTTCTTTGGGCTAATTTTAATACCTAAATACTACTGTCGACAAATTTTCATCTTATATTCCCGCAAACTTTATATGGAACAGATTTTAAGTAATAGGCCCTAAATTAATTTTACGAAACCACTTTTATCATAGCATTTTTTTGCATATAAGAGTTTATTTTTCATGAAATGTTCAAAATGTTGATCAACGTGGTTCAAATTCGCTAAAGTTATCTAATTTGTGAAGTTACTATTACAGAACAACGTTTGCCATGAGATATTAATATCAGATTTTTTCCATATGAAGGCCCAGTTTCCACAGAAACTTAAGTGGCAGGGGCTCAAAAACTCTCTCCTCTCATTTGAACTTCGTTTTTAAGTAGGACGCTATGTGGAGCGTGCTCAAAAAATTGATCCGATCCAATCCGTTTTGGATACGGGTCGCCCTTGCCGCAAATGCACACCTGGGTATTGAGTTTCGTCAAAATATGTTGACAATTGCGACCTACGAATTGAATATTGCGTTCACAGACATCATAAGGGCAGACAATCTTAGATGGAATCAGTAAATGATTCTGGATTGATCCTTATAATAAAAGCTGGGTCTACTTTACTCTTCTGGAATGTCGAAAATAAGATACACTTTTTTGAGAAAACAAAAAATTGCAGTATCGAAATGAAGTATTTTTGAACATAAGAAACAGGCCTTTCAGCGAAATGTAATGCACGATTTATCTTCCTAAGACTTCTAACTTGATCAAGAGAGAAAGCTATATTAAATTAAGAGTGAATGTTAGGTATCCGACATCGCTAATATCTTTAAAATGGCATGAGCGGCAGTTCACCTGACAAAAGGCAGACTGGGAAAATACAAAAAATGTTGGAAAAATTGTCCTTATTTCCAATAGGGTGTCCTCTAATTCGACAAACTTTCATCATTGGCGTTCAATAGCTTTATAGCGAAAACTGCTGAGCTTTTCCAAATAGCTGCGAACCATAGAGTCCATTCCTTCATTGTAAGCAGATCTTTTACGAGCGACCTTTTTATTAATTTAGGAAAGCGATGTTGGCTTTGAGGCAAGTTCAGCGAATGGAGTACCCAAGTAAGCAATTCGAAATTTAACCCTTTCATATTGGTCATCACAAGGGCCAAGGGGCAATTTGTCCCCTGTCTAGATGAAACAGCGCATTTTTTTACTATAAACGCTACTTCATTGTACTTGATTTCATCTGTCAATCGTGGCAATTAATTTTAGTACAGTTCATCATTAATTTTTTTTTAACGAAAACTTTGAACATTTTGCCATGCACTGCCTGTAGGCCGACAGCATGCACCCGTCACGCGATAATGTCTTGAAATTTTAGAAGCTCTTTCTTCTCTTCTAGTCGATTGTTCTGATTGTTCTCTCCCCTAATGTATGAAGTATTGGACACAATTTTAACGTGACCTACCTTTCAGTTCATATAAGACGCTTTTTCAAATGGCATCTATTTTTCGGAACCCCTTGATTATTACTGAGGAGGTTGTATCGTTTCGACGGCCATTGCGATGTTCGTCTTGGCATTTCGTACTCTTCAAACCTGACATCCAATATTCGGTAGTTATAAAAGACGGCAGTACAATTTTCCAGAGTAGAATCTCGCGCCACCTTGTAGTTGATGAGGCCTTTCAAATAAAAGTATCGTTACACGCAAAATTTATTAAATATGTATGATAAACAAGTACTGACTAAAAGGTCGCCTTTATATTTCAAAGTGAAATTTTACAATAGTACTGCTTTTGAATTTTGGTAAGTTTTTTTTAGACAGCCGCTGTCTACACGTCATGTGCTTCAGGGACTATCGGCGCACCAGGTGGTAATATGATTTAACTACTCGAAATATATCCCCTACGCAGGCATGCGTGGTAATGTGTAGGAAGGTGGGCGCTGGCGACTTTTTGTCAGGCGTTGCAGACGTGGTCTTTAAAAAGTTTAGGTGATTTTCAAACTCTTTTGCAAATTTGAAGTCAATAGCTTCGTTTTTGCGTCCAGGGGAATATTTATAAAAAATATTACGCAGATGGACGTGCTTAAATACATTCAGAATTTGAAGTTCGTCTAGAATACATACACTTTGTGACTTCTGTGAACCTTTCTTCGGAGCGCGGCAAACGTTTTGACAAAATGAATAAGTATTGTAATTTTCATTTTCATCTCACGTATCAAAATTAGAATTTTGAATGAGCATTTTTATAATTATAATGCAACAAAATGAATGCAGTAAGCATATTACATAAACTTTAATGTGGCGGGGTAAAATGGGAATGCTCAAGATTTGTTATTACATCATAATTAGGATGTGGTTCGCTACCAGTTATTCAAAGAACTGTCTGGATAATCACATGTTATACAGATTTATATTGTATGTTTGTAACTAAATATTTCATGATCCAACTCGGCATAAATTTTCCTTCTTTTTAAATCGCCCAATTTACATCCTAATGAATAAAATAAAAAAACACTAGCACTTTGGAATTTTGTAGCTGGGCAGCTGGGCGGCTAGTGAAATAGATACTATCTATTTACAGCAATGCTATGTGAGAGAAAATTGAATAATTTGAAATATTATACTTAATGGGACGGACTCGACTACATCACGGGATGGATGCGATCCGCGGCCCAGTGGCTAACCAGCGCTGATTTAGAGAAATGTATTGTTGTACAAAGCATATCAGACATTTTACTATTCGTTAGCTAGTCGTGCTATATTACTTAAAGCTGAATGTTAATAGTTGATGGCGGCAGATAAATGTTAAAGATACGCGTAATTCACACAATCAACCAGAGACCTGAATTTGCAATTCATAGCACAAGCTCACATTTCATTAAAACTTTTAAAGTTGTGGAGGGGGGGGAGGGGGGGGGGGGTTACAAAAGTGCGCTATCGAGTAGATTTTTTTACATCAATTTGGATGAGCGAAGTACTGTTACTCAGTGAAAGCTGCAGTTTTTGTCTCATATAGTGATTTTTAAGCATAATATCTTATATAGGGGGTAGTCGTAAAAATCGTCTTGTCCAATCCATTTTTAACAAGACTCGTTCTCCGACGTCACTGTGTTTAATTTCATCAAAGAATTGTCTTAGATTTCGCAATGCAATTTCTTGTGAATTATTAGTTATGGCTATGATTGCCTTGTCTATTACTATCAATTATGAAATTGCATTTTTGTTCACAGATTATTTCATGTAAATGACTGTATTCAGATTTTTTTAAAAATTCGGGTGTTGGTCTTAAAGCAATGGAGTAGTCCTGGTTCGTTTTAGTAAGCTTACGTTTTATTAATTGTTTGTTCTCGTGATAAAATACGACAATTTATTCCTTGTTTCTATGTGAATGCATACCTCATATGTCGCGTCCAAAAACAGACCTACGCATTCCCAATTTTTATTCGTTACCTTTTCTGTCAATTGCCTATTATCATACAATTGTCGTCGTAATATATTGAAAATTGTACCTTCTTGCCATATAAATGCTTATCTTTTATTTTGGTAATTTTTGGTTATTTTTGGTTATTTTTATTTTTTATTGGGTTGATTGTAAAAATAGGTCCACGTAATCAAAGTTTGGTAAAGTTAACTTCTATTTGTAGACTAATGGGTGGAATCCAAAAAATAAATTTGTCCCGTCTAAATTGGGTGAAGTTCATTTTGGTGTCAAAAAAGTATAACGGATAAATTTTCACCATAAAATAATAAAATGTATGGTTTTCTTGTATCCGAAGGCTTACTTTTCGTAGAAGCCCCTATATGGAAATGGTTTCAAAAATTTTACCTTTTCGGTGAAAACCTTTCACAGCAATCTAAAACGGCGTAAAACTATTACCTAGCGATTTAGTCGCGACGTTTTGAAAATTGCAATTGTTTTGAGTGGTTGCAGAGGTGAAACCATTTCAACATGCTAATTTTTTGCGACAAAACGCGTCAGTATAACCATTTTCATTAAAAATATGTCAAACGTTGCGACCTGTATGTTGAACACCGAAATGAATGGGGAGATTTTCGATGGACAGACCAACTTATATCGATAAAGAAAACGATTCCGAATCGATCAATATAATGAAACATGGGTGTATTTTCAGACAATCCGTGTCCTATATGCTAATGTACAGCATTACAACACTATTAATTTTTGCAAATACAATATCCTTTGCTCTGATATATTACATACAAAATACTTGTGGTTTTGATGACTATGTGTGAGAAATTGCATATGCCTTGCTATTGCTGGAATAATATTTTTGGAGATTATTGAAACTCTGCATACCACACGTATTTGTAGACGAAACGCGATACTTTCTGGTTTAAACTATCGCAAAAAATAAATGGGTACAGTTTTCACTGTTACTATAAATTTTTGTTGATTCGAGGATTCCAAGAGTAGGCTTCATTCACTTAGTTTAAAAAAATATTCTTTTCTCCGAAATTCAGTCGAGGTGTTTTTCTTTTTAGTGTGCAGTACGACTTTGTGGGTTGGTCATTTATCAAAATTGGTCTATCAAGAGGAACTTTCTGATACATTCGGCGAATATGGCGACATTATTAGCATTGATCAAATCGTACCTCGTGGTTGTGCTTTTATAGTTATGAATCGTCGCCAAGATGCCTATAAGGCCATGCAGAGCTTAAAGAACCACAAACTACAGGGCAGAGCTATCAGCATATCGTGGGCGGCCGGTAAAGGTGTTAAAAGTAAAGAATGGAAAGATTTTTGGGATTTAGAACTTGGCGTAACATTTATACCGTGGAACAAGTTGAATGACTCTACAGACTTTGACAGCCTTGAAGAGGGCGGAATGTTTGACGAAGATTCAATGCCGTCATGGATGAAAGATAAAATAAACAAGATAAAAAATCTGAAAGAAAAAGCCATGGAAACAACTATTGTTCCCAGCAGTTTAGGGAGCTCTTCCGCTGGTATTGCTCCAGGAACGGGCCAACCAATGATATTCAACATTGATACCACACAACCACCACCCCTACCACCATCAGCGCAAAGTGGAGGTACGTATTTATTTACAAACAAATGTCGTGCGGATATGGTTAGCGACATTTTAAATATTTTTTATTTTCTGCATTCTTTAAAAAACTTCTTTTTTTTTTGCACACTAATCGGGGAAATAGTCAAGCCTAAGTTTTTTTCCGAAAATAAAAACAAAATACCCAAAGGACTACCTTGTTTCTATTCTGAAGTACACCTTTCAGATGCCAGACCGTAAATGAGATTGGGTTCAAAAACCATACCTACGTGCCCAGTAGGTATAGTTAAACTGAGATCAAATTATATTATAGACAATTTTCAGAATGAGCTGTTAAAAATTAGACTTTTTGTTATGCAAAGCCATAGCTGTCTTACGAATGTTTATAAGTGTAGGCGTTCAAAAAATCGGGTTTTACCATCCACATTTTGTACAGAAATTTGGAACGCCCAAACACTTTTACTTAGGCAATTTTGCCGGTAAACTTTGAAAATTGCTTTGTTTTCTCACATCGTAACCTTTTCAAAAGAAGCCGTCGTGTGTGGAGCGTTCGCAACAGTTTGCTCCTTAGGCGGAGACATGTCAGTGTTTTCCAGTTTCGTCAAAATATCTTAAATATTGCGACTTGGAGATTATACACAAGTATAGATGGACAGACATAAGATATGCGCAGGGATAGGCAAGCTTAAATTCATTCAGATATCATGGATATTATTATAGGCGTCTCTACCATGAGTCCTTCTGGATGTCATGTAGATCGGCACAAGTTTAATATACCTTTTAGAAGGAGTAGTTCAATGCATAAGTAACAGCATAATACTATCAAAAGGGCTTACGTATTTTAATGGTTATTTATTCTTAATTAGCTCTTTATGCAATTTTTTATAATTTAATATGCGTTAATTTTCAAATAAGTACTAAAACATATTGATAAAAAAACTTCTATATTTTATACCAACTTTTTTAGCTTGTAATTTTGAAGAGGATAGCTGAATAAAAAAAAATTTTGTATAACTTTTCTTTTCTGACAGGAGGACCTCCACCAATGTTACCTATGGTCCCTAGCCAATTCTCAATAGCGCCGCCTATGGGCGGTCCCCCTCGTATGCTAGGTCCCCCTATAAGTATGCCTATATCGGGACTACATATGTCACCTAATATTGTCCAACCTCACGCTGCCATGATGATGATGCCCAGTTTTGGTCATATACAAGGTCAGGTTGGGCCAAACGGCCCTCCAGGCATGGGTCCCCCTCATATTTCACCTATGGGAACAACGAATTCTTCTACAGTCGCTCATGCTCAGTTCCCATTACCCCCAGGTGGTCAATCTGTTTCCGCTCTGCCTACTAATATAGCGAGTATTAGTGATGATCATATGGATATTGAGATGGAAGATGCAGATGGTGTTACTGCTGTCAGTCAAGCTAACGTTGATAATTCTTTAAATTTTAGCCAACCGCCGCCATCTTTTACTGCTCCTAGTAATGCTGTAGACGAAAGCAATGTGGCTCTTGCTGTGAGCAGTGGTAGTGAACTTTTCAATAGAGAGCGTATTCGCACGGGAAATTCTGGCAACTCCTCACGCTGGGGTGGACGTAGCGGTCCAGAGGACAACAACGAGGGCAGATGGCGGGAAAGTGAAGCAGGGTCAACGACGTTTCAATCCCAGGGAGGACGTGTCAGCAACATGAGTGGAGTTTCAATGGAAAGGGTTGATTTTATAAATGGTAAGCACGAAGACTTCATGTACTTTATTTTGTATTGGGCTGTATTTCGATTTCCAAACTAAAATTCATAGTTTAGGATCCGTACATAAAGCAATCTTCGTATTTCGAATTTTTATCTCGGAATTTCAAAATTTACAACTGAATTTTATTAATGTAAATTTATAATAGAGGAACATAGTAGAATGCTATTCTTTGGCAAGGTGTGTTTGTGTCACTCTGCTTTGAAGCAGTCTTTTTAAAAATCCTGCACTAATGTCTCTACATTCTCCATGCAGCCCCTTTTTGCGAGCAAGAAAAAGTAAACAGGGCGGTATAGTCTACAACCACTGACCAAAAAAGAAAGGGATCAAATTTTCCTTTGGCGCAAACACCGCGTATTGGAGCAAAAAATTTCCATTTAATGCATATCCTTTTCCTACCAAAACTTTTTGGGTGCCGTTTCATCTACATTGGTTTGTTTCCCAGTAACTTGTATTTTATTTTTGAAACATTCACTACCGTGGACGTACGCATGAATTGAAGCACCACACCACAAAATGCTCAGAATTCCAAACTTCCGGCCTACGACAGAGGTGGAGCTGAGATTCAGTAAAACCGTTTAGGTACAAGCATCATCTAAAAGTTTGATGAAAGTTGGTAGCGATTGAACCACAATTACCTAATCAGCTGTGAATATGGCTTCAAAAACAAACTAATTTGAAAATCCTGTCCCAGTTTTCATTGTTTCCATTGCGTAACAAATTTGATGTAGAAATCCTTCTTGTTATCCATTCGGGAGCTGAATAGTACCAAATAAAATCTATTTGTTACGGGGGAAAAATATAGTAACAGGTAAAGCGTATTCCTTCCTTTTTGGCAGAGAAAATCACTTACATTGGTATAGCTATATGACTGTAGTTAATGAAACTTGCAGGGGCTATAAAAAGGTTGATTTTTCTTTTATTCTGCGTGTATGTGAATTAAAACATACAAATGTTTGCTAAAGAAATGCAATTGTTTGCCAATATGTAATGTTTATTCGAACTTGTCGAAAAAACCCGCGGATTTCAATAGGGAATGTTATTTTATTGATAAAAATTGTTGGAATTGTGCTACTTCCTATTTTCAACAATTGTGTTTCGGATAAAATGTTTTTAACATTTCAAACACCCGTAGTACTGCTGCATAATTATGTTTACAAACTGAAATTTTTAGACAATCTAAATTTTCACTGCGCGTCGAATATATAAACAAGTCACTTAAATAAAAAAATTTAAGGTCGCATAAATTTGCATTGGTTCCCCCGTTAAGAATTCTTTCACCCTTGCAGGAAACAAATTTGAGTCCAATAAACAATTTTTATACGATTGTTAAGACTTTTCATATATGTTAATATTCCAATTTTTTTTTTTCATTTTAAAGTATATATTGGACAAAAAGATTAAAAAGGAAATTTGCAAAAAAAAAAATCGACAGTGTTGCATTTACAGCACACTAACCTTAGTTCTAATTTTGCGCCCCCATTGCATCCAAAGAACGTTGAGAAAATCAAGATCAGAATATTTGTAAGAATTCGCGTTGGTCAGCTAATTGCGGCATACCCATGAGTCCTTAACAAATATATTTATTCAGTCGAGCGAAATCTTATAATCAAGCATGCACACTTTATGGTTGTGAAGACCATTTTGGAATTCAAATATTCGCAACCGGCATTACCTGCAAACCTACATTCAACTACTGGAATAATCATCTAGGCTTTTTTGAAAATAGAACTGATATTCTTGCGTGCTAGTTTTCATCGCGTCTTAATCTAAGAAAGTTATTTGTGAACACACAACGACAGCATGAAGACTGCGTAAAATTTTTTTTAGATTCAATATTACCTTTTAACTCGTCAAAAACCAAACTTCCTTTTCTCTCCTCGGCATAAAAATCTATAGGCTTTTCAGAACTGACAGAACTGTCTTTTCTATACAAAATTCAAGTATTTTTCTTTTTTTAAAGTATATTATGGAATGACGTGCTATAAACGTCAGTATAGACGTACGACATAATCACAAGTTTGTAACACAATACGCGTGGATGCTAATTTAAAACCTGTAAGACAACCTAAAAAGTTACTGCAAAATTTGTTTCGGACAATTACATGAATTAACAATACCGTTACTTGTTTGGGACGGATGGTAGACATCAAAAATTCGCGTGAAAACAACATTCTTGTTTGTTAAAAAATAAATTTGTAGAGGTCGTTTTTATCAAGGCTACCAAATCATGAACTAATAATTGAACACTTTATATTATAGATTTTGACAGTCGCATGGGTGGATCTAGGGGCGGAACAAGTTATAATGGTGGGGAATTTCATCCTACTATACCACATCGATTTAATCAGCCTACAAATCTTATGCAAATGCGTATACCCCCCCCAAACTCCTTTAATCCAAGAGCTCCTGGGGGGCCACCTATGTTTATGCGCGGTCAAAGTGCCGCAGGCCGATGCGCTGGTAAGTTTCGGCAGGATTATTCTGAAATCGTTTTGATAATTGGATGATTTCAAGGTTTTTACAATCGGAACAATTCTTTCGATCGAGATGGTAGTAGCTTCGGCGGTAGAAGCAGCCTCCGTGGGCGGGGCGGCGGGGCCAACCGCGCGCGTCACAGTTGGGACGATGAAGAAGTTGACGATGTAGGCGGTTTTAAAAGGCGTGGGCCGGGAACAAACCGCTTTCGTGAACGTGATGGTGCTGATGATCGTTTTTGTATACGTGAAAATAGGGGTGGCCGCCGAGGAAGCATCATCTCGAGAGACAGAAAAGATAATGATCGCGAATGGGAATGCGACAATCGGGTACGAGGGCCCGTTGGCAATCGTAACTCACGCGAAGATACCATTAGGCCGGCATATGACGCTCTAAACAAAACTTCTAACCCAGCCATAAGCGATACTGAAGATGACTGGGATCGTGAATTGCAAGAATATGACTCCCATAGTGGCAAAACTGAAAAATTGCAAGAGTTTGAAGCTAAAAATGAACAGGCAGAAATTGTAAAGGATAACAAAGAAGTTGGTGAAAACAAATCCGTAGAAGAAACGGTGTTAAACCCACAAATGGAAAATGAAAATGCATTTAAGGCGGGAGCACAAGTAATGCCAAAAATACCTTCTATGGAAAACTTGGCCAGTAATATAGAAATGAAAACAATGACAGTCTTCGCCTCTGACATTTCAACACTAGAAGCTACCAAAAAGCCAGACATATTGAGTGCCGTTGACCAAACATCACAGAGTCTTGCGGAGGCTGTGATTTTAACTCACAAAAACAATTCTTCGAATGCTATCCAACAACCCCAAGATACCATTGATGGAAGCATAGAAGAGGCTAAAAATGCAACTGAAGCTTAAATTCAAATCCACATATTTAAAGAATTTCGAAAGTATAACATATTCTTTTTTTTCTTTTACAATAATGCATATAGAAAACTACACACATATACACCCTTATAGATATATTTTTATTCGTAATCAGCAGTATCATTCCGAATTCAATGAATCAACAAATATATGAATTAAATATGCTACTCAAAGAAAGTTTTATGAATCATTTTAATACACATGCAATATTCGATTATAGTAAGAATATGCAAATATTTTAAACAAAAGTTAGGGAAAGTGTAACTATTACCAAATGACTTCATTATTACACGTAACCGTTGAGAAGAAATAAATGTATTACTTAGTTCAATTATGAGATTACATATTACATAATGTGCTAACTAGAATACTTTTAATGTGTTGTACATTAATATTTGTATATGATAAATTCTTCTTAAACTTATATCTGCTGCAATTTTCTCTTTTCATGTAACTATATCTACTCATAAAAATATATGCGGAAACTTCTCAAAAAAAAAGTGAGAAAACTACATTACTTCAAGGCGAATCATGAATTTCATCTGAATAGAAAAATCGATAGGAAAGAGCAAGCACATAGGAAAGATTGTAAAACTAACTTATGTAAGGGTGGCTACAAACGTCGATATGCGCTCTGTTAGCTGCGTTAGATGTCATATTATTTTTCTGCGGGACTTGTATGTAGTTTAGGTAAAGAATTGTCAAATTTTGGACCGAAAGTTGTAGCGTGTTGGTCAAATTCAAATAAAAGTTTTTTTTTAGGTCCTTGAAATTCCAAAAGTATACGATCAATAGTTACCTTAAGCTAAAATGGGTTAAACATTTCATGCTGACCAATAGTATATTTCTGATAAAATCTTTTATATGTATATTATTATAGTGGAAATAATAAGTGTGGTGCACTTCTATCATTCACAGGAAAATTTTAAAGTAAATACATGTTTTTCATTTGTAAATGAACAACTCTTGTTTGAATTGCGTTATTAATATTGCATGATTAGCTGCACGTAATTACTTATATACAGCGGATATTTCATATATATATTCATTTCATATATAAATTCTTTGAAACAAAATTACGTGTTAATCTCCAGCAAACCGAAGGCCGGCTTTAAAATGAGCAAATGAAAGCTATACTTGATGTTCAAGTCAAGCATTTTAAGGAATCGTGGTATTGTGAGAGTTGCGGGTAGTTAGTACTGATACGAAATTTATTTGTTTAGGAAGCTGATCCGCATCTTTTGGTAAAAGATCTTGTTAAAAAGATGAAGTAGTCAATCAGGTGTTTGAATTAAATTAAATTTGAAAAAGTCTCTGTGCTGCGATACTTTGAATCCGTGAATAGACATCTCAATAACAATATTCGCTAGTCTTCAAAATACGTCATTAAAGTCACTAACTAACGGTGTGGTAATAATATTTTTCATTTAGAATTGGCATTTTTCAAAAATAAGTTTTTCTGTATAGAACTCCTTGGTTTACTTCGTAAACATGATCTTTTCAGCATTACTTCTTAGTAATGTTTGTTATGCTTGAGTGTAATAAATTGTATTTAATATGTTGCGTTTTGCAGTTACTTCCCTTGCATCTAACGGTATATTTGTGACTGGTAGAAAGTGGGGTTTATTTATACTTTACGTCACGTTACTTTTAAGATATTTTGACAAAATTCGGTACACTGAAGTGCTTCATCCCCGTTATGCCCTATTCAAAATAAGATAGATCAGGCCGTTTACGTTAGAACCGCTGATTATTAATGCTTCGTCATATTAAATTGATGTGAAAAGTTAAAATCGAATAGACCAATATTTTCAATCCCTGTGTCCTATAAATCCATTTCTGCGAAAGGTAAGTCTTTATACGGCAATTTTGTATATTTATTGGTGAAAATTGGTCTGCAATAGCAATTTATATGGAAGTTAACTGTGTCAAGCTCGATTATGTAGCCTTACTTTTTGGATATCACTGCGTCTGATGATTCTCATGTAAACGTTTATACAGCAAAAAGTCTAATTTTTGATATGTTTTAAATATTGGTCCGTATTTATTTTAAACGGAAAATTGACCATGCTGAATTTGGGCCACCGATTTTAATTTTGTACACCCTAGCTTAAAGAATTGTTCTGATGGAAAGTATGCCTTTACTTGTCAAAAAGATCGAATGTTTATTATTTTATAGCAACAATTGATAAAGAATAGGAAGGTCTTCGATAAGAAAATTGAAGAAGCTAAATAGAAACCACGCCAATTCACCTTTTATGGCCGCTCCCATGTAAAGGCTCCTAAGAAAATGTGTGCGCCTACCTGGGAGCGAAGTAAAGTTATTGGTATTTCATTTCAAAAATAAGGAGGAAATTTGATTGGCTTAAGTGGATGCTTGGTATTTAAATCTCATTTCAATTATTGTGACGGTTTTGCTTGTTGTCTTTTTGAAGCTTGGGAAGATTATTTCATGTAAATATTAACAATATTTCTTACCGCAAGAATAATTTCTTATACGAGAATACGTTTTTCTATGAATTAGAAGGCAACTGTTTTCTGCTAATTACAAGTATGCTTAAAGTTATATGACGAACGGTCTCGAATTTGGAATGGTTAAATTCATTTAGAAATAAAAAAAACTTACATACTTATATAATTTAATGAAGCATAAATTATATAAATTAATTAATTATTCACATAACAATTCGGGTTAATCTCAAAACACTTTCTATATTCGGATATTACTAGAATAAATAAAACTGAATCTACTTTCATCCGTAACAAATAAAGAGGTAGACGAAAACACGAAGCCGTACTTTGGAATAGACAAAACAACGATTGTAAGCAGACAAACTGTAGATTAAACATGTTAGGCAAATGTAATCTCGCAAAAGCGATCAATATGGTGCGTCTAAATTGTCACTACAGAATGGAGCAATGAGTGCATTAAAATTGTTAAAGCAACTGACCTAAGTTATAAGAATCATAATTTAGATGCGGATTTTAAAAACAAGATATTATATAAGGCAAATTACAACCAGACCTGTGTACTTTTTAAACCTGGAACAATTGTTAAATATTATTAAATATTGTTATTATTAGCAGTGAAACGTTTAACAATTTATAAAAACATAAACGGTAGTGTTATAGAATTTTCTTCTTCTTAAGCATGTTCTCTGTGATATTAAACGTCAGTTTTGAAGATTTTTTTGAAATGTTTAACAAAATAAAAATTTGCTATTAGTACAATACAATGAAAAAATCAAATGCGGAAATAATAATGCACAAAGCGGGTTGGTATGATTGTCAAATTTGTTTAAGAATTATGAATACGTTGGGAATAATAAATGCTAGCTTATATGCCAAACTCAATCCAGCGTTTTTAATTCAATATCCAAAAACAGAATATAGAAAAAGAAAACGAACATTTCACATAGTTGCTTTTAGAAGTAAAGCGTCTCTGCGTAAATTGTTGGTACCATTCTATGTATAATTTATCGTGAGAGTGATATTAATTTTCACAAAAAGGACAAGATTATTTGAATGAGTTCAATCTAGAACTGGTAAACTTTTTGGCAAGTCTTCTTTGTTATGCTATCTAAGATTTCTTAAACTTTTGCTTTATTTGCAGCATCTTGTAGCTTCGCGGAATTTGCAATTAAATTCCATTTCTTTATTTTGAGCGTCTAGAGCTAAAATTATTAATTTGCGAGTTTTCTGTAGAATTTGATTGAAATTAAGAAGGAAATGATGGCACTCACGTAGATGACTATAAGAACCCCAAACAGACTTTATTTTATTAGTTGAACTCCACGACTGAGCCAGAATTGCCCTTCTTTCGTAAAATGCATACATTCCAGACACTATAGCCTTATTCATAGAAAAGTTGTAAGTTTCGCATTTTTAAACACTGCAAAAATAATACTATTTATTTAACAGGGCACGTCGCTGTAAATTTTTCAAAAAAAAATTTTTATTGGGCTAATGTATTCTTCGACATTTTAGATTATGTGGAAAAATATAATTAGCTGAAAGAGATAATTTCTTTGAAAATGCGCGATTATTCCTAAGCGCTCAGAACGAATTCCCTATATCAAATTTGTCCGTGCCGACAGATTGGTCCTGAACGTCTTGCCTGACGATCTCTACCTCCTTCAATGCTATGCCTAATATATTTAGAAATTATTTACTTTCATCTAAAAGCACTTCCGAACAAAAAAAAGTAGCTGCAGTTTTATTGAGAAAGCTTTCGAATTTTGTTAGGCCGAGAGCAATTCGAAAGCTTTCAATGCAGGAAATTAACGATTCAAGTAAAGCTTTTGCTGTTCGTTATGCATTCGGCTACGGCGTTGTACATTTTGTTACCGTTTTCTTCTTCAATTTTGGGCTTCTAAATTGCAACAGTTGCATTTATGTGGTTGACAGATGCAGCAAAGCAAGGACTGTTGATTATAAAACCACCAAAGCGTGAGCACGATGAGGGGCGTACTTACGGTCATGAAATTGCAAACCAATCTTAAAAAATAAGTAGTAGAAGCGTTATAGCAGAGCAAGGCATCACATACCCTACGGCAAGTCGATCGTTATTTACCCATCTTGGTAATAATACATACTAAAAATTACATTAGGTTGGGGAAAAAGAAATCCATTATTTCTTCTTCTTCTTTTGCTTCTTTTTGAATCCAGCATTGTGTAAACGGTTTAAAACTGTTTTATGGTCGATTTTTAGCTCCTGGGCGATGTTACGACTGCTATCGACATTTTCGACGACCGGCCTACCTGTGCGAGGTGCATCTTTAATATCAAAAATTCCTGAACGGAATCTACGAAACCAAAATTGCACATATTTGGCTGTTACAGTATCGGAACCTAAAACACCATTCACAATTTTAGCCGCCTGGCTTGCATTTTCGCCTTTGTCAAAGAAAAACTGTAAAATGTACCGAATTTTGTCTTTGTTCACTTCCATTTTTAACACGCTGTAACTCACAACTGAATGCACCAAACAAAAAACAGCAAGACAATTTTTTTTACTGCCAAATGTCGCCTTTCCAACGAGCATAAACCTGAAATTATTTGACCGTTACTTTACGAGAAATCTACCAGTGCAACCATCTATCGAAAAAATAATGCATTTCTTTTTCCCCAACCTAATATTTGTGCATAAGCAAACTTTTTATGAAAGCCCGCATATCGAAGGATGCCGCAAAACATTTTACGGAATGATCCAAGTTTAGCAAACTTAATTTATTTGCTGAACCTTATTTTATTTTTCCGCTTCCGTCATAAATATCTAGAACTCTAGACTAGACTCTCTCTCCATAAAAGACATTTCTTTTCATTGTACCCGCTATATATGTTAGGATCAAAAAAATAGACCTATGTGGCCCAAATTCTCTACCGTTAAGTTTTTCGCTAAATGACTACCATGGACCATGTTTCGTCATACAATATTAAAAGTGGGGGCTGAAGGGTTTACTATCCATGAGAAGTTTTATATGGGTGCGGATCAAAAAATAGACCCACGTGGTTCGAATTTGGTCCATTTAATTTTAACGTCAAACTACTATCATGAACAAACATCTTAAAAGATTAACAGTTTAGTGTTTTGGCATATAAGAACCTACTTTTCAGGAGAATATTTTTATACGATACGAAAAATTGACCTACCGGGCCCAAATTCGCTAAAGTTGGTCTATTTTTCAATTTGGTATTGTAAGGATATTTGATGGAAATTCAGTATAATGTATATCGCGACAGTTTATTTCCTATGAATAACGGATTCAATTATTCATTATTTTTGACGCCAAAACATGCTCGGCTCGGAAAATTTTAAATTGAAATAATTTCTTTACTGATCTTTGGTTGCTTATATACTACAAATTTTGGTTAATTTTATTTGATATTTTCGTTCATTTGAAATGTGAAATGCTGACGCCGGCATTTCCCTACGTCGACGTTCATTCCACAAAAGCGTTAGTGTTTGTTTGCGTGAATGCTTATGAAGAAGTGCAAAATTAATAAAGAGAAAAATTTCTTTGACGTATAATTTAATTGAATAAAAACATGAAAAAAAGGAAAAAATATATTTATTGCAAGCAGGAAGCGATTTCAATTTAATAACATCATATTTATAATTACTCAGCAATAATTGATAGGTTTATAAGGAAACATTTGAGCGGCAAAAGGAAACGAATTACGACGAATTAATTATTTGGATTATGCAAATAACGTTTTTGCGGGAGCGTTACTGTCGCCGGCGTAAAAGCAAAATGCTATGCTGGCTATGATCCTTATATGAAACCCAAGACGTGGAAGGATTATTTGTGGCCACATTATATCTGGTAACTGCAATTTACCTGTAAGTTGTATGTTTCTCATTTGATATATGTGCTATTCATAAAACTATTTACTTTATTTGTTTTGGCTAACCAAATCGGAAATGGAGCGTTCCGAAAATGTTTGGAATCTTTTACTGGTGCTGTAGATGGAAACAGCGTTAATATACTGCGTCCTCCTAATTCTGGATCGCAATATTATAACTACAATGATAACACAATATTGTAATCTGTTTTGGTCTACGAAAGATGCACGACACCGGTGGGCGGAACAAGGAACAATTCTATATTATATAAAGGTATATATATTAAAAAAAATGTTTGTTTTATATTGCTTATTTGCTTATTTTTATTTTGTTTTAGAATAAAAATGAAGTGCAACTCCCCGCTCGCCACCTCATCATAATGTAGGATTAACTGTATGCCATTGGTAAGTTTGTGTTTATCTTTACTTATCACTGTTAATAATTTATTCATTTCTTTTTAGATTAAAAAACAAGCATACGCCTCTATATATCGCTTCAGCGGAATGCCTTACGCCTATAGCCCAACGGTAAGCCTGTGGTCATCTTTATATGTAAAATTCTGTAATCACACCATTTTTCTTTAGCAGATATCAACGCACCGGCCCGCACCTGCGTTCCAAATTTATTTAGATTGGAAATAATTATGTATTTATGTATTATGCATGTATGTTATGTATAAGCGTGGCTTATATTTATTTATTATTATTATTTATTATTATTATTATAGTTTTAAGTTAAGTTTATAATGGAGTGGGCCTACAGGGCAGCCAGCCACTTAAAGCAATTGGGAACGCGGCTATCACTGTACATCAAGGGTGGTATGGAAAGTCGTGATAAGAATTTTATGGTATTATGGCAGTAGCTCTCTTTCTGGAACACAAGGCGCCTGGTGCAGTGTTATGCTTTCAGCGAAATCCCAATTCCGTATTTTCGCGAGCTTGCTGTTTGGTTCGTTTACTTTTAATTTTGTACGCATAGGAAAGCGTGCCACACTAATATGAACTAATTTTCATCGTTAAATATTGAAAAATATATCTTTTTACTCCCTAAAGTTTAGGCTGAATTGTTAGAACAAATTAATTTGCCAATTCGTGATATCCACCATAATTAATTTAGAATTAATACCCGTAGCTTTTCGTATTCTAGTCTCCAAGTCTTTTTTTTGATACCCCACCTAATAGTAATGTATTAAGAAATTTAAACCGTGACGGTCACCGTAGTTCATTTGCTTTCTTGTGCTCTGACCAATTTGGCCCTTTTTCAAAAGCTTCCAAATTCTATCAAATTTGAGGTCGGAATATTCAGTTTCTCTACCAGGAGAGCGTTGACAACACGCGCCACATAAATTGTATTTAAAATTGCATTATTATAAATAAGCATGTATTAATATATTGCAGACAAAACTAAATTGTTCTGGCAAATACAAATTACAGTTTTCACTAGTTTTTGAGTTTTGATTTGAAAAGTGAAATTTTTGGGGTAAAATTCATTCCGTCTTTACAAAGGTGTTAATAAAAATATACGTGAACGTATAAGTAAAAACAATTTTCTATAAAAAAAAAAAAAAATCTTAACATATAAACCTCGTTGCAATTACATGTGTAAGCTTATTTTAAAGAAAGTGTCACCAAAGCTTCCCTTTGGTTGATAACACACCCATACTACATTTTCTTTAAGTGGCTTTATAACTAGTAATAGCGCGTTTTTGCAATGTCATAGTCAGAATGAAAATCACACATGCATTTCGTCAAATATCGCATTATTAAGAGTTTATAATGAGAGGAATGAGATGATTAGATAAAATTTCCTTATGACTAGATAGTGTTTCCTTATGACTACATGTGTTTTATTGGTAAGAAATCTTTATCTATATTACAATATGAATAAAAAAGCAAAAATTTGATACAAAGTATAACAAGTGAAACGTACTTGCTTTTGACGAATCATAGGTTGTTCTTAAGAGCTGTGTCATCCCAATTTCTGATCTCGCACATTTGCATCTCAAAAGATAATTTATAAGTGTTTACTTATCGGAAAATATTTAGGTCTGTTGTAAATTAATAATATTTATCTAGTACCAATCACTTCCAAAAACAAGGTCATGTGGCCAAAAACGCATCTTTTAGAAAGAAAAATTTCACAAGCAAATAAGAACCAACATAAGCGTATGCAGAAAGCTAAAGAATTTTTGAGATTTTGCTAGAAGTCTTAAATACATAATCTCCATCACAAATTCCTTACTTGCCTTTGACATATCCCCGAACGTTCTTTGTAGTGTTTTGCAAACTTTATCAAAAAGGCAAATATGCTGCGGGTGGTGTGAGATAAGCTATATTAAAATTGATTTTTTCGCATTTTACGAATTCCGTGAATTTAGAATATTGCACATGTAATTCTTCTAGGAGAATTGTAGTTCTTAATAGTGAAATTGTGTAGATTTTTTAGCAGCTTCAGATACCGCAAAATGAGGATATTATGTGGCATTATGACGAGTGTTATGTGCAGATGCATCTTTTTTCTGAGTCAATATTTAGCCTACGTGCTCGGTGTTTTGCCATATGAGCAGTCTTGTTCATTTGAAGGAGGCTGGGTAAAAGAAGTTTTTTGAGATAAGATGTTCTTTAGGCCTAAGGAATATATAAGTTTCACAATACACTCCTTGTGCTACGAAGGCTGCAAATTATTCCTTACATATGAGATATGCACGCTTTGCCAATAGTTTAAAAGTTCAATTTTAAAAAAAATAATCACGCCAATACGTTCGGGACAGTTAATCAACAAAGTACGAGTAGCGAAAACTTCAATGAATTATAGAACGAAAAAACAAATTGCTAAATATATTTATATTATAACAAGCCTTCGTTGATAATATATGCTTATTCGGACTGATAATTGCCTTAATATAGAATGCCTCACATTCCATATCACATGCCTCTCCAGCGTTAACAAGGAAAAATGCTAATCATATAAAGTATATATAGAAATTTATCGGACGACTAAATCTTACTAGCTGCGTTTTCAAATGTAAATTGCTTGGTGTTCGAATACGAATAGACTTGCAACTGAAAAATACTTTTCCGGTGTTAAGAGGATGGGAAGATAAAATTTCGAAATCCTTAACGAGAACTGAGATACACCGGAAACGTTATAAAAATATATAAGAGGGGACATTTCGCAAGCAACATTTGACCATCGAAATTATTAGATTTACCAGAAGTCATTCGATAAAAATAAACAATATTAAAAACCATAAGAGGGAGATAAAAAACTGAAGTGAGCACATTTACTAAAATTTGTATGACAAGCATTCGTAAGACTACACTATGAACGTATTTGCTGCGAAATACAGACTCGTTCTTTCAATTTAACTAAATTGCTGCCAAGTACAGACCCCCTCTCTCATGCGTATGCTATACTATGACCTTATGAACAGGCGTATTTGTGCTGAAGCAAAAATACTTGTGTGTGGGTGTGCGAATATTTGCTTAAGCAATTGCATGTAAGCACACAAGCGATAATATTTTCAGTTTTTATTTTTGGTATGTTCATAGAAACACTTTTTATGTAATAAATAAATTTGTTTGAACTTCTTACAACAGGGTAACTTTCACTCGCTGCCCCGGGTTAAACTAATTAAAGAATAAAAGTGAAAGAGTCTTTATTGTTCAGTTCCTTGCTACGGGGTAATTTTTGCAGTTCATGCCTTTTATGTGATGGTAGATGTAAGTGGAGAATTTGAAATTTTCTTTTATGTAAATATGCTAAGCTAGCTTATCCTAAAATGAATATCCGCAAATGAAGATTCTATTTGCTATTCTCTTTTTTGCTCTATGTAAATGAAAATGGAGCGATTATTAGCTGATGATTCTACCCGATTTACACTCTTAATATTTCTAAAGGACGAGTGTCAGTAGACTTAGATGTTTGCTACCCATTTCGAACTGAAATTTGGCCAGTTTTAGATGTTAATATTGTTCCAATTTTATTAAATTATGGTACACTTACATTTGTTACTATCAATAAGCAAAAAAAGGCGCATATTATGTTATAGCGATCGTTTCAGAATCACTTTCTGAATCGAACTTGCGTTTGCTCGTCAGATCGCACATTTCGGAGATCTTTTGATGTAATTTGGTTTTCTGGCCCGTTTTCACGACACGTTTCCATAGAACACGTTCTTCTGAAAATGCCATTATATGAAAAAGATTCCAATTTTAAAACTTTTTCGAGGAAAGTCGCCTACTATTAGTATTTCGGCATAATAACTTGTTGTTTTGAGAACACTACTAAAAACCAACATATAACTG
The DNA here is from genome assembly GCA_000688735.1 of Glossina austeni. NCBI lineage: Eukaryota > Metazoa > Arthropoda > Insecta > Diptera > Glossinidae > Glossina > Glossina austeni. Next base: position 1,627 of record KK502414.1, on the reverse strand, counting down.
AAAAATAAGTCTACACATAGCAAAACTTTCTAAATTTTAATTAGAATTAGACTACGTAACAATAACTTTTATACTACAAGCCATATAAGGGTTCTAATGAAAAGTAAGCTTTTCTAATATTTTGATAGTTTTTGATGAAAATTTGTTCACAATGGTACTTTAACATGGAAATTGACTTTCCAACGCAAGGGCTATGTAGGGTTATTTTTCGACCACACCATAGGCGCTTATGAAAAGTAATTACTTTGTATATTACCAAAGTCGAATTTTTAGTATTTTATGGTGAATAATTAGAAGTTTTTTAGAAAATTATTAGTTTTGCTAATTTTAGGGCACATCAATTTACGCTTTAGGCCATCTTCCATATAAGGATGTCCACAAAGAGACAAGAATGGCTGCAAATTATAATTTTAGAAAAAAAGGATGTATTGTGCTAGCAAAAGTAGTGTAGGGTATCTAAGGGTAAGCTTAGCCCAATTATAATGTTCTTTCTTGTTTTTTTTTGTCAGCTAGTATTAACTATTAATACTAGCTGTATTAGCTAAATCATCTGCGTACTTATTACGACGCAGCTAATACCCAAAGGTATGCTATGTGCCATTAACCAATATATATTCACCCTTTAACTCAACATAAACAGTAATTTGCAATTATATCTATTTAACTTTCTTGCTTTTAAATGAGTTGTCATTAACTGGGAAAAACCAGATAACGGGTAATCCCAATGTCGAACTTCATGTTTTCAACTAGCGTAGCATAGGATAGAAAATAAACAAATGATAAGATGTCGAGACATTTTGTTCATATAGAGTATGTATGAATTTTTTACAAAATTTACGCGTTTCTATTGGTAGTGGTGAGGATAGAGATGTTAGTTGGCGAAAACTAGCGTTGTTCTCTTTCGCACTCACTAATGCTTGTAATGATTGTACCTTTTACGTTTCATCCTCTGCGATGATGCCATATTTATTTCACAAGAAAAATGGCGAAATGCTGTCGATCAAAATAACACATATTTAGTCTAAAAAACTCTTTCCGCAATACAAAAAAATTTCCCGACTTTATGTAAAAAAAAACACTATCTTTTCCTTGGTCTATTAGTCACGTTGCATTTATTATTACATGCGTTTTACTCGTGTTTGATTGCCAACTTTGATTTTTTCACTGCATTTACGATTATATGCATGTATGTCTCGTTTGGTTTTGTTATGAAAGAACTTCCATGTATGCAACTTCTTAAACTTAGCTCAATGTGGAGCTACAACGCTATTTTCTTAATTTTGAAAGGTTAATCTTTCTTGAAAAAGGAAGCGTTGGTCCTTTTGGCACTTATTAGCTACAAGCGATGCAAGAAAGAGCTCTTTCGGAGACGGGTTGTTCACTAGAAATTACATTGAATACGTGTTGAAGAGTTTAGAGGATCAGTGCAGCACAACGCTTTAACGTTCTATTTTCGAATGTTTCTATATGCCTCCCCATATATTTTGGAAAACTGCAGTTTGTATAATGTGCAAATTTAACCTTAGACCCGATTAATGCTTTGTACATTGCCAAATCTTTCTTGGGAGGCAAACCTGTCTGACTGTTGGCCATGAGATTGATCACGCCACGTATACTAATATAATAC